>VZRV01003331.1:726853-835474 GCA_013398115.1 Falcunculus frontatus
CCCTACCTGCGCGCCCGGGCGGGGGCTACCCCGCTGGGTTACACAAGGCTGGGGCATCCCGTCGCCGGCGCGGTGCACTGCGGGCCCCGAGCCCCACCGTCGCCCCCTCCCGCCGCGCCCCGGCCCTCCGGCTAGCCCGGCGGCGCGGNGCCCTCGGCCTCCCCTGCCTCCATCCTTGCCCTACCCTCCCGCTTCCCCGCGCTGCAGGCTCGTTCAAACAAGTTGCGCGTTTCCCCGCGCTCCCCGCGGAGCCCCTTTGCCTTCCCCCTCCCCTCCCCCAGCTCCTAATAAACTTCATTTGCAGTCATGCGGTTATTAACTTTCCCGGCGTGTGCGTGCGGCCGGGGAGCCGGGGCGAGCCGAGCCGCGGCGGGACCGGGGCTACGCAGGGACCCGTCGGGGCTCCCCGGGTCGCGGCGAGCCGGAGCCTGACGGCCCCGCAAAGGGACACACGCACGCTCACAGCCTGGCCCGCCGAAGGAGAGTGGCTGTGCCGGGAGGCTGCTCTCTGCCAGGCACTGCCCCGGGGGCATCCCTGGGCCTTGGTCGGCAGCCAGGAGACGAAGATGGAGAGAGTGCCCCAGCTGTCCTTGCCCCCTCCGCGAGACCCTCTGAGCTGTCCTCGGGGCCGGGATCCCTCTCTCCATGACACTTGCCCACACCTTGCCCCAGTCCTTGTCCTGACTTTGTCCACCTGCATGGGCCTTGTGTTCACAGTCTGTCCCCACTCACCTGTGCCTTGCTGATGCACTGTCCCTGACCACCCTCGCCTAGCGCCCAGTCTTGCCATTTCTGCTGCTCCTGTGGTTTCTCTCCCCAGCTAGCCTCCAACTTTCCCATTGCCTGCATGCCCTCCCTTGGCAGGGCTGTCTGCCCTTCTGATCTCCCAAGTGAGGACTTTCCCCATGCCACGCTCATGTGACAATGGCAGGATAGGACTGTCTCTGGGCCCAGGCTTTGGTGTTTACGTTTGTAGGGCAGAATGGTCCAGGATCCTAGGTGGATCTCAGCCAGGGATTTGCTAGAATCCTTTAGTGAGTTGTCCAGGGACTTTTAAGGGCAGTATAATTAAAATGACCATTTAAGTGCGTGTATGTCTCCCTCTGTTCTGCAGGTGGGCTCATTACTTCTTGAGGGGTGCCTGGTGTCACTCATGTTTCAGGAGAAAGGAGACCACATAGATATTCTTGGGCTGGGAGTATTGGATGCTTCCCATTCTGTCCATGTTCCAGAAGAAAACTGGCATCATTACACGCTGGTAAAAGAGGATGGAGGGGGTGATACATGAGTATATAACATATACATAGCCAAATAACCCAGGAGAGATGCAGTTTATTTTAAAGAACTGGCTAGTGCTAGCAACTAGCACTCCTGCATCTTCTCCTTGGCTCTCCTGTGCTTCATGATGTGACCTTGGGAACATTACATAACCTCTCCTAGGCCTCAGTTTCCCCAGCAGAGAAAGACCAGGGGAGCGGGGGGATAATAATGCTGAAATGCCCTTACGAGGTGCTTTAAAGACTTTGGTAATGTTTGCCGAGTGCCTTGAAGATGTGAGGTACTACATAAATACTAAGCAGTGTTACTGAAATCTCCCTGGCAGTTTCATGTGCTGCAGAGGTCGCCAGCTGGGATTCTGTAATGCCAGGCTCCCACTTTCCAGGTTCAGAGGAGGAGACCGTCAGTGTTACACTGCTGCTGTACAGCTAAAGAGACACAATCATACACATCCACATGCTTTTCAGTCTAGTTTCACCTTCTCTCAGGGAACTGAAGAATTAATTTCTTTGATTCTCATGAAAGTGAAGGAGACTGATCTTCCTGGGAGTGTTTCTGGAAGTGAAATAGAGTTGTGACCTCTGAGGTCTCTATCATGGCAGGCTTTTCCTGAAAATGCTGCTGAAGACTCTTCTGAGTTCCAGGTCAAATTGTGCATTTTTATCTTTAAGAAATGCATTTGCTTAATGAAACAGGTCCTGTTTAACCACTTGAGTTTTGCAGGGAGCTTAACTGGTAAAATACAGCAGCTTTTTTTACTTCCTGTCAGGTTGACTCAATAGGTTTGTATATGCAGACATCAATGGCAGTGCATGGCTCCTGCACTTTGTAGGTGTAGCCTTAGTGTACACAACGTAAGAGCCATCCAAGATGAGGTCGTTAAGTAGTAGTTTGTAGGGATAAACATGCTCTTTGAGCAGGAAGACAGACTAGGGGGACTTGATTAAGGAAAGACTGTGGCAGGATTTTATGCTGTAATTGTTATTTAAATTAGGGTGCAATATTATTACAATGTCTAACATGAAGGTAAACAAATTCTATAGGTGTGGCATTTGCTATTTCACCTCATCTCAGAACTATGTCTTGTTACCTTACAGCATATGCACACAAAAAAAAAGGCTGTAGGGTGTTGGGGGCATGAATTGGCTCTAAGGAGTTGACTGTGACTTCTGGATATTGAGATGTATCTTTGGAGTCTGACTAGGTTGCATATGAAGATGTAGCCTAGTTTGAGGATGGATGTGAATCCTTTTACATATTCTCTGAGTTCTGAGCTGGTTAAAGCACCATCAAGCCCTTCTAATTAAAACTGTGTAAGCCTAAAGCTGGAAAAGCTTGAATGCAAAGCCTGGGGGTAGGGGCATACACCCCTAGGTACTGGTACGGTTGGTGTGGAAGGATCATGGTGCAAGGTCTGGTTCTGTTCAGCCAAGGCTTGCCCCTCCTTTGCCTTGGTCCTTTGAGCCTGCTCCAAGCTCCGTCACTCCCTGGGGCAAGTTCATGTCCTCTGCCCTCAGCAGTAGCTGCCACCCAGGCTTTTCTTCCCCATCCTAGGGCTTGTTTTCTTGCTGCCATTTGCCCCTGATAATCCCATCTGATGGCATATTGGTCTAATGGCAGCGAATGAGGTCCTCCTTGCTTCATTCCAGATGTTCCTGCTTCACTGTATGGAGGACCCCATCCTGCAACATGCATCTCACTGAGACCTCTTTAAAACTCGGGCCTGGACTAGCAGTGCTGAAAAGAGGGTGCTATTTTGACACAGAGGAGAAATGGCAATAGTCTGTTGCCTGATACTTCCGAGCTGATGGGTTTCATGCCTCCCTCAATGCCTGGCTTTATATTTATGCACTCCTTTATGGCATAGCCCCCAGACTGCCTGGTTCTCATGCAGGGAGGCAGGAGTGGCAGAGCTGGAGGAGTTGGAGGCTGCAAAGATGGACCTGCAGCCTGCTGGCCTCTGATGGTGAGAGCTGCCAATTAGTTGTCTTCCCTAAATTAACAATGGCAAGATTTCAGGAGGTTAAGGAACAGCAGCTCCGTTTACTGTCATGAAACTCCTTACACTTTACGTTGTGGGAAAGCTGTTGTTGATACATGTTTAAGTATAGTGCCATCGAGTAGCTCTAAATATAAAATACAGTATCACTTTAAGATACTGTCATATTATGCTCAAACCATGAGAGGTGTGATTTCAGTATGTTCAGGATTAAGTCAAATGTTTATTAAAATAATTGCTTAAAATGAATTCTCAAATGAAACGTTCCCAGCACCTCCTCCTAAACTTCTTCAAAGAGGCAAGTGGTATGAAGTAAATAGTCTGCAGAGGATTTTTTTCTTTAAACTGCTGCATGAGAATTAATGCAGCTCTAGTCCTTTATCTCTTATGGGTAAGTATACAAATATTTTTGGAGAAAATTCACGGTTCTGTCAGACATCCAGCAAAAAGTGTTGTAGCACGGAGATCCTGATTCCCAGCTGCAGCCAGTGAGGCAGCAAAAACTGGCCAGTGCTTAGGAAAGGAAAAGTGACAGGACTGCCTGGATGGAGTGGCGACTGCTGGAGTCCTTCTCCATCGTGCTGCAGAGCACCAGGTTCGGGCATCAGCACGAAGTGACAGTCGTTCCTGTTATAATTGTCTGGCCAATAATAATTATCTTCAGATGTCTGCTGACGAGGGGCTCGCCAATGGGGAGGCAGGAGGCCTGTGCTGACTGCACTGAGATTATCTGGGAGAGCTGACGTCACGCCGGGGTTTGCCTAAAATCACAGAAACTTTTCCTCTGCTGCTCCGTTGGCTGCTGCAGCGCCCCGGACATCTCTGCCCCAGCCTGGTGTCCTCCTGCCAGCTGCTGCCCTGGGCAGGCTCTCCTCTCTCCTCTCTCTCTTGCTTCTCCTGTTTTGCTTCCTAAAAACCCAAGGTTTAACCCTTGGCTGCCCTTGGCATGCTCACAGGTAGTAGTGGGAGGAGGATGCACAGGATGAAAATGAAACTGGTTATTCCCTAAAAAAGCTATTGGGCTCTGCTGCAGATACTGGCTGGTTTTGTTATTAACAGAAGTAATGATTCAGTAAAGAGAGAAGGACTGCATAAGGACTGCTGGGAATTTTTTGATTTTAAGGGGATGTGGCAACTCAAAACTCAATTCTGAAATCAACTTTGTGGACCTTAGTTGAGGATAAATGTTTATGTATTGAAAGAAAACATTTGTGCGGGAAGTTACTTTTAACCCATTGTTACCAAAACTTTTATGTGGCAGAGGCAGAAAATGCAGTCACTGCTGAGAGAAATTTATCCTTTGGTGTGATTTTCTTTCAAGTCAAAACTAGAGATAGATGTGGAAGGGCAGAGGGTCAGCTAATTTGGATTTGTAAATGCACTTGCCTTTTAATAATTCACACAAGCACCATCGTCCTAGACAGGTTTGTTTCCTAAATGCAGAACAAGCTCTCCTCATCCACTTAAGCTGCTCTTACCTCATGCAGAAATCAAGAGTGAGAGGCTGTGAGCGTATCTCTCCAGGCATATGTGCGTAGCAGCCAAAACCTGATGTAAATTACTTTTTTTTTTTCCCCTGAGCTCTTGCTAGATGCCAAGTGAAGGATGTAGAAAGGGACGCTGCAGTCACCCTGTACTTTCCTCTGTGCTGCAGCAAGGACTCAGAGGGAAGATGTGAATTGTTGTTTTCAGCAGAGAGACTGTTTTACTCGAGCAGAATTCAGCTGGCCCAAGGATTTAGCCTACCTCCACACGTCATTCTCCAGAGGGGATTTTTGCTGCTCTCTTGTGCAAACTGGCCGTAAAGCTGACAGGGCCACCAGTGCATGGCAGAGATTAGAGGTTACCCACTTCTTTGCCTTTCTTTCATCCTGCAGGCCTTTCTGAGCCAAAAACTGGTGTATTGGAGTATCACAGGGCTTTGGCTCCTTGAAAATGAAAGGATGGAGTCTGTGAAGAATGACAGCAGATGCCCTTTCAGAATTCAGGTGTTTTCTGTCTGAGTGGGCTTGGGGAAAAAAAAAAAATTAAAAAATATGGTGGACACCAAAATGTCATCCTGAAGATAAATACATCAATGTCTTCTGGATTCAGCCACTGAAACATAGGCATCGGCCTTTTGTTTCCTCTGGCCCTAGAGTATGAACACATCTGTCATCATGTTGCTTCTGTAATTTTAAACCTCTTGAGAGTGAAGACATCTCTTGTACTTTGTGAAACACCATGTACTTCTGGGAATAATAGACTTGTAGGAGTGGAGCAAGGAGTAGTTTAGGAACTTGCCATCATTATCAGAAGAGAATATAGACAGTCAGGAACATGGATGTTCCAAAACTCTTTTTGGAAAGCTTAGTTAAGAGTTTAGGTGCTTTTTCCTTTAATGGAAAAGAGAAGAGATTAAAAGATTATTTTTAACTGTAAATTAACATTGTCTGAAATACAGAATAAACTTTTCACTGGTTTAGGCTATATCAACATGTGAGATATTTGTGTAACCACATTACCTGTGTACTGCTACCCAGTAAATTTTTTCTTGCCAACAGTTTTGTCAGCCCACTTGAGCCTTACCCTGGGTTGGAGTGGTAGGGTTTTGTTTTCTACTGTGCTGCCCCGTCAGTGACCAAAGGATCCCAGACTGCTGCTGGTACAAGCTCTGCTGTTTCTGTTTGTGTCACACTATCACATCTCCTGGGGCTTCCTGGATTTGCTGGGGAAGGCTGGTACAGCCCCGTGGGGAGCTCTGCAGGGACACACAGTTAAATGTTTCACAAGCTGTCAACAGCACAGGAAACAGCGAGGCTTTGGCTGCATCCAGGCTAATAGCAGGAGAAAATTCTATCAGTTCATGTGCAAGGTTTGCAAGTGTTGTTACTGCTTTCAGATCCAGCGTAGCAATGGTACCTGGTACTGCCCTTCACAGTGTGCTCCATTGCAAACTGTCAATTGCAAGTCTTGTTGACTTTTGTGAGGACACAAATTTTTTTGCTGTGAATTTTGCTTACAGACTAGGAGCAAGGTGGAAGGATGCCAAAAGCAACATGACCTGAGTTTGCATAGAGAAGGGACCCAAGTCCTGCAGAGCAGACATGGCATGAAATGGTGGGCAGAGCTTGCATCTGCTGAGCAGTCCTTGACCTTCTGTGGAAAGAGCTGGTGTTCAGAATGGGGAAGAAGAGGGGGAGGTGAAAGTCAGTGGTTTACCTCATGCTGGGGGATTTGGGACTTTGCAGAGCACAGGCAGTGGTTTATGCAGTGCATGGCCTGTGGGGGAATGGTATCTCTGAAGCTGTGGGGAGCCTGACTTCAAACTGAGATCTACGATAGCCACCTTTTAGAAGTTGGGCATCAGTCAGGTGCCTGAGTCCCATCATTTCGATGGAAATCAAGGACCCGTGTTATCTCTGAAAATTTCTCTTTAGGCCTCAGTTCCTGTACTGTGAAATAGGGAACAATTCCTTTCTGGGGATATTCCAAGTTGGTTTTCTGCCATGTCACCAAGGAGATCCTGAGGTGGTAAGACCTGTAAGTAACTACATTGAAACAGTACAGAAAACATAATGGTCTTACACTATTACTATGCAGCTTTACACTTGTACTATCGGTGAAGAGTACTTTAGTCTTGCCAAGGATGTGGGGCAAAGTTTGTCTCCTTGATTGTGGTAACTGAGGACTGAGAAGAGCTGCTGTAATATTAGAGGCAAGGCAGTTTAGTGTTGGTATCATGGGATTAAACTGCGAAAGTCCAGACCATTTTTAATTGCAGATTTATGAAAGGAACTGTCCTTCAGATAGTCCAATAAAACTTCAGACTGTTTAACATCTGATGATAACTTTTAAATAGAATTTTTAAAATTTGTTGGTAATTAGTTTTGGTATGTGAAGTCTGCAAAGTGAGTAAAAAAGGGATTGGACATCATCCAGGTTGTGAGCTCGTCAAATTGAATGTGTTGATTTTGATATCTGATGGCCTCAGTTACCCCGGACATAAAACTTAAGGTCAGTCAAGAGTATTATTAAGGACAAATGTCTGCTCTATATGTCTTGAGCCATCAGTAGTATAAATACACCTGGAAAGAGCAATCCCAGGGAGTGCCAGTTAATGTTTTAAGGGGAAGAAACAATTGGCCAAGTTAATTTTTGAAAAAATATCAGAATGCTATTATTGAGGAGTCTTATGTTCTGACTAATAAAATTGCCTGGGTTTCAGTTTTCTTTTTTTTTTTCTTCTATTTCTTTAGAGCCATTAAGAGCTGCTTAAGATAACAGTAAAATCCCTTAAGTATAAACAAAAGTGGGATGCCAAAGTTGTTGCACTGTGCCATTCAGATGGTGAGTTTATTAACAAATATTTACAAAGCCTGTCTTTTTCCTTATGTAATTTTCCTTTTAGCTTTAATTGGGAATTTACCCTCTAGGTCACCTGATGTGATTCTTCTGAATGCAGGTCTTCCGTAAACATTAATGGGAATTTTGTTGTTGCCAACATACATCGTTTCCAGGCAGCTGAAAGCTGTGGCTTTTCTTCCTTTTTGTTCTCCCTATTTGGGCTGTCCAACTCCTTTTCCATGTCTTTGCAGGTCACAAGCAAAAGAAATGTTAGTTATTAGCAGGAAATGATGTAGACACCTTGCATTTCAATTCCTTCTTGTTTCCTCACCCTCCTTGGCTTGACAGCCAAGCAGAAAACTCCAAGCTATTTTGTCCGCCACATGGATGTCTAGATGCTCTTGTCTACCTTGACTTTCACAAAGACTTCTGTTCTGCTGGCACAGTAGCTCTGGGGCTGCCGGCTGCCCTGGACCCCGTTGCACCTCAGCCCCGATCCCGAGTGTGGACGAGGATCTCTCCCGTTCCATATGGTGCGTGGCATCTTCCGTGCTCACGGGCGGCCAGCCCAAACCTAGCCAAACCCCCGGATTTCCTAGGTAAAAGCAGAAGCTATGAGGATATGTTAAGTGGAACTGCTGATGAGAGTGTGCAGCACTGATTTCAGACTCGTGATGAAACAGGTCGTTTAGCAAGCAGACGTATTTCAGGATGCATAATGTTGTCTTTACATGATTTTGTGAGGGCATTTCCCCATTTCAGTTTTTCATAAGATATTGCTGGTGGCACTGTCTGAAACAAGATACTGGCCTAATTCAGCCTTCAATCTGACCTGACTGCTCCTGTGTGCTTAAATAGCCTTTTTTGATCACATACCTGATAAAGAAAATACTATTTTTGTTCACACGTCAACTGTCTGGAAGTGACATTGCCTCTTGCAATGGCAGTGTACACAGACGATCAGATTATTTTGTTACATCATTATTTGTTGCTTTAGAACTCTGTAAATGCTGTGGAGTTAAATACATTATTTTTAAATCTCACCTGGGAGTCTCATGCTAGGTACGGTTCTTTCTGGGCAAGGCACTACCCATGGATACAATGAAAAACTCTTGTCTTGCCCCTAAGAGCTCGTGGGTTTAGTTTAAGACTAGTACCCCAGGTAGACAAAACTCACTATTTTTTTCGAGGGTTCAGTAAATTATTGCTTGGACTGTGAGAGCCAGATCTGTGCAGCCATGTTGCCACCATCTCTGTGATCCAGTGAGGAGTTTTGCTTCTGTTCCACTGGAGAGAGAATGGCTCCAAACAGCCAAAGACCGTGAAGAAAACTAATGTTATAGCAGTGAAAGGAATCCTCAGCTAATGTGTCCTTGTTCACTAACTTCTAATATCATGACTGAAATACGTATTTTTCATTTTTAAGAAATTCACATAAGCTTTCCAGCATTTTCCAAGAGCTTCTCTCCTATATCAGTGCTTAAATCATGGACAAATTTCAAAATTTTGTTTGAAAGATAAGATCAGCACCAGATATTCCTGTCATAACACTTGGAGCCAGACTGTCACAAGGCTCTTGTACCCAGGATGCTCACACTTGTTAGGAAATAAAGGAAAACATTTTGCTGAAAGAAATATTCTGAAAACCAGTCCCCTGATGTTCATGAGAGGTGGTCCTTGTGTAATGGTCCCCCTGCATAAAGATGGTAGTTACAGGGGATGCCCTTCCCAGATCCTTTCACGTACGATGTCTTTTGATCCTGCTCAGGCTGTTTTGTTTAATATCTGAGATTCTGGTATTTGGTGATTACAGACAGTTTATATTACTGTTCACTCATTCAGGTCCTAGGAGCACCTTGCAGGCAGTGGTGATGGCATTTGTCTGACCACAGATGCCTGCTATGTAAGGTGTCTGAGTCATCAGGAAGTGGGCAGCTGAGAGAAGTAAGTTTTATTGTAAAACTGCTCCCTCTCTTACCAAATGTAGAGACTCAGGCAGCTAACTATACCACACTTATTTCTCATGATCCTTCTTCCTTCTTCTCTCCCTTAATGCATTTTCTTCTTTTTTCAGATACCTATTTGATTTTTACTTTCTACCACCCTTTGCCCATTCCTGTTTCATTTTCTGCATATCTTTTTCCCCTTTAGGAGCAGTCAAGTCAGCAGCACAGGTGGCTGGGGAAGCCCTGGATGCTTCTGTAAAACACCCTGCAGGGTGGGAAACAGCTGGCGCATGTTTTGGTGTTGGGCTGGTGGAGCTGGGCAGCACAGGCCTGGCCCTGAGCTGTCTCTGGCTGAACAGAAAAAGCACTGCATCAGGGTAGTCCCACTGCCACCTTCTGACAGAGTCACTTGGACCTTGATTTCTGAAATAAAGCAATAATAACCAAAGAAGAGTGCTTGCTTGTAGCTTTCTGGAGCCCCATCACTTACTGGTATAAAAGTGCCCTCTGTTTTAAAAGCCACTTTCCAGTCACTATGTGGAAAAATACTAAAAAGTCCACAGTAAAACAGTGGTTGGCTTCAGTGTAAAAGATTGTGTGTTGGCTAAATGTAATGTAGCATCTGGTATGTAAAACAATTATGACAATTCACATATTTTGAAATGGTCATTACTGTAAATGGAATAATTGGAAAAGATGTTAGGATAAAATGAAGAGAAAAGAAGTTGTGCCTACACTTAGAAAAAAATACACACCAGGATGATAATATGGGCAATCCAGAGATTAGAGAGAAATCATAACTGGAAGAGCTACCACACCTTTTTACTGTGGGGTGAACAAGCAGAGCTCCTTCCTCTGCTTTCTGTAGTGGCATGCCCTTGATGGAGAAGATAAATGGACCTGGGTAACAAAACAGGATCTGTTAGCATCTATCCTGTATCGGCATTAAAGCTGGGAATGCAGATTTTGGCCTCAGGCTTTCCAAATGCTCTTCTTGCCTTAGCTGTCCCCATGACTTCAGCTGTTGAAATGTCATGGAGCATCTTCCCTAACGAATGCTGGTGGCTCTAGGGTAGGCGTGCTACATGTGTAAGATACTGAGGGTGGTCCTTTGCTGTATCTCAATGAACTGTTCCAAGTACTGTGAGCAGGTTTCATTGCTTCCAATAAAATGGCATGTAGTATTGAGGGAGATTTTTGACAGACCACAGGCATCTTGCCTATGCTTTTACGATTATGGTCCAGCATTTTGTCTTCATAGGCTGTGTCCTGATGACCTTAGTTACGATCCATATTTATTGCTGGCAGAGAGTTAGACTCCTTTCCATTAAACTAGATAGTGTTGTATCTGTTTACAGGGATACGAATTTGGCTTCAGACGTCTTTAACCCACTTACCTTGTTTAAATTTTCAAGAATGAGTCCTAACTCGACGGAGTTTCAGGTAGTTCTTGTGTTGTAAAATAGCTGTACATCTTGAAAGAGGGACATTTGTGTGCACTGTATTACCGTGAAGAGTTAGGGTATTTTAAGTATCCTTTTTCCCTTTGCTAAGGTTGAGACAGAATCCCACAGTCATATTCTTGGCGAGTTAGATGCTTTAATGACAGAAAGCTCTATAATGTAGCATTTCTAAGAACAGGAAGGATGCGTTGAAAGTGGTGGATCCGCACAGTCACAAGGGCTGCTCTGAGAGCTGCCCAAAGCCGTTGCAGCTGGAAGTCTTCCCAGATGAAAATGACCATTTCCAGACTTTCAGCTGAGGTCTCTCCTCTTAGCTCCCAAGTCCTGTGTGACATTAAAAGAAAGCAAGACTTTGGTTCCCAGAGCTTTGGAGAGTCTCCCCTTGCATGTACAGGCATAAAGTTGGTACCATCATGCATTTTTCCTGGCTGCTGGATCGAGTGCTCCCTCTTGAATGTCAGCCAGTCTGTGAGGCAACAAGGACATCCTTCCTGTCAGCCAGGTTGCACAATGGGATAATATCAGGGTGGGTTCCCTTGGGTTTGCTGGCCCTGGAGTAGCTTCCCAGGGCTGAACTTTGGCCCCATGCCACACACATGGAAGCACTGCTACAGCTGGGTAAACTGAGCTGCCTTTCATGACTCCTCCTGGGACCGTGATCTCCTGTGGCAGAGTGGAAGGGACCAGCAGAGGCAGTAAACTGTCCCACTGCTCCAGCTGCCTTGCCTGCAGGCTGCCTGTGTAGCTTTCCTGAAAGCAGTCCTGGAGAAAGCACGGTATGGAGGTGATGTGCCCTAAGTAGTACCTATGATGGCATGTGTACTCAGGTGCTCGTGTGCCCACAGTGCTGCACCCATGCAGTCTGAGCTGTTTCGTTCTAGCTGCAGGAGTGGGGACAAACACTCCTGTGAATTGGACAAACATCACTCTCTTAACTGGATCCCACGATCTGCCATGATAATGCCCTGTGGTGTGATCCATAGACTATCCTGCTCAACCTGCTTCATTCAAAGAGTGGGTAAGGCACCCATCTGGAGAACTATAGACTGTCAAAGACCTTCATTATTGAAATTGGGGCCTGGGATTCATCCAAGTCAAGAGACGTATCTGTGATGTGAATGGGAAGAAGATGTAAATTTTTGTGGATGAGTAATGAGATGGCTCTACCATTACCTGTAGCTTTGGTGCAGATAGAAATCTGAGTGCTGCTGAAGTTGGATTAAGCCACCAGCCTACAGGCTTCCTGCAGAAATACCGATAAAGAGTTGTGAATGCAGGATCTGGCTGTGGAGTAAATGGTTATATATGGGAGATCACTAGAAAGCATGAAGACTAAACTGAAAAGCCCTTTTTTCCCAGAGATGGGCTTACATGCAGTCCTCTCTGTGCAAGTGCTCCTCTTCCAGAATAAAACTACCCAGTGCTGAATGAGTTAATATGAGCAGTGTCTTAGGCTGCCTTCTGCTGTGCTCTGGGATAGTGGCTGTACACTGCAGAAAACCTTACAGAACAGAGAGAAGAAAGATGTAATTTCAAGTCAGGCTGTGTTGACTCATAGGAGACATTCTGAAGGTTATGGATATATGTTAAGCAGGTATTAAATAGCTCTTGCTTTATAAATATCATTTATAAAAGCAAGTATCCTTCAGGCGCCAGAGTATATAAGAATGTGAGTTAATTAGAGTCTGCATTTTCAAAGTGGCGGAACAACAGGATTTAGATCAGAAAAGCTGCAAATAAGTTTGCTGGTGACGTGAAATCCAGTGACTTCTGTAAAACTTACTGGCTTCGTGCCTTGCTTTTTTCTTCCCCCTCACTGCTTTCTGCAGCTGTGTCCCTTGGACTCGGTGCAGTGGGTTGTGATGTGTGTGGCCCCAGAGAGGAGCGGTGCAGCCCCGCTCCCCATGGCTGTTGTGCAGGTTCACCACTGATGGGGAAATGTCACGGCAGTGCTCTGAGGCACTCAGTCACTTGTTTTGCAGAGAAATGCAGGCTGGCAGGAGGAAGAGCCAAACCACAGGCTAAACAGGCTCGGTGGAGCATTTCATGGCCTGCAAAGTGACCAGGCTAATCCTGGAAACCTGCAGCCTTTATCACGACACCTGACACAGCAGCACAGCCGGCCTCCTCTGCTTTACCAGATTTCCACGCTCACATCGCTATCTTTCTAAACATGGCACAGATTTTTTCCTTTCTCAGGCTTAAGGATGGGGGTAGGGTGGGGGCAGTGGAAAAAAATCTACATTAAAGCCTTCCCAAAACCAGTCTGAAAATTTAGAGGCCCCCTTGCAAGAGGATGGGGGCCCTCACACCAGGATGGTCTTCCAGGTTATCGGGGCTGTGACTTTGTCTGCAGCGTGAGCAGCCTCGTGGTGCATTCAGAAACGCTTGCCTGACTAACATATTGCTTACATTTGCTGACTCACACTTGCACTGCCTTTTCTTTCTTGTTCCCTGGATGTGTTGATTTTTATCTCTGTTACTAGGGCTGTGCCCCAGACACTGTATAATCAGCGTGTTTGTGTTTGGCTCCCGTGTCTCGGTGGGAGGTATTTACATTTGGATACAAACGTTAATATCATTCACCCACAAGTGAATAACAGCAACAAAATACAGGGGTCTGAAGCCCCCTGGCATGGGAAGGAGGGCAAGGACACGCTGCTCTTGGGCAGGGCCATCCCCAGCATCACTGCCTGGCATTTTGCACCACCTGCATTTGGTCTTGCTGTCTCTTCAAGCCCTGCTCCCCCAAACTGTTTTGGACAATGAATTTAAATTCAGAATCACAGAATATGCTGAGCTGGAATGGACCCATAAGGATCATCAAGTCCAGCTCTTAAATGAATGGCCTGTAGGCAGCTTCGTGTTTTCACCTGCAGAAGACGCTAACACAGGCAGCCTGTGTCTAAAAGCACTTTCTAAGTGGGAGGTGTACATGGGCATGGCTAAGAACCTCGGCAGAGCTGCTGGGTCCCCATTGTCCTGCTTTTCTAGGAGAAGTATGGGTGATCAGAGGCCCTGCTTACCACCCTACCCTGGTTGTAGGGTGCTCCTGAAAGGGCTTTGTCTGGCTGCTCTTCACCAGCTGTGCTGCAGCAGCCCTGCGTCCTCACAGCCCAGTGTGCTTTCCCACTTTGATCTCTCACCCGGAGCCATTAAGTGTCCATGTCTCTTGCCACTTCAAAGCATGCCTGTTCTTGATATGCAGTGTTCATGTACTTCTGGAGGTACAGCTCATTTCTGACATGTCTTCTCAACTACCAGTGATCCTAAGTGATGGTCCTAAAATGTTTGAGGGTCCAGGTTAGTATGCAAGAACATTATGTCTTCAAGTTTTTCTCCTTTAAAGGCCAGGCTCCTAAACTTTTGGTATGAGTAGCACAGATGGTTGCAACTGTCTTGTCTTTTCAATGGCTTCTGAACAAGCCACCATTTATTTTTCTTGTCCAGCTTGTTCAGGTCTAGTTTGAAACCTGTCTCATTAAGTTGCCATCACATAATGCTCCTTTCTCTTGTTTCAATCAGATGATGTCCAATACATTCACAGCAGTCCTCATGCAAGGAACAACACTGCATGGCTGATTACCAGGGAACTAATTAGCAGACAGCTTCTTCCTCATGGTTCAAAGAGCATTAAGTACACATTCCCATGAGATCATACCACACTGCATCACCTTGCAGCAGCATTGCTGTAAATGAAACATGCTGTTTGCCTCTGTGCCTTCTCCTTCCTGCTCACCACTTTTGTGTCAGTCTAGGCTCAGACAGACAGCACTCCCCAACGTCATGAAGAGGAATCCAGCGTCAATGGTGCCTTCAAAACCCTCCCTGTGTTGAAACTACGGCCTCGCTGTGCTGGTTCTGCACAGCAGTGGCTGAACAGAACAAGGCTTCTGAGTGCCTGGACACTTTGAGGAACATCAGCCTGGAAAGGGCTGCCTTTTTGGTTCTTTTTAGGCATGATTGTTTTTCTCAAGTTAAACAGTATTTATAGGATTTCTTATTGCAGGTTTCAGTATTCCAGATTCAGTGAGATCAGTGATACTTAGCATTTGCAAACAGAAACTTCAGAAAAATCTTGGCATTTTTGATTGTGACTTTTGTAAGTGCTAGAGGGAATTATACATGCAGCTTCTCTGGTGTCTTCTGTTAGCTGTTTCTTCATAGTGGAAACAACTGTCAGCTTCTTGAATCAAGCTCTGAAAGCCCTCCAGGCATTTCAGTGGCAATGCTAAGGGCTTGTGCCCAGCTTTACTCGCTTCAGGATTTACATTTTTGTCATTGATTCTGAGTACATAATGGACCAAATCTATATTAAAACAATATCAGGACAATATGTGCTTGTACACATACTTTTGTACACCTGTTAATACATTTTTTTCAATCCCTTTGACAGCAGAATGCAGGCTACAGTCTGCTTTCACTTGGAGGGGCATGCAGCACACCTGAAATCCACTGCCACAGTAGTAGAAATACAGCCCTACCATCTGCCATGGACTTACCCAGACTACACTGGAGAGGGATAAAGCTTTGGAACACCTGCAGTACATTGATGATATCACTGTGTGGGGCAATAAAGCAGAAGAAGTTTTTGAAAAAGGGAAGAAAATTGTCCATATCCTTCTGAAAGCCACTTGTTTTTACCAAGTCTCAAAAACAGTGCCTGTCACCATGAACCCATACAGTGAAAACTAAATTATGAGCAGAGCTTTTGTTTTACATTATATTAGTCCATCTTCTCTATCCCAGCTTCCTCTGAATTTGTGTTATACTTATTTGCAAAGAGCATCTGGCATGACCTATTTGTAAGTCATTAGATTTATTTGCCCAAGTGAACAGAAACCGGTTCCAGAACAGACAATGATATGAGAGCTTTAAAAAAGATGTCTTTATCAGTTAGTGGTAGCACGTATTCTAGCGAGGTCTGGTCTACTGAAATATTTCTTAGTTTCTGTTGCCTAAGGTGAGCAATAAGCTTTTTCTTCAGCGTGACACACTCTCACAGGACTGGGTGAGCGGTGGTGCTGGAACAGATGAACTCTTCTCCACCTCCAGACTGCAGCACCTGCTCCCGGTAGCATTTTATGTTCCCTTGTGCAGCTGGATGATGAATTTCTGGGATGAAAAGCTGCTTCAATGCAGAGTTTAAAATGGAAACCAGGACTTTGCCACCCAGCTTTCAAATTCCCTCTTTTAGAGAGTTGAGGAGAAGGCTTTGTTGCTGTACTAGAGTACCCTGTAGGCTGGAACCCCTAAACCTGCTCCCACCCTAGTTGGCCTCCAAACTGCTAACTCTTCAGCATTGCCATATCTCCTCCCCAGCCCTAAGATGGCCACTTGGCTTTTTCTGTAAGATAAAGAAAGAGGTTTGTACCTCTGGAAGGTGCTTTAGGCTGCAGGCAGAGTCAAGGAAATACTCGTGTATTAGTTATATGGATAGTTAGATCAGATTTTCCAGCTGTTTATTTTACAAGCATGTTGGGACATCTTAATGCAGTTAGAGGTTATTAAGTCTGAGTTGTTAATTTTAATGATATTAATAGACCTTTAGCATTCCTGTTTAATCCAGTATTACTTATTGGCCTGTGCTGTATGTTGATACTTTTTAAAGCTTCAAATTTGGCAGCTCTCTGGAAGAGTACTTGTATTTCCCAGATACTTGGATGAATTTCTTTTTGCTGCTGTTAACCAACATAGACTTCATATCTGCATTTGGACTAAAATTTAAAGCCATCCACAGAAAGGAGCATGATGCTGTCACTGTAAGCAGCATCACTGGCTGATTTTGAAAATGGTGCTTGTATGTGTCTGCCAGGCAGAGGCATTGGGTGGAAGGCTGATTGAGAGAGAAAGAAACAGATTTGGTTTGGTTCAAATGAGGCATAAAACATTGTACCAGCCAAGGAGGTCTGAGAAGCTGCCCAACAGACCATGCGACCTTGTTCACTGAAGTGAAGCCTAGCACAAGATGCTTTCAGCCCTCTTCAGATTCCCTGGGAGAAATATCCTGCTGGCTACAGCACAACAGAATAACTATCAGCCACCACTTTTTTCTGTGTTGTTTGGACATCTTTTCTTTAGGCTTAAAAGTGTTTCTCCACTAATTCAATTTTAAGTTTCAAAGTTTATAGACTACATTAGCATTTAATCTGCCTTCTACTAGCTGGCAATTTCTATCCTGATTTGCAGTGATTAAAAAGTAATCTAGGTAGGATTTGGTGGTACTCCAGGATTCAGGCATTTTGATCTTTTAAATCAGGTTTTAAACTAAATGCACATTACATGTACACCTTATTTTAAAAAACCAGAATCAGTGTTTAGTTTTTAATGTAAGGACTATTGATGATTTTCTGATTTACTCAGAATTGTATAACCATAGCCACACAATGAGGGGAGTACTTTTCATTTGACTGGTCATCTTTTCAAAGGGGCATCTTTTGTGGCCGATATCAGAAAAGTACAAAAGCAATTCTTCAGTCTTTACGTGTGGCTGCTATGTTTTTGCTATTGTTTTTCAGGAAGCAAACCCAGCCCTGCCATGCTTTACTGAGGCAAAGCTTCCACTAATGCTGCAGGACAAACTTTTTCTACACCATGACCCACTGTAAAAGAATGCTTACTCAAAAAGAGAAGAGACTCAAGGCCATATAAATAAATGTTTCTCCTTCAGAGATTATCCCTATGTGACTTTCCTAAATATTTTGTCAAGCTTTTCTGTCTCTTGTTTTCTTTAGTGTATGTTGGCACTACATGTCTGCTGACTTTCCTTGGATTGGCCTTCATTGTTTAATAATTTGAGGTAATGTGTGCAAATCCTGGAATTTATATATTTGACAGATTTATGAGTAAACCCATCTCAGTGTCTGTTTAAATCTTCTTGAGTCTTAAGCGGTGATGATGTTGATATCCTACGGATGTATTGCAGGCATATTGCAGGTACTTGCACATGACAAATTTTAATTATGACAAATTACCAAGGGGGAGTGCTAATTTAGGTACATGACGTGGGCCTGTTGAGTGAGTCCAGATGAGGCCATGAAGATGATCAGAGGACTGGAACACCTCTCCTGTGGAAACAGGTTGAGAGAATTTGATTTGTTCATCCTGGAGAAGAGAAGGTTCTGGGGAGACCTTATAGTAGCTTTCCAGTACCCAAAGGGGGCTACAAGAGAGCTGGAGAGGGACATTTTACAAAGTCATACAGTGGTAGGACAAGGGGTTGTGGCTTTAAACTGAATGTAGATTTAGATGGGATATAAGGAAGAAATTCTTTACTGTGGGGGTGATGAGACACTGGAACACGTTGCCCGGAGAAGCTGTGGATGCTCCCTCCCTGAAAGTGTTCAAGGCCAGGTTGGAGGGGGCTTTGAGTTACCTGGTCTAGTGGAACTTGTGCCTACCCACAGCAGGGGGGATGGAAGTGGATGATCTTTAAGGTTTCTTCCGACACAAACCATTCTGTGATTCTATGATTTTCCATATAGTACACCATAATCAGTATTTGACTAAATTCCTTCTGGCTGCTTATTAGTTCGTGAGGGGCTACACAGCCCTTTCACTGGTTAAATTCAGTGTTTAAGCAGGTATGAAAGAAACCGATCTAACCAAAGCTGTAGTCTTTGGTTCCTGGTGTCAGTGTTTTGTCCGTATGACTTTCATGACTTGCTTCTCACTTCTTCATGTTATGATCTGTTTAGCTTAAGCTATCTTTTGATCTTTGGCTTGTAAGCAGAAGCAATAAACACTTCTGTAATGTGCCGAGGGCTCTGAAGAGAGAGGAGTCTGTTGTGCCATTAGGTAACTGTAGAGTGAAATAGCTTATCCCAGTAGACGCTGAAATATATTTAAATGGTAATCCTATTTCTAACCCAGGTTAGGCAAATAACTATATTTGGACTCCTCACCAGAGGTTAGTGTGTTATCCAGTAGGCTGCAGTCACACTAATGTCAGGAATTGTTTTATTACCCTTGAGTAGAAAATAGTGGCATCCTTGAGTAGCATCATGCAATGTCTCAATCTTATGGCACTGCTCAAAAGTAAATGTAATGAGTGTTGTTTCGTAAAGACTTACTGCACCTGCAGTCACTGACACATGGGGATAACCCCTGTTTCCATTTCTTTGTGCATGGTCTGTTCTCTTGTGTTTTACATCATTGCATTTTACTTGGTACCAGCCTGGACTGTGGTCCTGCATGAGACAGTACCTTTTCTCTCACTCTGGGAGCTGCTTCCAGTTCACCTCAGGGTAAAGATGCAGCAAATCTGCACACACAAAGTGAAAGATTCAGGCCCAGGCTTCAACTATGTTAGAGTTTTTGAAAATTGAAAATCCTTGATTTCGATTCTTATTCATTTCCTACAGTGAATGTGAACTAGGTCTAAAATCCCAACATGCTATACATTTTTAAGTTCATACAAGTTCATTTCATTGAATTCAGGGAAGGTTTAAAACCTTTTAGGGTAGCTTTTTGGAAGTGAAATATAGAACAACGCCATTACTGTTCTTTTGTATATAATTCTGTTCTGTGACTTCTTCAGTTATGTACAGTACATTTTTGGTATTGCTTGGTTAACATTCCTAAGTCTCATAAGAGGTTAATTTAGAAGACCTAATTCTTAAACTTCTGTCATTTTAGCAATGTGGTCTGGAATATATTAGCAGAGTTTTCAGCATTATAAAATCAATCATCTTCTGCAAGTAGATTCATAAGTCAGAACCAAGTTTTAAGTCAAGTAAGTAGGAACTAAAGTATCAAGTACAGACCTCCAGAATCAAAAAGCACAAAGGTTTAAGCAAAAAAAGCACAGGTTTTAATGAGATGTAATTTTCTTACCTTGCAGAAAAAGCTCTCCAAAGAAAGATCACTGTTGTCTTTAGGTTATTCTCTAGAGTCATATTTTTTTCTACAAACGGCTAATCTCTAATACAATTGCTGTTCAGTTACAAAATAATAATTTTGCTTGAGACACCAAGGCTCTCTTCTCTTATTTAGTATTTCTTTTTGCTCTTTATAGGTGGGACCATAATAGCTGTCCTACTATTCAAAACACATAGCAGACCAAATAAAGGCACAGTAGTGTTTTGCCAATTTTCTGACAGATCAACTAAGGGAAAATCGGGTAGCCAGATTCCTGAGAGCATTGAAACTTCAATATATGATGTATGGGAATCTGGATGCTCTGCATGGGACTTCACATTGGAGTTAACTGTGGAGACAGACTCTGTATTTAAATGGTGATCTTTCAGAAGGTGATAAAATAGTATCTTAACTTTCACATAAGCTATTCCTCAGTAACAAAAGGTGATGCAGGAACCTGCACAGGTTGGTGTGACTAGAGTGTCCAATACAGAATGGCAATAATGTTGTTCCTTACTACATATTATCAGTAGAAGAATGATGGACAGACCCAGCTGCAAACTCATGTAGACACTGCATGCTCTTTCCCCATTCCCATGCTTGCAGAACTGTGCAGAGATCCATCTGTTCCTCTCTGCACTTCAGTGTCTGTGTGGGGAGAGAAAAATCACAGGTTTGCAATGTTTTTAGGCTCAGTCACAGTCTTCACAGAAGGCAAATTTTGAAGTCATTTTAGAAGATCATAATGAATGAATCAGCTAGCCCTGTACTTTTCAGTTGTTAGAATGATTACATAATTCTATAATAGATTTAGTTCAATTGAGTATAGTTTAGGCAGTTAAAATAGCAGGGAGATAAGCAGGAAGACTGGAGAATGAGTCCAGAAGAAAAAAAAAATCACCAAAACCTGGTCAGCATCTCAAAGGCTTAAAAAGTTAGCTTATTTGCAAGGAACTTCAAGCTGCCATTTCCTGTAAGGCCAAAAGGACTTTGCTGTATTCTGTCTAATCTTTTTGGATCATTCCTTATGGCTCCAAAGTGTAAAAGTGGCAAAACCTGAATTTGCTTAATGGTCAGTAGAAAAGGGCCTTGCATTTTTAAACCTCTTCCTTTCAGTTGGGGATGGAGAGAATTAGAAGGAGAAGAAGAGAACAGCCTATGAAGCATGGTGTGGAGCTTTCTTTGCAGACCTGATTAACCTGGGGAGCTCTTAGCAATTATGGGGTTTGCCTTTATAGGGTCTCTTCAATGCTGGGCTTCATGTAAACAGGAAACAATTGGAGAAGAAATACAGCCCTCTACTTCCATTGCAATTCCTGTGCAATGCTGTGGGCTGAGCCATTTGGGAATTTCCCCTTAATTGCACCCTTGGTTGTGAGAGGTGTGTTGATTGAGCTTCAACAAGGCCCAAGTTCTGGGTCCTACACTTCGTCCACAACAAACCCGGGCAGTGCTACAGGCTGGGGGGAAGAGAGGTTGGAAAGTGGCCCAGTGGAAAATGACCTGGAGGTCCTGATCAGCAGCCAGCTGAACAAAAGACAGCGTGTGCCCAGGTGGCCAAGGCGGCCAATGGCTTGTATCAGCAACAGTGGGGCCAGTGGGACCAGGGCAGTGATGAGGCCACACCTCAAGTGCTGGGTCCAGTTCTGGGCCCCTCACTACAAGAAAGATATTGAGGTGCTGGAGCAAGTCCGGAGAAAGGCAATGGAGCTGGTGAAGGATCTGGAGAGTTAAATCCTTTGAGGAGTGGCGGGGGGAGCTGAGGTTGTTTAGCCTGGAGAAGAGGAGGCTCGGGGGGACCTTACTGCTCTCTTCCACAATCACCTGAACAGAGGGTGTAGCCTTGTGGGGGTTGGCCTCTTCTCCCAGGCAACAAGAGGTCCTTCATGCCATGGTCTGGTTGACATGGTGGTGTTCAAAGGTTGGACTTCATGATCCCAGAGGTTTTTTCCAACCTAACTGATTTTGTAATTCTATGGCTGATTTTACCTCACACACCTGCCTACACACACACCTGCTTGGAAGTGATTAAGACAAATTTCCTTGTGTAATGAAAGGTGTTTCAGCTCAGTTTGCTGTCTAAAAAAACTGAGGGCTCAATTCAGTCCTCAGTTACGCAAGAGGAGTTGCAGAGAGATTGTGACCCTCTTGCCAGCAGTGGGAGGAAGAGCATGGTATGAGCTTGGCACCGTCCTCCCTTTAGGCATTCCCAGAGAAGTATCGTCATGATTATGGCTTCTGCTGGTTGCAGGTAGCCACACTGGCTGGGGAACGTGCCCCTGCCCTTTGGTCACACATGAAGCTGTGTGTGTTGCACAAATAAACATTACCATGTATAATCCTCTGAGTTCTGTGGGATGAGCTGCACCACTTACCTTGGGCCTTCCTGTTTGTTGTCATGTTGAGGTAGTTATAGTAATGACATAACTTCAAATCAGAAGAGGAAGAGACCATCTGAGGCAGGCAAGTCCTTTGAAAGTTTAGTAAGTGCCAGCAAAATGAAACAAGGACATCAGGGTATCCATAATCCCCTGAAAATTCAAGGAATTTGTGCGTAATTAATGGCAGTAACCAAAGCAGAGCAGCAGGTAAACATTGGTCTAGGCTTTGTTTTGGCAACTGCTTGGTATGTCCATTTTCTTGACTGAGAAGGACCAAGACCAGAGGCAGGTTTCAGTGCTGTCAAACTCTACTTGATGCCACTGGTAAGCTTTATCACTGTTGAAAATCTCAGAATTGTATTGTTCTTTCATTTGGCTTCAGAGATGCATTAGTTCTGAGGCATCCCAAGGAGGAATTTGACTGAATATACACCAGCTGAAAAGCTTCTAGAATTGCCCAAGATGACTAAGATCTTTCCAGATTTCTCTAGTGCTAATTCAGATGAAGGTGCAGGCAGTTGTTCTCAAAGTCCCCCTGTAAGTCTGCAATGAAAAGCTATAGGTTTTTGTGATACTTGCTGGATTATTCATCTGGATATCCAGAATATGTAGCTGTGCTGTAGGGATGGATGCATCCATGTAAACTTCTGAAAGGCAGTTTTTATGGAGAAACAATGAAATGACACAGAATGGGGGTTACTGCCAAAAAATGCTTTAAGACACAGAAAGGTAAATTAAAAAAAAATACATGTTCAAAGTTAAAATCAAAATTTTAATGTGTGTTTGATTGTTTGGCTGGTGATACATGCACTCTTTGGTAAAATGATTTTTCGTGGTGTGATTGAGATATATGTGTGAAGATCACTGTGGTTGGATTAGAAGTTTCTGTGTGAAGTGCCACTTGGCTTCTGCCCCCTAAATTTTCATTAAAAAGCACTTTATGATCATCCAACATGAAGGATGAGATTGGATTGATAATATATCCATACTTATAGAAAAGAATGCCTTTTGAATCTATGCACATGATGTGGAGTTGGTTTTTTTTTTTGCATCGTTTTATTTGGAAGGATGGTATTTAAATTACAGCCTAGAACAATTACAAGAAAACAAACAATTACATTCATGCATCTTATGTTTTAGAAGTTCAGTTTCTTAAATGTATTTGCTGAATAAATGTCACCTTGCTGGAACTTGCACAACCAGGTGATTAGTTCACTTGCACAATCAAGAACAATTAAACAGGCAAGAGGACAAAGATAAACTTGGTTTTGTAATGATAATGCCAAAGGCCTTTATTTTTGTGCAATTAAAATTTCACCTCGAAATTGCATAGTATGTTGTTTGCAAAGCATTTCCTTTGATTCTTCAGCCCTCTTATCCCAAGAAAGATATGGAAAACATGTTTTAAACTGAGCTGCACTTTGTTTGGAGCTCTTCCAGGCTGTGGTGCTTATTTCTGATGAGGCAGTGGTTAAGGACTTGGGTGGTGCTTTTAGTAGCCATCCTAAGTTTGTCTGCTTTCATATTTCTTCCCAAGGGCTGAGAATGACCTCCAGTGAAACATTTGTGGGTAGCTTAACCATTTTGCAGTTAGCCTTGTGCCTCTCAGCCTCTGAGTGCTTTGGTATTTGTTTTTCATAGCGAGAGGGAGGAAATCCCATCTTTTCTTGATTCTTTTTAATCTTTGGTGAAGCGTCTTGTAGAGAAATCAAGTGCAGAGAGCCAATGTTTAATGGTACATCCAGTGTGCTTGAGGGTCCTGTGATTTCAAACAGCTCTTTTGGAGGATATGCTGGTGCATCAGCTGGTGCTGTGATAGGCAGGTCAGGTTTTTCCTTCCACAGAACATGCTCAAGTCAATGTCCAAAGAGACAAACATGGAATAAAGGCAAAAAAATTGTCTTGGATATTGAAAAAAAAAATACTATGCATGGATCCAGCACTGACAGTATTATCGCAAAGACGGAAAAGTTGTGAAAGAGCTTGCAGATGATTCAGCAGCCGCAGAAGATGCCCTCTGAGGAAAAATTTAAGCATTTATCTGATGATTTTATCCAAAATTGTCACATTAGCGCCAGAAAGGAAAGAAAATACTGAGCACTGAAGAGTTCTTCTATCTTGTAAAGGGAGGATGAACAAGGGTCTGTGCCTGAGAGGTGAAGTCATATGCACAGCATTTGTGGCTGGTAATAAGCCTGATTATGCACTGAGGCAAATTAGTACCCTACATAATGAGAGTACTGTAAAATGTTTTGGTGCCTAGGAAAATTTTGTCCTTTCCGTAAGTATTCCTGTCAGTTCTTCTCGTGACAAGTCACATCTTTAGTAAAAGCATATAGTCTTAGCAGTCTCTAGGAAGAAGCCTTTGATGTAGAATTTCTGGAATTTCAGTAGTGAAACAAGGTTCAGAAATTGTATTTCTTTAACTACCATTCACAGTTCTTCATTTGTACCATTTCATGTGTTACCAGTGTTGATGATGGCATTCTGGGACATAAGGCTTGTTGTCATATAAACAGCTGCTGGAGACAAGATGCATCCCTTTCTTTACTCGTGCTCACTGTTGTTCACAGGATCAGTTTAAACGTATGTTCACTCTGTTACCTGTATAGTTTTATTACATTGGATTTATTTATTTATTGCGGTAGATGTAACAATATTTAGAGCTACCATTGCCTTTCATTTTTCACTGGATTATCACATTTGTTTACTGATACCTTTGACCAAATTATTCAGCCAGAAGGTGAAGCTAAAATGAGGAAAATGAGGAAGCTAAAAACACTGAGGCCACTGAGCTTTGATATGGGTAGCAAACCATTTTTTTCTCTGAAAGCAAAAAGTGTTGGCGGTGGGTAAAGCCAGGGGATGACAGAATTTTTGATCAAATACTGCTACTCAGAGCGGCCATGTGGGTTTCAGAAAACAAATTTTCAGATAAAATAGTACTAAATACTTGAAAAAATATTATTAAACCCTTGTGAATTAAGTTTGCTTATTAAACCCTTGTGAATTAAGTTTGCATCAACATGTGATTTTCTATCTGATTGCCTGAACCGAACTGAATGCTGCCTCGTTGTTTTGGTTTGTATTTATTTTTGTTTTTGGTTTTTTTTCCGTAAGGCACTAGTTCTGAGAGTTTAATGATAACAATTTAAAAGCATCGTTTGCTGATTCCTTTGTGGGCAAACACAAAAGTAGACTGGGGACATCACATCTGAATGCTGTCTGCCATCACAGGTGTGATGGGCTGAGTGTGAGAAAGCAGTTCTGGGGTTTGTTCCAATTAAATGCCCTCTCCCCCCTGTACTTCCCAGTATCAGTATGCACGCAGTGTGTATACAGGATGTGTGTACGTATCGCTTCTGTGCGGTGCAAGAGACAGATATTCCAGATAGTCAATTTTGCAAGCTTATCTTTCCTTAAATGCTTGTGTTAATAAAAAGCCCGTTACTGGCTTCTTCTGGAGCAGAGGCAGGACAGTTGATGGTGGGCAGCAGAGAGGAGCCTGTCTCTTATGTAAAAGGTTTCCCCAGTCCGGCTGAGCTCCAGGCGGTCCCTGCGGGCGCTCTGATCTAGCAGCGAGTGACCTCATGCTCTCTGCAGGGACACAGTGACTCAGTAGCAGACAGATCCCATATAAACACCGTAGCACTGATTGGAGAGTGCTCAAACACAGCAGCCATCAGGGATTTGAACAATGTCTGCACTTGAGGAAATGAATTACAGGCAATGAAAAAAAACCACCCCAAATGGCTGGAAATTAAAAAAAAACCAGCAACCAAAAACAAACCCCACACAACAACCGTAGCACACTGATCTGCTTATTGAGATATGTGTGCGTCTCTGTCTTTCTCTCTCTCTCTTTCTAGTAATCTTCTCCACTGTTACTTGGTATGGCTAATTTTTGAAAGACTAGGATTGTTTTTTAATAAGAGAGTAACAAAAGCTCTATGTTAATTAGTCAATTGTTGTGGAAGCAGGCGGCTTATTTTAGTTTATTGTAGGAGTAAAATATGCAGTTAGGTCAGCAGAGACTAGCTAAGCCTTGTAAAGCTGCTTATGTTGTATTAGAGAACCTGTAAAGTAAGGGGAGGCTCATTATTTCTTCTTCAAAGTTATTTCAGGAATGTCACTGTGAAGTTCAGAAGATCCTACTTCAGAAGAATCCCAAATACTTGGGAAAAAAAAATCATTGCAAACAGTAAAAAGATCTGTCAGTAGTACAACAGTGCCATACCTTGCTATTTGAGGAGAAATATAAATACAGAATAAAGTGCCCCATTTCTAGAGAATCAAAGCTTTGTGTTCAAGCAGTGCTGTTAAAAGTGCACTTTCTTCCTGTCAAGTCACTGAATTCAGATTCGGTTTTGCGACATTGAGGTAATTCTTTTGTTGCCTTTGCCTTGTAATTTCAAAATGTTTTGGAAGCTGCCATCCAATCTGTTCAGAATAATTATTAAAGTCAATAAACAAATAATTTGAGTGTGGCTGTAGGTAGGATTACAACACTGCCTGGTGATGTGGCTTCCTAGAGAAAAGCACAAGCCACCCATCAAGACACCATAATGTCTCAAAGGTTCTTCTGGTTGAAGCCTTTTTTAGTGTTGAGGGTTTTACCTAGAAAGGTTGTCTGTGTGCAAGCAGATGTTTACTCAAGGACCACAGGGGTGACTCCGTGTCCCAGCTGGAGACGAATGAGTGAAAGCACAGAGCAGCTGGGTTATTACTGAAGGGTGCATGTGTAATTTAGGCAAAAGCCATGTTTGTTTATGTGGTGTCAGGTTTGGAGGGTTCTTAACTAATTAAAGAATTATTTGTTTGAATCTTAACACATGACATTCATTACTCTGCTGCAATATTTGTGTGAAATCTGGAAATGGTGGGGAAAAGAGTGCCTGTGAGCAGGCCAGTAACTGTGGAGCTAAGGCTGCACCATGTAATGTGAAAGTTTCCCTTTGGAACGTGCATGAAGTGAGATGCTTAATCTTGGATAACTACTGTGTCTCAAGGTTTTCAAAGTGACTAATGGTTATAATATCTCCCCAGGAGTTTCTTAGTCAGAAACACCTTATGAGGGTTTGCAAAGGGCACTGAGCAGCTCTGCTCTGAAAACCAGACTGGCTGCCAAGATCTTGGCATCTGAAAGCCATAGGCATTTACAGTCAGTATCCCCTGTGACATCTAAGAAAACACTGCTCAAAAAGCTTTTCTTGGCTCTTTCATGTATTGCCAATTGCTGAGGCCCAGTCATATATATGTAAATGTAAATATGACAACTTCCCAGTTAGAGCAGTGACTGTTTTTTACCCAAGCTGCAATCCTTTTTCTTTAAAACAAAAAATAAGCTAGAATTACTATCTTATATGATATGACTAAGTCTTGATCATTAATTTTTAAAAACTGATGAAATAACAGCAACCTGCAAGCATGTCATTTATTCTACATCTGCACACATGGACATTGGAAGACCATAGACTCTAACTGCATTTGAAAGAGTGCTCTGATGATAGTATAAAATCCACAGAGGACTGGGTGCCACTTGGCAGTTTTAATTTCATTTTTCACGGCCAAAACAATGGTGAGGGTTTGTCCCACCATTAATCTCTTGCAGAAGATAATCCAGTCCAAATAAAACTGTTCTTAGGAGACTAAAGAAGGGGAAAGCTAAGGTAAGCTAGGGAATTGCATTTACTGCACACATTGCCTGTTTTGTCAAAATCAGTGCTTGAGGAGGGTGCTTGTTCAGGATTTATTGCACGTCTGTGTTGTGACTCCGTGTAAAGGCAAGAGTGAGATGGCAAGGTGAAGGAACATGGTGCTGGAGGTATCGTCCTGTTAGTGAGACACATAACCTCAGTCAAGCCCATGTGCAGTCATAAGAGAAGGGCTGCCAGCTTGAGTGCTTGGAATTTCTGTTTGAGTAATTATGTTGTGCCTACCCATCCTAAAGTTCCCCATGAAAACTTAGTAAGTCCCAATTCATTTAAATCTTTAAGCAAATAATTTTTTTGTGTGTCCATGTCACATTTTACTGTCTGTGAAGAAGTAGCAATATTTTTTAAGGCTTGCACAGGAATGTTGTCAGGGTGAATTTATTAATTTTGGTATGTGCTTATGTATGGGCTGAATTATATCAGTACCAAACAGAAGAGTATAATTTTTTAAAGGAGTGGATACAGTATGTGTTGGCTACTGCTGAAAGTCGTGTGTATTTTGGTTTGCTGGACTGACAACAGGGTGCAATATAGAGGATTAACATGGTTCACATCCCTAAATGCACTTCTGAACCTAATGAGTGACTTGTTAAACCTTAGACACAGTATGATCTTTTACGGGTTTAGTATTTATTTATTTTTCGTGTTCTCTTTACAAGTGTGCTAAAAGCAAACAATCTATGACAGTGAGTCAGAGAGGCTAATTGTATCTTGCACAAAAAATTCACAAGCTTTTTCAACTCCAATTATTTCTCTTTCACCTTCATTAAATTCATTGCTAGTGAAAGATGCTGGGTGAAGTGTCCTAACGACTGAAATTTTCTGACCACAGCTGTGTAAAAGTAGCAGTGACCTTCCTCAGCTTTCCGTTTCTGCTGAGAGGAAATGATAAGGCTGTTTCTTGCTAAGCATGGGCTTAATGCTACCAGCTCGTCTCGTGCAGATTATCAAATAGTCTTCAGGTAGTAATGACCTTTGGTCGTGGTGGACATGGGCCAGATCTAAACTAGCAAACTGTAAAAGGATCTATATCCTGTTACCAAGCCACTATCTGGTCTTACTCATTAACATTTCAGTGGCAAAAGTTCAAATGAGTTATTTCATTAATAGTCATGAAACTAATTACATTGAAGTGCATCTGTCAGTGGTAAAGACAGCTGACTTCTCTGCATCTGAATAAATTCAATCTGTGTTAGGAAATGTTATTCTGCTTCTAAATGAGAGAAATACATTGCAAATAATGAAGATGTATTAAAAAGGAGAATGTAGATGTGTCCTACATGTGATGTGCTTAATGCTGCAGTTCCCTGATGCAGTCTGTTAATGAAGTGAATAATCAGAAGTGCACTTGAGTAGAGGCAGGGGCTTAGGCAATATTTTGTGCCTTATTTCCTCCCATAGACACCAAAAAGTCTGCAAGATAAGAAAGATTGTGGGGCAGGAGGGTTGGCACTAACTTGGGTAAAACCAGATATTACCTGGTATCAAGAGCAGTCTGGATATATAGAGACCTTGGGTATAATGAGAGTGAGTCAGGGAGGAGAGAGAAAGGGGAAGAAGTCTTAAATCTGTTACTGCTAAGTTTTGCCATTGGACAGCATTCCCCCACAGAAGGGACTCAAAAGCACAGGTAAGACTTTGGCCAAGTCTATTTTTGTAACACAGTCTTCTGTCCGTAAAATGGCACTGGCCAGTTCTGGGCTGAAGTAAAAAAGAGTGTGAGAAGAATGTGAGCAATAACGAGGTTACGCAGGCATTTAAAGTAGATGAACCACTTTATATAGTAATTACGGCCTGAAGTCAGCTTCATTTACCAACAGTCCACTGTTAGGAAAACTTTAGTATATTACTACAGTATAGTAATTGTAGTAGTTGTTACTGTGAATCTGTCCATATTAGCATGTCTCATAATGCTGTGGCATTTTGCACAGGTATGAGAAATGAGCGGAAAAAGATTTTTTTTCCCTCTTGTCTTTATTATCTCTGATTTTTGTGTTGTAAGCAGACTCCAGCAAACAGTTGTGTTACAGGACTTTGCAGGAGCTGGGGGTCTCCAAAGTTTTAAGAAGATGATGCAGACATGGAAAAAATAATTATATATTTATTTTTTGTCTGGATAACTAAACTGAGATATTTAAGTGACCTACAGTGAAGTTCATGAGGTGATACTTTCATATGTAACATACATGCTGCATCCAGTGAGCTATTGTAAACCAAAGATGAAGCTCAGTTACTTTTGCTCCTGGTAAGTTCTGTTTTTATTTCTGTTCTTCAGACATACTCTAGAGAAACCTGCACCAGAGTAAGTATAATGGAGTTGTACAATGCAGATTCACAATGCAGACAACCTGGCACCAGTGCAAATTACAGTCTTGTAGCACTGCCACAAATGCCAATGAAATGAACTGTAATCAGCTCAGCTGGGTTGTACAGGCCAAAAATTAATAGAAAGAGACAAATTGGGTTTTTTCTTTAGTGGAGTGCAAGTTGCTCTTACTTTGTATGGAATGTTCCTCAGCAGTGTGGGGACTTCTCTGTTTTTCTTGGGAAGAAGCTAAGCTGTAGTGGGACCAGGGATGATGCCACCTGTGTGCAGTGAGTGGGAGTCTCACAAGGATGATGGCAAGGAATCGGGAAGGCAAGCCTGCGTTGATATCTATCCCCTTCTGACTCCCAGCTAATGCCTGTTGTAAGGATGCAGAGGCTGTAAATGGCTTGAATTGACTCCTGCGGTTGAGCACAGCAGGAACATGGTCAGATGCATAGTTCCGCCCTTGAGATACTTTTGTTTAACTCACTCCTGAAAGCTGGGCCACGTGCATTTTTTAGATGAGGAATAGCTTTTTGAAATGTTTCTTTTTCACTTACTAAGTGATATAGATATAGTCAACACACCCATATAGGGAGGGGTAATCTTGCCAATCCAGTCAGGAAAAGGCAGAATGAAACACTTCAGAGGTACTGCAAGGAACCCCAGGGAAGGGGAATAGATGTTCAACACACTTCTGCCTGTGAATAGGTCACACAGAAAGAGAGATCACAGAAAGCTGATCAGTCCCTTAGGAAAGGTTGCTTAATCAAGAAAAAGCATTGGGTAGGAACCTGGGGGACTGAGAAATAAAATAAGATTGTTAAAGCTGTTGAGTTTTGCTGTCTGACTTAGGGATGTCAAATGACGAAAACAGGGTCCACCAATTAATATGCAACTTTTTCAAAGTGCTCTGAAATTTTAAGGAATTTTCCATTAATGCCCCTAAATTTGGACCAGACCTAATTGTTTCTCTGGCAGTCAGGGAGAGGTGAAATCCTTTCTGGCTTCTGTGTAGTTTCACCGCATATTTTGGCAGTGTTTGGCATCCTTTCTCTGTTATTTCCCGCTGGGCCTGTGCAGATAAAAAGGACAGGAAACAAATATGTTTGTTCTTTGACGGGGAGTAGAGCAGCTTTGCCTGCAGCATTTATGTTTGGCTTGGAGTAGCTGAGCTGTGTTTCTCGGCTATAGAAATCAGTGCTTTCTGCCAGTTTATGCTCTAAGCAAGGGTTGTTCTCTGCCCTCCCTTCCCAATAAGTTGCACTAACTTATGAGTGTGTCCAAAGTAGGGCAGTGAAGCTGGTGATGGGTCTATAGGGTAAGTCCCATGAGGAGTGGCTGAGGGAGCTGGGGTTGTTTAGCCTGAAGAAAAGGAGACTCGGGGGTGACCTTATCACACTCTACAACTCTGTAAAAGGAGGTTGCAGTGAGGTGTGGGGTGGTCTTTTTTCACAGAATCACAGAATTATTTGTGTTGGAAGGGACCCCTGGAGATCATCTAGTCCAACCTCCCTGCTCAAGCAGGGTCCCTTAGCACATATTACTCAGGGCTGTGTCCAGATGGCTTTTGAATATCTCCAGAGAAGAGATGCTACAACCCCTCTGGACAACCTGTTCCAGTGCTAAGTCACCCTCATAGTAAAGAAATCCTCCTACTGCTCGGCACCACCAAGAGGAGTCTGGCTCCATCCTCTTTACATCCTTCCCAAGTAGCAAGTGATGGGACAAGAGGAAACGGCCTCAGGTTGCACCAGAGGAGGTTTAGATTGGATATTAGGAAGAAATTTCTTCACAGGAAGAGTTGACAGGCACTTGAGCAGGCTGCTCAGGAGGATAGTTGAGTCACCATCCCTGGTGGTTTTAAAAGTCATGTAGATGTCACACTTAGGGACATGGTTTAGAGGTGAACTTGGCAGTGCTGGGTTAATGGTTGGACTCGATGATTTTAAAGGTCTTTTCTGGCCTAAAAGGTTCTATGATTCTGTTTTTTCTTCATACATGCATGGTCACAGCTAGAGAATTATGTGGAAAAGCACATTTAACACTGGGAACAAACATCAGCTTGGCAGCCCTTTTTCCACTCATACAGGTTGGTCAGTGCAGGTCTCTCCACATCACCTCAGCTGCGACCTGGGCTGACCTGAACTGAAGTGAGAGAGTGACTCAGTTAATTCCCTGTCAGCCCTTTTGGTGTCGGCTGCCACAATGGCTGAGCTGCCAAGTGCCATCAGTGCAGTGCAGTGCTGTCCTTAAAGAGGTCTCTTGGGAGGGGGGTTGAAACTACAAAACACTTGGCAACATCAGTTGGTAAAAACTTCAAGACTTACCAAGTCTTGAGCTCAGATAAATTTTGTTATCACTAAGAGCCAGGCTCCCTTTCTCTTCTCCTTTCTGCACACACATAGTGTAGGGCCAAACTCTGAAATATTTATCCTCTTTTTATTCTGTGGTGATGCATAACAAATGCCACTGATCCAAACCAAGCCAGACAAAAATGTGCTCTTATTACAAGTGACATATTTGCTAGGAATGGGCTAACAAATAGTTTACTGTTTAGTTCCCAGGAACGCACCGTCGTCAGTCAGCCCAATCAATGCACTGATGCAGCAAAGCATTTCGGCAAAACAAATAAAAAGAAGAAGGTGGAATCTGTGCATTGGCACTGCTCAGTGAGCTTTTTCAAGTAAGGTGTTTAAACATTTGGCTCTTAGTTGCCTTCTAAACTGGAGCCTTTTAAACTGTTTGTGTAGCTGCAGGGTTGTGGAGTGTTGAGCAAAACTGGGCTTGGCTTGGGGAGGTGTGGGAGCCTGTTCACTGGTAAATTGTAGTTCTTTATCGTGCTGCTATGAGGGAAATGAGCACATGGGGGAAGGGAAGCACAGGCCAGTAAAAGACTACACTTCTGCTATGAGTCAGCTCCAAAGGAATCTTAATTTTAGTTTATTTGTTTTGGGTTGAGCTACCAGCTATTACCGGTACAGTCAAAACCCCTGGGTCTGCCGAGCACTGTGCTGGAGGCAGACTTGATACCATCACAGGGACCACTTTGAGATCCTTGCTGATCCCCCTGCCACTGCAGCCACTCCAGCCCATCTCAAGGTCCACAGTAATGAGACATTTCTCAAGCCTCATCCCAGCTCCTGGTCTCTGTGTCTGAGTGGTTTAGACAACACTTGTCTTCAGGGGCCCTGGAGATGGAGACCATCCTTTGCCACTGGGCTGCAAGGATGCAGAAGACGATATAGCAAATGAGCTGGGCTGACAGTCCTTCTATGGCTGTGCAAGGGCAGATCTTTGTGTCTCTTAATGCTTGCAAACTTACTTTTCCTTTCCTTCTGTCCTTCTCTCCTTCTCTAGATTTTCCTTCCTTGCTGATAGCTCTGCATCTCTCCTAGGTATGCAGGAGAAGTTGTAGGAAGTTTCCTGCCCAGAGGACGGCTGTATATCGTTGTTTCTATGCCGTCATGGTGTGCGGGCGTCTCAGCCAGAGTTTCACTGTGTACATCTTGCTCAACAAGTCCCAGCCTTGCAGCCTGGGGGATTTGTGTTGGCACTGCAAGTGCTGGAAGGCAAGGGAGAAGCTTTTGCAAATTAAAGGTGCTACATTTGCATGCTTCTCTTTGGAGGTACTTTGTTGTAGGGTAGAGGTGAGACTTGTCTGCCACCTTCATGCATCACACCCAGACGTACACAGCACCACTGAGCTTTTCCTCTCCTGAGTCTATGTTCCCAGTGATCACTTTCAGCAGTCATACAGGAAGTGGTGGGGCACAGGCAGGAGTGCCCAAGCCCAGTTTAATTTTTTAAGGGACCTGAAGGGTCATGCAACCCATACCCTAGTCTTTAATTTTTTTTTTTTCCCAGACTTGCCAAGACCCATCTTTGAAACAGGCAAACATTTTTGCACTTGGAAAGCAGAGTCTCACAGAGTTTGGATGTCCTAATGACTGGGAGTCGTCTTCCTACCTACACTTAGTGGTGGCTGGCGTCTGTGGGTTTGTTCTGGTGCCAAGAAAACTGAAGAGATGATATACCTTCCTCACCTTCCCTCTTGCATGAGAGCAAACTCAACCTGACAGGGTTTTTTAATAGACATGAAGCAGGGAAGAGTTGTGTGAGCCTATGTAAGGCATCAAAAGATCTTTTAAAAAAAAAAATTATAGCGTGTGTGGTTAGCACAGGCTGAGGGGAAAGATAATCTTTCAGGCCTTGTGAGATCAGCTAACCGCTGTGTCTGTTGTGATAGATTTGCCCAGCCTGCATGCTAGAAACTGTTTCTCACTGTTATTTTGTTAGTGTTTATCATTTAATATGAATGCAGAAATCCTCAGTCATTTAAGATGCTCTCTCGTTCCTCCTCTCCCTCCTGAACTAAAGAAGGCTGAAAAGTAAGACTGTACTTAAGCAGAGGCAGTAAAATATTTTCCTAGTATTAAAAATGGAAATGGATTGCAAAAGGCAGCTGCATTGTTTATTTCTTTTTTCTTTTAATGCAGAGAAACATGTTTCCTTTTCATTTGTTAATTATAAAAGAAAATTCACCAAGGAGAATCTTGTTAAACAAGTTTGGCATTGAGCAGGGAAAGAAAGAAAGAAAGAAATGAAAAAGACCTGCTTTCACTCTGTAGCTCTTTGACCCAACACACTGCCATGACCTGAATTTAGTTTCCTTCAGCTTTTTGTTCCCACTCTTTTCCTCCTTTTTTTTTGGTCCAGTATTGACAGCTTCAGGAAGGATGACAGAGCCCTATATTTTGCCCCCAGGCACTGCATGGAAATGACAATTTAGAAATTTAATCATCGGGTATGGACTTACTTCATGCGACACACACTTGCAGCCCAGGGAGCCATGGGAGCAGTGATGCGTGCCCATTGCTGGCAGGCAGCTGCAGGGACTTTAATTCCCCAGCCTTCTTGCTGCCTGTCTGACTTCCTCTTCCTCAGACCCATCAGAGACAATTATTTCCCCAGCCCATTTTACCTCTCTGTAAAGTGTTTAATTTGGGGGAAGCAGAGATTTTTTTTTTCCGGACAAAGAGGCAGTGGGTGTGGGAGCATTTGGGATGAGCTCCCTTGCAGGATGCTGACCTGAAGTTGCAGAAACATCTTATGAAGAACTTTTGACTAGTGTATGGAAAGAACTGAAGCTCTAGGTCTAAAACTCTGCCCCCAGAGACACCATTCAGAAAGCTCACAAAGTTTGCTGGAAAACAACTGAATAGTGAAGGAGCCTTCCTTTTCTGGAGGAGCCCCTAGTCGTGGTGGGTTTGTGGAGCTTTGGATGCAGAGAGTTTTCCAGGACTGCTCACTGTCTCCAAAGTGTATTAGCGTACAAGAATAAGCAGTGCCAGGACATCAAGACATTATTCTGTCATTTTTCAGTTATATTAGGGTGATTAGGTTCTGTCCTAGGATTTTCACATTTTCATTTTGGCTGCAGGATGTATGCCAGAAGGGTGCATAATGTGCCACCTGTATAGTTTAAACAACTGCATGGTTTAAAATGCTTCAGTATGCAATGGCGAGGAAGAGAAGCAGCTGCCTGAGAATGTTTTTGCACTGTTGCTCTTTTGGATAAGTGCAGCCACTAAATTCACATAGTCACATTACCAGCTTTTTCTTGGTCTCAAGAAGCTCCCAAGCCCCGTTTGCTTCTTAACCCCAAATCCCTTTGCCTATTAACACATCCTGTCATCAGTAGGTTTTGGAAGGTCTAATGGAACCAATTCATGAGCCTTCTCAGAAAGGTGTCAGCCTAGCACAGCCTGTGAGCACCAAATGTAGCCAAATCATTTGAATATAGTTTTACTCAAAGTTTACGGTCTTTCTGTGAATGCAAATGTGGCACTGGGGTTAAGTTTCAATTACACGGTGCCACATTCTCAACTACTTACCTGTTTTGTGAGTAAATCCATTTTCTTTAATTATTATTTAAGAGGCTCATTGAGCATGTTACCAGTAGCAGTGTTATCAATAGTATTTCATTTTTATCCATAGTGCTGGTATTGTTTAACAGGAGTGAGTGAGGAGTAGAAGTGGGATGTATTCTTCCCACCATCTAAGAAAACAAGCACATGTGAGACAGGAATAAAGTGTGTTACAGTGCTATAGGGAGTTCGGTGCATATCAGCACAATGTTTAAATACAGAGATAGAAGAACAAGGAAGCACAGGCTGATTTAAGTAATAACGACTGGTGCGATTGTGACGAAAGTCTAGTTAGGTCCGTCATCTGGTTCGTAGCCACGCTAATATCCTTGTTTTATTTTGGGCGAAAGCTACCAGGGGTGGGGCAGGATGGGTGGAGTGGCAGCTGTAACACAGATCCAGCATTTTCCAGAAATGTGGATGAGAAGCTCAAAGCTGTAAGAATTCAAAGAACCAGACTTCTGCAGCTACAGGCTCAATATATCTTTGAACAAGTCACCAGTGTCCTGTGAGATTGCTAAGTGTCTAAGGTGGTGTTGCTGATTCTTTTTGCTGATAGAGTAGACAGGTAGAGGGACTAAAACATAAACTGTAGGCTGAAATTAAAAGATTTGCTATGAATCACGAACTGACTGTGTTTTTGCTTGGCCCGACCCGTTCTACCAATGGGACTGAAACTGCTGAACCAAAACTTTGAGCATGAATGTTGTTCCTTCTTGGCAAAAGACAGAGGACTCAAATCTTTTTCTTCAGAGGTTTCTCTCTGTCACTCATCCCTCTGTACATGCCCTCACCTTGGTGACTTAGACCAGCGGGACAGACCAGAATGAAGGGCTGCATTGGACACGTCCGTGTGAGCTGGTGCACCCCTGCACTGTGCTGACTATGTGGATGTAGCAGCTTGGAGCCCCAAAGAAGCAAAGCAGAGCTCATGCCCAAGACCATCACTGCTGGCTCTCAGTGCAGGCACAGGCTGACTGCAACGCAGCAGAACTGTGGCCAGGATGCAGGCAAACACAGGGGCACGTGTCTGTGTTGGTGGTCATTCAGTGATGGTGCAGGTCAAGGTCTCTAAAATATTTTTGTTTTTAGTGGACTGGAGTCCCAGTGAGCTGGAGAAATTGAATAAAGTAGATAACCCCTTGAAATGGGGCAGAAGGGGAATCACTGGCATAGCTCCCTAAAACATGAGTAAACTTTCCCCTTGGTGCTTTCAATTCCAAGACTGACTGCCTTTTGGAATACAGGCTGGAGTGAAGTTTCAGTCCAGGTGCAGAGTAATTGCGGAGGTCTCTAATACGCATTTGTACACTCATGAATCTCAAAGCAAGCTGCAGCAACAGAAGAAGCAAGACCAAAAGCAGTAAACATTAGCAAGCTGCCATTTGCTCTACGGTATCATGGAAGTGGAAAAACTTGTTGAATACACGGGTTTGCAGCTTTTTCTCTGGGCACTTAGGTTAGCTGGGTGGCAAACGTGCAGTTGCGTTGATCATTACCAACCTCAAAGAGATAGCATTTACATTCCCGAGGAGAGGCTCATAAAAGCAGGCTACTGTTAATATGTACTTAATGCCCAGAAACTGGAGTGCCCCGCCCCTGGAGGCTGTGTTAGGTGTTTGGATCGTGCAGGCTCAGCAAGAAAGCATCAAAGATTTCCCAGTTGCATGTGTGAGTTTTGTGATGGGGCCACCAGGTGCAGGGGCAGTGACGGTGAACAGTGCCTGGGTCTTGCTTTGGTTTGGCTGGTGGGCTCTGGTGGAAGAGTTGTAAAGCACTGGAGCACCTCAGGGCATCCTCTGAAAAAAACAGTGTCTTTGGGAAGATCACTTTCTTCCTCCTCTCTTGCCCACCAAATCCTGCACACAGGGGCCAAGGGACTCTTGTATTCCATTTGCAAAGGGAATAAATAGAGCATCCTTGAATGAGATACCAATATAAATGGGTTCATGTGTCATCAGATCATAATGTGACAGAAACAGTGGGCAGATACAGGAGGCAGATTTACTGCTGACTTTACAACAGCCCCACGAAAGAAAAGTGGTAAGCATAGGTGATGAGAATAGAGAGTATTCTACTCTAGTAGAATATCTGTGTGATACAGAAATTAATGTAGGAGTAGCCTGACTTCTGACAGGAACAGATTTATTTTTTACCTCTTTATAGGCCCCCTTGTAAGTTAGTAAACCTGCCATGGAGAGAAATTTGAGCAAAATCCACAAGTTAGAGTGGTGTACAATCCAATTAAGAAAAAGAAGAGCAAACTGAATATATTTGGAGATGTAAAACAAATTTTGGTTATATGACCTTTGGAAACAAACCAAGGTCAGGTAACTTACTGAAGTTCTCTACCTTCATGGGAGGCTGCTTCCTGTTTGAAAAGAATCTGAAGCAGTATCACTGACATGCTAACTGGCTTTCCTATTCATTTGCAATGATCTGGTTCTGCTTTTTGCCCCTTAAATTCTGACCGTTGATGTATGTGAATTGTTTAAAAATTTATTCATATTTATGCCCTTGCTTGCTCTATTTGTCTGCCTGTCCAGAAGAGCTGGATGTCCGTCACTGCTCTCTCCTCATAATGCTCCTTTTCCTTCTCTTGGGTCGTGTACGCAGCCACTTCCACCATAGTCCAGATTCATCACCTTGTTTGTTTGGGATTTCTTTCCTTTTGGCGTCTCCTGTCTTTTAACAGGTCCCCTCTGAGCAAGATTTAGCAGAGACTAGGACAGGCAACTCTCTTTGTATATGTAACACCTTAATGTTATACTTCCTAATCCTTTAGTAACCTGGTCTTCTTATACTGCGATGGAAAGTGAAATACTGCTAAGCAGTTTAGTATCCCATCTAATTAGGTGAGGGGGTGGCTAAGGGCAGAATGCAGTCAGTCAAACCCTTGTGGCTGGAAGCAAAAACAAAGACTCAGACTCTTTAGTTTGGGAGACCCAGTGGGTCCTGCCACCTGTTGAGAGAGACAAAGGGGAGTGTGCCAAGCGTGACGCTGTAGGCAGAGGCGGAAAGCCAAAACAAGCTGTCACAACCATATTGCTGACAGGATCGAGATAAGCTACATTAATGCCATGTACTTTGTACTGCTTTGTGCCACTCCTGCTGGTTTATGCCGATTGTTTTGGACTTGTTCGGAAGTGCAAGTGGGCTATCTGCAGGAAATGGCCAAAAAACAGCCGGGCTGTGATATTTATTTGAGGAACAGGTGTTGGTAATTGTACAGCTTTTGCTACATTCCTTTGTCCCATTTTTTCCACTACAGGTTTAAGAATGTCATCCTGCCTCTTAAATTTTGTCCATCTCAGATCCTGAAAATTCTGACAGTAATTAGAAAATTACTTCCACTGGTTTATTGCTTGCAGAATTTCTCATGGTGTTTAATATACTCCTCAAAACCTTTTAGCTGGATTCAGGCCAGTATGCCTCTACCTTTGCATTTGAAAGGGTCTGCTTTAAAGATACTGCCTTGACTGATTTCAAGTAAAACAATTCTGGATTTAATGGAGAAGCTATAGGTCACAGTCAATGACATGAGAATTGTGACAGGTTGGAAGTACCCAGAAATTTATTAGCAGATTATTCTGACGATTGAAGCCTCCTCCAATGGGAATGAAAAGAAAGAAACTCTTAAGTAAGCAGTAGTGAGTTCACGAAAATGCTATTTGGTAATGATAACAATCAGCTAATGCTACCTTCCCTGCCAGTGGACACGTTGGACAAGTGGCAAAGCATTGTGTTGAAAGGAGGTAGCAGCATTTAAATCTGCCTCCTGGCTACTCTGAACTGCTTCCTGTTGCAAGTTTTGAACTCTGCTGAAACACCTGTTTGTTCTGACCTGATTCCCAGTTGATTGAGAAGGAAAATGGCTGTTGGGCAGAGCTCTTTGTTTTAGAGTGGTAATTGAAAAGATTATGACACGATTGCCCCATTTTTTGTCTGGATTTTGCCAGTTTCCTATCAGTCAAGAGTTGGGTCCAGGTTCACTGCAGCATGTCCATTAGCATCCTTTGTCATTTGCTCTCTCACCCGTAGGCAAAGGTCACATGTCCTTGAAGATTTTATTAGACACATGAAGCAGTCCTTGACATCATGAATCAGAAATTACTATGGGACCAGCCAGAGCAGGCAGTTGTTCTCAAGATGACCTGATTTTTCTTCAGTAGGGGATGCTGGAAGATATTCTTTCATTTGCTTCTCCACCAAAATGCCCTTTTTTATGAGTTCCCTTTGCCCACTTCTCTTCCACAGGTCGCCTGGGCATCCACAAGTTTTGAAAGCAAGACATTTTATTCCACAGTTCCATTAATGCAATATCACTGGTACCAGTATCCCCTTTTAATCAAAGCTAGGCCACCAAATGGTATTGCTGACTTGCTCTCATCCACGTATATGGTTTTAGGTCTTTAAGTGGGAAGAGAAGAGAAGTAAGTGTGTATCTGTCGTGGTTTAGGAATGATATGTCCCAATTTAGAATTCCCACTAAAACCCGCGCTCCGCTCACTCATTCTCCTTCTGGCCACTCCCGTGCTGCAGAGGGGAATTGGAGGCACCATGGGTTGAGATAAGAACAATTTACTGGGAAGAGCAACGAGATAAGAAAACAAACGATAAGAGCAACCGTACTAATGACGGAAGGTACAGGAAAGGAAGGATTCACACAGAAAACCCCCAGCAACAGACAGGACTGGACAGCTCCCTCTGCCACGCTCACTTGACCGAAAGGAACCCCTTCTCCCTGGAAGAGACCCCCTTCCCTCCAACTTCCGCAATGACGTGTGCTGGTATAGAATAACCCCTGGGTCTGAGCCATGCCCCCTCCTGGCTACTGCAAAATTAACCCAGAACCAGGACAGTATTCTAACTTATTATGCTTTTCAGGCATCCCCTTAGTTTGGTTTCCTCCAGGATAATTTAATGTTTTCCAGCACTGCAAGAGTTATGTGGTGATGAGTTCTATAGGGTGATCAACAAGCCCTGGCTCTAAGGTCTTATTTGTGCATTACTTTTTGTTGTCCTGTTTCTAACATTGCGCTCTGCTCTACGGGAAAATCGCTTATGTCTGTTTCGGCTGAGAATGCTCTCAGGGAAATCAGAACATTTTTTTATTTGTTTGTGTTTTTCAATCCACTGACAGTTGTAGCAACATCATTTTCTGAGGTCGTATTGCAGAAGGCTGGAAGGGAGCAATGTCTGCTCGAATGTCTTTTAGGGCAGATAGAAAAAAAACACACTGCTTACAACCCCTGCATTTTCCATGTTTCATTTTGAATTACTATTTTTATTTTTACTTAAATATTTTTTGAGATCCAACAGACACTATTTCCCAGAATGTTTACAAATTGCCTTTGCAATGGTAGAGGAGCATGAGCTTGCCCATGTGGTGCTGAGGCTTTCCACAGGTGCATGGGCAAAGGCAGCTTCAGCAAAGTATTCCTACTGATCTGTTACTTGAGTTGTGTTTTGTCCTGTTTAATAAACAAATGTCTATCTGCTAAGCAGTTTTAAAAAGCAGCACTTGTCTATATAAATAGCATTTTGAGTTTTTCAGGGATCTTCCTGGATCTGAAAGACTTGCGTTGATGTACTCCTTTAAGTGTAAAATTACAAAATGTCATAACCATTGATTAATTTGATCAGATAAAGCAGATCAAAGGAGTAAGGCAGTTTGGAGATCTAGTTATTTTCGTGCTATGTCTGTATGACATACCTCCGCTAGCATCTTCATTAACTGCTTTCAGGTGAGAAGTAGGAACAAATAGAATTACTTCAACTGGGAAGGATGTAGGTTAGTAGTTCCCAAGTTCACTTGCAGTTGTGTTTACTAGCTCCAGGTTTTTACTGTGGAGGCCAGAGGTTTGCATTTACATTGATGAAATTAAAAGTGAAAGTACTGTAGCTTTTCATCAGAACTGCAGTGCCTGTGACCTACATTAGCTTCTCTGCTTTCTGCCATCTCTCCACTGACTGCACTGAAAGTCTCAGCAAAGCCTGGAAAAATCTGTGGTGGGTCCAAGGGGAATTGGGACACCCTAATTTGTCACCTGTTGTAACCCCAAATCTTTGTCTTAAGAGCTAGATACATTGTCAGAGTGATACTAATGGATTTAGCAGAGGCTGCCAGTCAAGGAGTTTCTCTGACTACAGTGAGCTTCTGTAAACAGGGACAGGGATGGTCATCATTTCTCCAGTAGGCTCCTGTGACTCCTCTGGGGCTAGATTCAGTTCTTAGCACTGGGAGTGTAAATCTTGGAGTGGTTGTGCAAAAATGGTTGTTACATACGATCAGTGTCAGTACAGTGGCAGAGGTCAGATGCCACCCCTGGGATGTGGCCCATCCCTGGGATGTGGTGTGGTGGCATTGAGGATGGGATGATGCAGGCTTTGACTTGGGCGGAATCATGTCACTTGGGATGCCAACTGGGTAGGAGGGTATGGTGTGGCTCACCTCAGGCACCCAACCCACCGGGCTGCAACTTCCACTGCTTTCTGTGCCAGGTGAAAACTCAGGGGTGGCTGTTGTCATGGCAAGCACACTCACCTGCTATCTCCACTGGGTGGGTCCCCATTCAAAGCATAAGTGGAAGAAATCTGGGGCAGAGCCAGAGATGAAGCTGATTTTCCTTCAGTGATAATTTTGGCAACTTGGTTTCAAAACCCAAAGTTTTGGAACTTGTTTTGGGTTTTTTTTCGGAAGTACTTTCTATTTGAGAGGTTCTTTTCTCTTGTGACATGGCTTATATTTGGGATTGTAGCCTATGAGTTTTTTACAGGTTTATGGTTTGTTCCATCTAGCCTATATGAGGCTTATAAAGAACAGGGAACTATGCTTCAGACCTGAGTTTGCCCCTTCTATCTCAAAAAAACCCCAAAATTGAATTTTGACTTTATTTTCTCACCCTTATGCTTTTCTTACATTTTCCCACTCACAGAAGAAACAAGAAAAACTTGCTGCTGTTTTTGTCCCTAGCTGCACACATTTTAAGTATGTGGCTAATACTCTGTAACACATATGTTTTACAAACATGAGTGTTACAAATTACTGGCAAACATTTCAACAAAACAAATGCAACCATCAGGGAGGTGCAGGACATGAGCCACCTTCCCCCATGCCTCCACACTTCCGTGCCCTTGTTTCTCCTCACTGTAATTTTCGGGCTGTTGGCTGCCCTGCCAACGCAGGAGTGGTTTCCTGCCCCTGGGTCTGACTGAAAGTGGGATGGGCAGAGGCTCAGGTGGGCACAGCCCCTTGCTCTCCTGGGACAGTGCTCATGCAAGTTGGCTGCTGGTGAACTGGGGCTATCCCCACTGGACCAGAGCAGGCTTTGGGCTGGTGATATACCACAAAAAAGTAGTTGCTCTGCTCTTCAGAGCTTGCTTTCCCCATGGCTCTCACCCTTCACACCCTGGTCTGGGCAGTGGGGGACCTGGGCTTCAGGCTGCCCCTCAGCTCACCCATAAGCACTCATGGAGCTGAAGGTCTTCCTCATCTTCCATCCTTTTCAGCAACCTTGTGCTTGGGACAGTTCCCACAGCAGTCCTCCTGGCAGCCTCCCGGTCCCGTGTTTCTTTCCTTTCCGTGGGCTAAGGAGTCAGGGCAGTGACACAAGTACTGCCTGGCAGTAATGACATGAATTGGATGATAGGAACAGGACCCCAGAGAGAAGGCACATGTGGGGGAATAACAGTCCCTGGCCCATATGTGTTCCCAGGGCTCTGACTCCTCTTCCCTTGCTCCCAGACAGGAGAAAGATGCCTGGAGAGTTGCTCCAGCCTTGGGGGAAGCACAGAATTGCACATCCAACAGTACCTGTCACGAGGAGGCTGAATGGCCTTTTGAGAGGCAGGCTTTAGAAATCAAGGGGTCAGATGATTGGTATGAGATAGATCCCTGTTTACTCTCTGATAGCTTTTTACGTCAAAGACCATCATCAGTGAATCACCTACATGTGCGTGTGACTGTCATCACTGCTGTGCTAAATATAAATGTCAAAGGATATCAAGCTGTAGGAATAAATCTGACTGTATTGGCTTGTGTGTATCAGACAGATCTTCCTCTTCTCTGTGTCCTTCTCTCTCCATTATGAAGGCTGCTACGGTCAATGGGAAGCAGCTGCAGAAACTCAATTTGCAGAAACTCAAATCTAAGCCAGGACTACAGGTTATATTTTCATACACAGATCTGGCATATCCACACATTGGATCTCTTCTTGCTGGTTTTGTCAAAATTATATCAGTGAAGAGACAGAGAAAGGTTTGCTTTGACAGTATTTCTGAGGTAGAAACACTGAAAGACTGAGAAGCGTTTTCACACCCTTTTTTATATAGAATGTGTGATTTTTAAATAAGCACCAGAGAGAAAGTAACTTTGCCAAGGCTACCAGCCCTGCTGGCTGATCTGTGGACATGGATATGGTGTGCGATTAACATGGGTTCAGGTTAAAGCACTTTAGTTAGACTCTCAAGTTAGCAGTTTCAATTATAAACACAAGTGATTGTTGTTATTTTCTGTTGAAAGCTGGGAGAAAGCAGTAGGAAAATTCCCTTATGTTTCATGTAACCAAACATTCTTTTTATTCCTTTTTTTTTCCAGTAGATCTATTTCTTTTTTTACATCACTAAAATGGTGATGAAAAAGACCAAAAGAAAAACATCAGGAGCCTGAAACTGCCTGTTTACTTTTCAGCAGCACTTTGCTCTGGCACCTGCAATCTGCAATCTGTAGAGATTTTTTAACCTGTTGTGCTCCCTTTACAGCATATGAAGGAGTGGTAGTGAATTTAAAAATGAGCTTTGAATGTGCAAAGTAAATATGTCTTGATTAAAAAAAGCTTTAAAAATCCTGTAGAATGTAGAAAGGGGGCCACTTTGCTACTCCCCTACTGAATGCTGTTATGCAGATAATCCTGTATTACATGGTAAAAGATAAACAGTCTGTGATAATGTTGTCCTTCAGGCATTTCTATAAGGACTTTCCTTAATGACTAAGGAAAATCCTGTCGAAATAGTCAATTTTATAACACACACATATATATATAGCTGTTTCAGTTTACTCATTAACATCAGAGAACTCTACAATAATGACTCAGTCTGCTATTTTCAGGGGGAAAAATGGCAACAGTGCATCTGGGCTCGAAACCACCTCCTTCAGCAGTTCTGCAATATGCAGGGCTATTTCACTTTGCATCAGAGACGGGGGGATGTCTCGCGCTGCTGCACGTGAGGCTCACCGTCAGGCTTTGGCCCCTTATTTTAGAATACTGTGGTAATTTGTACATGTTCAGCATTTTATAAATAAGTACTTCTGAGGGAGTCAGGATTTCTTACTCCTTAGCCATTTGTTTACCATTGCTTTCCTCTTTGGATTATTTGCTGCCGCTTCCCAGTGTTGTGTTTTCCTGCCTGAGGCTTGGGTGGCTGATCTCTTTTTGTCACTCCTTGGTGTCTGAGTGGGCTTTCCTGGGTGGGACTCCCTGGCTGGAAATGAGGAGCTTTGTTCCTTGTCTTCCTTTATCATCCTCCGTTTCTGCCTCCCTCTTCCCAGTTACACTGTTCCTCTTTCCTGACTCTGTTCCTCTGCCATAGGTTTGCCCATGGACGCAGGAAGCACCCTTCCAGGGGTTCCAGCAGAGAAAGGACTTCAAGCCTTCTTGCCTTCCATGCTATCCCAGCTTCATGTCCATCTCATGGCTGCCAGCTCCCCTCATTTGCTGCCACTCTTACTATTCATCCTTTCTCTTCTTTCTCCCATCATGGCTCCCAGCTTCTTCCTGTCCCTTTGCCTCATGAGACAGCCACCTCTGTGCTACTGTCCTGGAAGATCTGCCTCACATCTCCAACCTGTAGCCCCTCTTGCCTCCCTCTCTTGTAGTAAGCCCAAATACAGCTTTTTATGGGTTCTCCAGAAACCTATAAAGGGAGAAAGAGCTGGCAACTTTTGTCAGAGGAACATGGAGTTGTATTCAGTAGAGATAGTACTTAGTCCCTGAAGTCTGAAAATGTAGGAAGGTGGGAGACAACTGTGAGAAACAGAAATGCCAGCAAAATGTGGAGGATTTGGCAGCCCTTAGTCTTTATGTCTACTGTGTTACCCTGCAGAACAGAATTGAAGACAAACATATGAATGTGCTAACATTTAAGTTATTGGATGCATGTCTGTTACTGAATTACTTTGAGGGATTTTATTTTTTTAGTTTCAAGGTTAATTTTTTTGTCATTGTTCTGCTCTATTTAGTTTCTCTTCAGGTAATAGAATTGAAAAGTTACGTTGCTCCAGAACAACTCCAGACCTCTGTCTTTCGAAATGCTTGTTTGATATTACTCTTCTTTGGCTAAAATTATATCAGATCTAATTTAATTCTGTCAGATTGCCATTGCTTTGTGTCACTAGCCCAGGACCAGACTGTAGTCATGAACCTTTGGGAAAATCCATCATAAAAACACTGGTAGGAAACTGGTTAATACCAGTCTAATGCAGTTAATCAGATTATTTTAAGAGTACATACCTCTGCAACCCCTTTGTAACTCTATCACCTGGCCTGCCCAGTTCCTTTAACCATTTTTATGCTGCAAAGTGGGGAAAATTCTAAGTCATTTGAGTCCAAAAAGTAGCAGGCATCAAAACAGTGATGATTACAAAATCAGCCTAATCATTATTCAGTATTGTGCTTACTTCTGATGGGAAGTAATACTACTGTGCCTCCTTGTCTGAAACTGCTTACAGCTGCTTTCTGCAGTTCACATAACGTGTGCAGTCAAATCTTGCCGTGTCTGCCACTGCTGATACAAAGCTGCATACTCTGGGAGTACAATTTACCATCATTATAAATAATGATGTGCTCATTACAAAGCTGTAAAGTGACCTAAAATTTATCAGTTCTAATTATTGTAATGTAACTATTGACCTCAGTAAACTGACTGAACTCACAAAAGGTAGTTTCACCAATAAGAAGCAAAATGAAATGTTACTTGGTGTAGATATATAGATTATGTGGCTTGGGAAGAAGTGAAGACAAACAGAACATAGACCTGAACTGCTAACTCATTCAGACTGCTTTTTTTTGTCTTGAACTGGAACTGAAGTTGAACCACGACTTTGAAGTCTCGGCTGTATTTGATCTAGAACTGAACTGCTTCCAGCTTGCCTTCCTGCAAAGTGTCTCTAGCTACTGCTCTTGAATCCTGACATCCTCCCATGCCAGCCTGCATGGCCTGTGCCGTGTTGACAGCTGCATGGCAGCACTGCGTTGCATTCTTTTCCCCTGCACTACTTGGGATGTCATCCTGCACTGCTCTCAGTTGCTTTGGAGATCCATGCATGGGTCAGCGCAAGACAGACTTTTGCTGCCTCTGGCATGGGGGGCTCACACTGCAGTGTAGTGAAGTGTGGGTTTGCATTCCCTCCTGTGTGGCACCTGCATGTGACCTGGCTCGAGTGACCCTCTGTGTGTGCGTGTATCCCCATACCTTGCCATGTGCATTGCTGTCTGTCTGCACTGAGCGCTGCAAGCCCAGGCTTTTGTGGGATTGAAGGGGCAGAATCAGGCTGAGCAGACATCTCTCCCAGTGCCCTGGAGCAGCCTGGACAAGAGTGCAGATTGTGGGTCCATCACAGTCCCCTTCCTTCCCTCACCCATGCCCAGGGCGGCAATGGGCTACATTTCACACTGCTGCTGAAAAAGCTGCAGAGGGAAGGAGATGGGAATGCAGTCCAGACTCACACTGAGAGCCTACTTCTATCTTGTAACCGATAAATCTTGTCTGAACAGTATGAGCAAGGTTGAGGTGGTTCATCATTACCCAAACTGGTTAACAAATATTTACTCATCTCCAGCCAAGCTAAACTGCAGTCATGCTATCAAATTGGTGATTCTGTCCTTTCCCTGACCAGGGAAGTAAAAACGAATGCTTTTTTCTGTCTTATGATCTGAATATGGGCCGAGGCTTTGTGGTTTTCAAAACTTGGTTGTGATAACCATTGGCATGGCAATTAGACCATCTGAATGCACAAGGTGAGAGGGTGCTGGCTCTGTGGTCATCCTGGTCTTCCTGGGGCTTTTGCCAGCATGGATGCCAAAGCTCAGCCAGTGGACTACGGGCACTGGGTCCTCCCTTCTCAGAACATTAGGTGGATTTTCATGCGTTACCTGTGTTTTACAACACAGAGCTGTAAATACATCAGTAGAAACAGAGTTTCTAAGTGGGCAGAAAATGGCATGCTGCAGAATGCATACTGATATGCATCTGTCTCCTTGGAGTTAGTTTTTACTTAGTTTTCAAACTCACATAAAATTCAATTCATTTATCTTGATTCAAGGTTGCATGTGCTTTCTTTGTATTTCCAGTCAGATGTACTACAGCTTTTCTTAGTTTTTCTGAACCTCCCAGGAAGACCCTTGGCCATCGAGGGTCTCGTGATCCATTACCAGCTACCTTGGGGCGGTGCAGGCACATGCTGTGCTGTGCCACTCTGTGCTTGGCCCTCAGGACCATGGTGTGCCGTACAGATTCCTTGCCATGGGGTAACCTCAGCTGGCCAATCATAATGGAAGAGCCTGGCGGTGGCACCTACATGGTACCAGTAGTGACACCACGGCACATAACTTGTCTTTCTCTTGAGGTGAAGCAACGTACTTTCATTTAAGCATCCACTTGAAAATCCTATGAAAACTCTGAAGACCACAATGAGGGTGAGCCTCTCTCCCAATGGGAACCCTGGGCAGTGTGCCATGCCCTGATCATAGGCCTGTCTGCTGCTGCTGCCCTTGGGATTCCAGTGTCAGAAGGAGCTAGAGGTCTTGTAGCCTGCTGCTGTCTTTTCTGTGATGTTAATGAAGTAGTTATCTTCCTTAAGAGTATTTGTCATTCTTTCTTGGGGTACAATAGGACCTCCTGGTTCAAAACCATAGTCCACCCTGTAGTTGTGAATGTAATGATGAATTATGTAGGGAAAATTCTCTTCTTGAGTAAATACCCTTCCAGTTAGGCCACCATTAATGGTGTACATCGTTAAGTCTTAGTCAGTGTAATATTGTGTGGTATGGGAAGGAATCCCAGGCTGAGTCTATTTTTGATCTCTAATGGTTGATTTACAATGAGTTATAGTAGCAGAGTTCAAATATTTGGTGATTATTGCTGAGCTGGACTACTATCAGGCAGTTTTAAAAATAAAACTTGCAATTTGAAGAGGATAATTGAAGTTCCTTAAGAGAGCCCTGCCCGACCTTTCAGCAAATGCACTGGATTTCCTGAACCAGCACTTGGGGGAAGGGCAATGCCACAGGGCGATGCTGCCCAGCACGGTCCTGCTGCTTAATGGGGCTATTGACCTCTCCTGCTTAATGGGGCTATTGACCTCTCCTCCCTGGTTCTCTGCTTCTTGTGGGGCTCATCATGGTGTGTTGCAGTGCTCATGATCTTTAAATATTTTCGTGGAGGAAACAATGGGAAACTAAATTGCCACGTAGGGAGGATCCTGCAGGAAACAAAAATTTGTATGAAAAAGATAAATGGGGCGCAAAAGGTGATCAGCTGGTTCAAGTACCAGCCGTGCTTTGCTTGCAGAAGTGTATCTGGGCTCTGCAATATCTATTCTATTCCTCACAGAAGTTCAGTCTTCTGAAACTGGCGAAGAATGGGAACCAAATTTGTCTGTCCTTTTCCAGAACTTACTCAGGGTCAGTTTTGCCTGCACCCAGCCCTGACTTTGTGCAGGCATGTAGTTTCGTACAGAAACTATAAGCTCAGCTGGGATGCAGGAATGCCTCCAAAAGAGTTCCCTTTCGAGGAAGCACACAAGCCCTAAGCAGTGATGTCCGTATGTGACTCTGCTGTGTATCTAATAATAGTTAAACACTTGACAGGTGTTTTTTGGTTTTGTTTTGCAGGAAGAAATCATTCCTGTTTTCAGCTCTGTATGCTGCCTTTATATTTGGTGGTCGGCACCTAATGAACAAACGAGCAAAATTTGAACTGAGGAAGCCGCTAGTGCTCTGGTCTTTGAGCCTCGCCGTCTTCAGGTAGGCACTTCTTCACACCACCTGCCTTTGACATCAGGCCCTGAAGAGGTTTGGGGCTCTTCATGTACAGCAGCACTGCTAGTGCAACAACAGGCTCACACACACGTGGCATTTCTTTGCTTCTGCTCTTCAGGGTTGTGTCCTGATCCACTCCTTAACATTGAAATGATCCCCTTTGATTTACCAGATCATAGAGGGTTTGAAGAGGGCAGAAATCAATAACCCTCTTGAAGAACAAAGGTGAAAATGAAGGAGGACATGAGGAAAAGTGGTTATCATTACAATACATTCACCATGCAAGCTACAAATGGAAATAACACATTAGGTCTTAGTCTTGTTCTCACTTACTAGTAGTATTATGTTTTTATGGTGTGTGTGTGTGTGTCTATGGAATATTTAGTCAAGACTGATCTCCATTACAGTGAGGTAAACCAAAAGTCTCTGCTTTGATGACAGGTAAATTAGGCCACTGTAATTAATATCAGGACCTGACTTCTTGTTATTCCATCACAAATGGCTTGTGACTGTAGCAAAAAGGTGGCTCCACAGGGAAAGGCTGTTTTTTAGTAATGCACATCTCTCAGCTGGGTGTTGACTCCTTACTGAGTATGGGGAATGTCATGTTCAGATTGTTGGTAGTTGTTGAAGTCAGAAGCAAAATTGACCAACCTGAATTCCACTTTATCTGCTTAATATGTGAATTTTTAATGAGGCTGAAGATAAATGAATGAACAAACAAATGCTCATAAAAATAGCCCTTACAAACACACGGATTTTGGTACACATTACTAGTAATAGTACACAGATGACCTGAGGACTGTCCTGCATTTCAGTGCCTATTGGGACTGTAAGCTATAGCTCACTCAACAACATACAGACCATCCACAAACTATTAGCAAACACTGCTACCTGTATCTTTCTAATATCAATATAATAAATACTGATTATATTAGTTCACAACTACGTAAAACAAGTTTGCTTACTGAGCAGCTGTGAATGGTGCATTATTTTTCACAGGATGGGAATAGTATTTGCTAAAAGACTCTACAGAGTGAAATAAAGCAGGGATGAAGAAGTTTGGCTTTTTTCATGGCTATTCCTTTTTTTCTCCAAAATGATATCACCTTGAAACTTTCCAAAACTCTGGCAGGGGAAAATAAATTGTATTTCTAATAGCTAGGACATGCTAACAGAAGAACTTTAATTTGGCTTGGTTTTAATAGTTCATCAATACGATAATAATATCTCAGAGCAGACAAAACTTTTAGTGGTCTGAATAACTTTGAGAGCAAGTTCTAACACTGTGGAAATTTGTAATTTTTATTTGATTGCGCTTGGTGCTGTACTTCTGGCTGTGTGTCTAACATAATTTTGCTTTAAGGTCCTATAAGCAATTGTCATTGTTTGTTTCAGAAATATCTGAATCTCAGCAGCTGTTGAATTGGTTCCTAGATGGCATTTCGTTTGTGGATCAGTTTGTAAAGTGGTTTGTAGCCAGCAGGATCCCAATTCCAATTGCACTTTCTTATTGAATGTGGACACTAGGAACTAGCTGGCTTACACAAAGCATTTGTAGTGTAATTCTCAATCTGAGGTGGGGAAACATGATTTTGGAACTCTCCTTTGCATAAGATGTCTAGAGCAAATTTAAAAATTAAGTTACTTTGAGATGTGACATTCGCAGTGTGAGGTTTTTAAGGAGTTTCGTTAGCTAATTTCCTCCCAAAATCACAGGGGATCGATGCCCTGATCAATGAATAGCATGAATTTACACTACACTGTCTAGATGGAATTTGAAATTAGCACATTCATTACTTGCTAATTGGAGTTTACCATCATAATCATACGAAATAGCTAACTCATGGCCAGCATGAGCTGCTGAGTGATGCTGAGTGATATGAAAAATGTGGCCTTCATGTTTTAAAGCTACAAGCAGCCAGGATGAATATGCCACGGAGACCACCTCAGCGCAGGGACTCAAGGTGAGCTCTGCTTGTGCAGATGAGAAGCATTGGCCAGAAGGGCACAGTTAAGAGAGAGATTCACAACTCCACCGTCTGCTTCCTCTGTCAACTCAAAAAGCACCATTCAGGGACAAGTGTTCCCCAAGCACTGCAGAACTCACCCTTTCCTCTGTGTGTTAAGGAAAGAGAAAGCAGAGTGGAGGGGGTGTGTGAGATGTTTGGCCTGCACAGAAGCACTGTGGTGCTTCTGTGTGTGCAAATCCCTGCTGGATTTGCAGTGGGCATCAGTTGATTATGAAAATTACATGACTATGCTTTGTTCTTCTGAGGTGCTGAGTAGTGGGCAGAAGAGTGAAATAGGGAAGGGGGAAAACCAACCCAAAATGTTTGCAGGAAGACAGAGCATGAAACCTTTGTAGCTTCAATAGCAACATGCATCCTGTACAAAACCCCTTGACTTCTTGCCTGGAAAACAGGAAAAATGGCAAAGAATTAATTAAAACGTGAGGCAAAGACTTCTTATAGAAGTGTTCATTGGGACATCCATCACCAGTGGTGCTTCAGCACTGTCCCCTCTGGGGCCATCGGTCATAGCCTTACTGACTCTCTTAGCAAGCAGCACTTGAAATGCTGTAAACTTTCCAAGTAACTTGGATTTGGGTTTTTTCTGGCTTCTGTCATAACTAGGTGTTGCATTTATACATGCTTGGTCTGAAAGGCATTCCTGCTTCCTCCAAAGGTCAATTCAGATACATTTAGAGAACTGTAGACTTACTGTGGATCCAGGAAAATGCTCCTTAAATTTCAAAAGACTTCCTCTTTGGCTTTTTGGGATGCTAAAATGCTATGACTGTTACAATACCTTGCAGAAATTCTAAGTAATGTATTTGTCTGCCGTGAGTGGTTGTTCTGAGGAAGAAAAACCTGCCTGGAGAGCCCTCAGTATTCCGCCTCAAGGTCAGTGTGAGGCTTTTTTCTGGACTCCTTGTTTATCTCCCTTTTAGCACTCCTACCATTTTACCTGCTTCAAATATCCTCAGAAATAGTAACACTTAGCAGAGGCTGAAAAGATGTGTTTAGGGCTTTAAAAGAAAAGGAAATTGCCTGCCAGGCAATCACATGGTCCTTCTTCAGAATGTTATCCTGTATGCCCTCACGCCTGCCAAGATCATTTAAATGTGGTAGCTACAGTAGGAAACTTGCCACGCTTATAAATAAACAAAACAACTACACCACCCTGCTGAGCTTGCTGAGCATTCAGCAGCCCGGTCAAGAGCGAGTTTTGTGTCAACACTGGCAGCCAGCAGGATTTCTGAAGGAAAAAAAAGCAGCTTTATTTCCCTTTGAAAGCATTGACTAGTTTTGAACATTTTGTCTCTGAAAACTTCGGTAGGAGCAATGACAGTAAATCTTGCTTTTCACTTGGAAACCACTGTGAAAACATCATCTCCTGAAATCTTTTGCTGAGAAATCACTTTGAGATACTGGGGTTGCTGGGCAGGTTTGGTTTTTTGGTCCCTAGCAGGTTTGTTGACTTGTTTCAGTCATTGAAGATTTGTTCTGTTTTGTTCTGTTTTGGTTTGTTGTCTACACTTTAATTAAGTGTGTTTACCCAGCCTGGTTACATACTGAGGTCATGGGGGAGCAGTCCTATGTTGCTCTCTGTTAACAGGAACCTGCTGTTAGGAAGCGACACAAAAGGTCTTTCTTCAGTCCCATAGGACCCCAAGGAAACCATTGCTGTTTCACCTACAAAATCAAAGTGACAGTCAGTCCTGTATTTCTGAATATTTCTTGGAGTTAAGAATCTGCAAAACACATCAAACCTGAATTGCCAGTTTTATATTCATGACACTTTGAACATAAAGTTGGGGCCATTCACTGAATGTTTTACTTGGAGTCTATCAAAAGTGTCATGCTGGCATCCATAGAAATCAGCAAAGCTGAGGCCAGGACTCACAGAAGGATACAAAGTCATTAACTCATGTTTTCATTACATCTCAGATGGATTTTTGTAATTCCTTTTATAGGCCACGGAGTCTGCTTATGGGTAGCTTTTCTGCCAAGGAGCTTAACCGTGTTTGATCGCCTCGTCTTCACAGAGGACAGCAGCACGGCGCTGTTTTTCCTGTGCATCCTTAAGGGGCTGACAACAGAAGTTTCAGGGTCAAGGCTCTAACTAATAATAGTAAAAGGTTGTCTTCCCTAGGGAGTACTGTCACATCAATGCAGGAGGCTAAGAAGCTAAAACATCTAACATGAGGCAATCATTTGTAGGCAGAGGCTAAGCTTGGCCATGGCTTGTGGGTGCAGTGAGAGGAGGAATATCTCTTCATCTAGCCAAGCCACACCACTACAATGCTCTTACCATCCCCTGAGATCACTTAGATTCTAATCGAAACCCAGCTATGCTTTGTAGCAGTGGTGGAAATGAGTAGATGTCAGTACAGGGTTTCCAAATGTCTTTCTTCCTGGTAAGCACTTCCTTTAAGTAGTAGAAATGGTATCAAATGTAGCTAAAAGGTCACTAGCTGCTTGCCACAAAGCTAACCAGGGCCTCAAAAGCAAAGTATTCCCACAAGAACAAGTCTTATATTTGAAAGACAAACCCAAAAAGACTCACTAAAAGAAGGAGACTCACTTTGCCTTTACAGGACTGGTGTTGACTGATTTGTTACTGGAAGCTCAGCAGCACGTGTAGAGAGGTTTGCACTCATTCCACTGAGGGCTCCTGACAAGGTAGTCCGAGACACATCTTTATGTGAAGAGCTCGATTCTGAGCTGAATTAAACAGAAAAGACAAAACATATGTTTAAAGAAAAGATTTCAGTTGCTTGGATTTGTGACTCTGAAATACATTCTAGTTACCGTGCTTATAAGTAGGAAAATCGATGAAAGATGATTGAGGTTTATGTCCCATCGCAAGAGCTGCTATTCACAGATATTTGCCATGGAGATTGAAACACAACCTAATTTCATATGTTGCTGAGCAACCCATCAAAATCTTAAAATACTCTGAAATTTTATAAGGTCCTGACAGTACATTCAAAGAGAAAATTAATTACTGAAAAGAGGGATGTTTGCCAAATAACATTAAAATTAATAAGCAGCATTTAAGGTGAATTAATAATCTTCTCACTTAAAAATTTTAAAGGAAATTAACTCAAAGTGGAACATTCCCTATATTTGTAAAGCATTAATGCATATTCTCAGGACATTTCTCAGAACCCAAACCAGTAAAAGGCCAAATATACACCTACTTACGACCATGTTCATCTTTACGTACTTACCTGATTTTCTTACGTAACAGAAAAAGAAACATTTTTTAATTACCATTTTGGAGCTGAAGTTGAATGTTGGGTGAACAGTAGGAATTCGGAATGATTGGAGAGAAGACAAAAATCCATTGGATGACATTTAACAGTTTAAGAAGAAAAGTTTCTTTTCCGTAAGTTACTGTAATTCCAGTAGGAAAATACATACAGTGTTGTGTAGAGTGAATTTATACAGTGAAAAACAAATGCTAGCTGGCGTTAAAAAAATTGTGTAGAGGTGATAAAAATATACAGACTAAGAACAATAAAGTACTGTCGAGAAGACGTATCTCCAATATCTACCTGATTTATTCTAACTGTCCTTATTCCCAGAATTGCAACTGATGCCATGTGACAAAATACTGTGCCCATCTTCTAAAATTTCACCTCTTTGTTCACTCTGCTGTTACTCCTGTGGACTCCTGTGTCCATCAAAGCAATTTTGAATGTAAGCTGGTTTTACTGTTTTTGCCTACTCGTGCCTAATTAAAAGCAAACCAAGGAGTCACTGTGTGACCTGGCTGATTCTACTTTACAGGAGGTATGGCTAGGAACGTCTAAAAATTGTTATGAAAATCTCTTTTCTCAGTGTTAAGCTGGGCCTCCTTTCTTTAAAACTTTTTCTTTCTCTCTGACTTGGCTTGCTTCTCTTCATTGCTGGAAAATGAACATCTTAGCAGAGTGAATTCAATACATTATTTGAAAAGCTGTTGTTGTGCTCATTTTGCCGCTGTTCCTTCCCCTCTCCTACAGTCAGTGAGTGTGTTGACACTCGGTATGTCACCTTGAATTACACCTTTCCCATGAGCTCACCCTGTCCCAGCCCATGAGAGTCCTTGCAGGTCCCCACTCAGCGTAAATGGTACCCAAAGCAGAGCCCCCAGGAGTGAAACTTTGCCTCTCAGTTTTGTACAGGGAGCAGACTGAAATGTATATTTGAGGAATAAAGAACATCTGTCTGGTGACTTAAGCAGGGAACTGTACCACAGAGAAAGTATATAATTAATTCAAAAGGAATCAAACCTCCCTTCTCTCCCCATGTGGCAGCACTTCTTGTATTTTACTCAGCCTCAATACTTGGTTCATGAGCATGGTAAAAGGGCCTCCTCCATGCAGAAATCCTTGGGGAACTGGTATCTCCATGTATTTTCTTCTGAGTAAGTCCCTGACAGCTTGTGCTTGTTGGAGCCAGTGGGAATACAGCACTGAGAGGTGTTAACTTGCGTGACCCACCAAATCCAACGCCTCGTCTGCGGACGAGCTGTTAATAAACACTGCCAGACCCAGCAGTGCTCGCACGCACGGCTTGGCTGCGGATGGGTGTCGGCCCGTGGCTTAGCAGAGTCACTGTTTTGTCACAAGTTTAGCTTCTTCTGAACAAATGTGTCTCCTTGTGCTTGTACCATTCAGCATCCTCCCCCTAGGTTGTTGAATTTAAAAAAAAAAAACCAAACAAATTAGTTGCCAATTGTAGGCGAATCCCTGAACTTCTCTAGGTGTTTTCAGGAGTATTGCCCCACTGAGGACAGAGCGAAAAAGAAGATCAGTGCCTCCAGGCCTGCAATTGTTATTAAATTTATGGATCTGAGCAGCTCATTACAGTTGTATTATAACTTCTAGCTTCTTTAAGCCTCCTTTATTCTGTCAAATGCTCTTGTTTCCCTGTAACTTAGATTTTTCTTACTCTATTATTATTCTGCCAGTTTTACAGCTTTATTGATGGCTGGCTTCATTGGTTGGCTTGATTCTTTGCTAAATCTTTTACTTTATTACTGTTTGGCCTTATTTGCATAGGATAATATCAAACTCCTGAATACATACATTTCAGTGCTGTATATGACAATTACTCTGCCAGCTTGATACATTTGATCCTGTAAGTAGCTTTAATTTATCCTGCAGAACTAGATAATGCCACTTTTTTGGATTATCATTTAAATCACTGCGATTCTGCACTTACTCTAAGGTTGCCTTGAGATGATGTTGGATGCTGAGAATAATTTCAGTAACAACACAGGAACAAGTGCAAATGCCCCTGACGCTTTCATTAAGGATTGCTTAAGAGGCACACTGTGCTTATGAATCCTCATGGGCTACTTTAGAAATCCTCAGATGGATTCCTTAATTCCTGTGAGATTTTGCACCAAACACAAGGCTTAAGTTGAGAATTGATTTTTTTTTTTCCTTTTTAGTAGTTCAGCCACAGTTCAAACTTGCTGAAATAAATATCTAAGAACTAGGAAATACTTCTTAAAAGGAAAATATCTCATTGAGTATGCAGCCTTCACAGGGTGCCAGGGAATTTCAGCTACAACAAAGTCCAGTTATTATTTAGTGATGGTATTGCTTGAGAGGTAACAGCTTTCATCAAGAAATATTGTTCCTGCAAGTTCCTACCCTCCATGTGCCAGATTACCAGGAAGCAATGTCAGGTAGCAGCACGCTGAAGAGAGTAAAAGTAGATGATAGCTATTTACTATTGATTAGCTTGTAACTGACTCTTGGGAAATTAGAGGAGATACAGGGATGTGTGGGTAGAGCTAGAAAATAATTTTTCATTCTCTATAAGAAAATAGCTACGTGTTTTTCAGCAGTGTATGGTTACAAGGGTGTCCCTGTAAGCATCTTTCTCTATTCTCTGGCGTTCCTCGGGTGATGATTGAGTGCAGCTGCCCTTCAGCCTGACCATTGCTCTCTGCTTATCTCCACCAAAACCCAGCGGGCCTTGCACAGCTGCCAAGTGCTCTGGGTAAGGCTCTCCGTGCGAGTATAACTCTTTTCACTTTCACTAATTACCTTTGCCTCTGTTGCACAGTCTACTGGTAGCGATGTACACCCAGCATTTTTTTTTTTCTCTACTGTGCTTTGTAACCAGTGCAAGTTCTTCCACCAGCCCACAAAACTTTGCTTTATTGATTTTTTTTTTTTTTTTTTTTTTTTTTTTTTTTTTTTTTTTTGTGCTTTGCTCTCAGGATTGTCTGAATATAGCTACTCCCAGTCATAAGGAAGGCAGGCCTGGGGGATCAAATTGCATTTCCTGGAGAGGTAATTCAGGCTCCGTGAGGAGAGATTGGAAGGCAGTACCTGTGGTGGATTGATTTTTATCCACACAAACAAATAAGCCTTACGAGTAGTAGTTGCAGCAATTGGCGGAATTGTTGAGTTTGCCACTTTAGCAAGGGAGAGCCAGATGGATTTTCCTCTGCTGTGGTGTTAATGTGATTAAAATCTCCAGATGACAGTGTCCATTGATCGGGAGCCCTGCAGAGATGTCACTGTCTGGGTATGCTTAATGAGGTCCCTGGGAAGGGAAAGAAATAAGTTAGGTCTGGCTTTCCTTCCAGTTTTGTCAATAACAAGGACAAAGAAATGGTTTAGGGAGCCAGGTGAGTTGTGACTAAGAAATCTACTGACAAGAGGGAAGGGCTGAAGGGAGTGGCCCCACACTGAGGGATTTATTGCCAAGAAGAAAAAAAAGGCTGATGCAAGACACGCAGTATCTGCCCCCACTTGGAAACCACAGAGCGAGCCGTCACTTTAATAGACCTCATTACCTTCCCCAAAATTTATCACATGGGATCCTAACACCACCCAGGCATGTATGCATATGCTTATGGGTCTATAAAGCTGCATAAATGATGCATTATTTCTTAGAGCCATGTGAAATATTTGCACAGTTTCCTAATCAGTCTGAGCTGGCCTGACTTCAGGTTTTGGTCCCAACCGAACTCTCAAATGATTTGCTTTGAAAAGCTTTCTAGAAAGGATCAGTGCAGTAGACAGGTCTGAAAAGCAAGGCTTGTGTGCTTGGTTCAGTGATGGGGGTCATTTTTAGAAATGGAAGGGGAATTCTCTTGAATTTGCTTTGGGATTTTGATAGGACTGAGCCCAAACCTCGAAGTATGCGTGAATTTATGCAAAGAAAAGTTTTCTTCCAAAAAGACTGATAATAACTGCAAAGATCAGCACAAGTCGTGCTCGCACACATGGTCCTGAAAGCCAGAGAACCTCATTATAAAACACTTCCAGTACTTCTAACCAGAAGGTTTTAGGATAAGCAAGCACCATACTGAAAAAAAGTGTTATTCCTCATCTTCCCCTATTCCTACCTTTTTTTTTTACTATTACTGTGGCTTGGACTCCACTCTGAATGAGTCTCCTTCACCTTCAAGGACGGTAAAGGAAGACTGTGTGGGTGAACTGCAAGATCTATTTGTTTTCCTTCCCAGTTAGGAAATGGTCACAGGGAGAGGCTGAGGAGCAGCTAGGCAGCAAAAAATCAGAAGGAAGGTTTTACTCTTGGAGCTTGTTAAATTCTTGGTGTTCTCATGCCCTTGCATTTGTGTGTGTTTTGGAGGGACCCACTTCTGTTATTCAGAGCAGTGGATTTTTGAGATTGAATTTGTGATAAACATAATGGTACCTAATACAGCATTGGTACAGTTCCTGCTGCATTCTCAACTGTAGCCCGTGTATTTCTGAGCTTTTGAGTCAGTCCTGGGATTTTCTGTCACCCTGTAAAGGAGTGTATTTGAAACAAGATCCAGTAGAGATGCCAACCACTGACTTAAATGCCTTTTCAATGGCTTCCTAGAGCAGAGTAGCTGCTCAGGGCACGGTGCCACACTCTGAACTCCCTAGTGCAAAGGCTGGCTGGAAAGGCTCCTGCCTTCCCTGGTCTTCGTTTTCCCCACTAGGAATGAGAGCAATGAAATCATGTCACTAAAAAGTGGAGGAGAGACTGTTTTAGCTGCATCATTCACTGGTCCAGGTAAATGGCATGGCCATGGAATCACACAGAGCAGCACAGCAGGGTCGGCAGCAGGCACTGGAGGCAGCAGCCTGCTTGTGGGATGGGTGGAGGGGTGGGATAGCTCCAGCATGAGAGGGCCAGCAGAGCTCATTGTGGGGTGCGTGGATACAGGAGCTCTGAGCAGAGAATGCCCATTGCTGGTAATCACATTCACCTCCCCAAAGAAAGCGAACATTTCCAAATAGTGCATTTCCTCTCCTCTCTCAGCTGGAGAGGTAAAATTGCAAGTGGGAACAAAGGCATTAGTCATTACAAGCTTTCAGGCAGTTTAGGAAGTTAAAGACATTTTCTGGTCTGAAACATTTGTGAAAATTGTGCTCCTAATTACAATGGTTTAGTCATTTTATAGATACCTTGCAGCCTTTCAGACACATGGATGAATTCTGTGTTCTTTTTAAAGAATGAGATTAACATAAGTGGCACATAAGTGTTCTTAAAAGACTGTTCTGTTAATTTTTGAAAAAGTGCTTTTAAAGGTGTTCAGTTACCATAAGAAAAAAGTGTATCATGGAACCAAGGTGCTTTTTCCATAATTTTTTTCATTTTCCTGCCTGTTGTAAGAGCATAAATAATGGTCCCAAATAATTTTCTCTGTAGGCTAGACCTTGGAGGACGCAGGCATGAGGGAGTTGTTCCTGTGCTTTCAATTATCTGCTAGCAACTGAATTGTAGTAACTGAGCACATGATTGTCTAAACACAGTTAACAAGGGGTAAAATATGGTGGCAAAACCCTCCTTCTTTGCTTTTACAGTTTTACACTAAAATTGCTAAATGAGTATGTAAATAGTTACCATAGTTCATCAGCACCAGAGAAAACTTGGTAACATTTTTTCACATCTTTGCCCAAAATTACTTTCCTTAAAGGAAAATGTGAGAAAATTATAGCAAATGTGATTTTTTTTTCCCCCAGTGAAATGCAAACAATATAGAGCAGAAAAGAGTTCCGCTTAAGTGCTCAGTAAGGTTATGATAGTCCTAAATCCCAAGCATACAAAAAGAAACATTGAGGTCCTCTGAAAGATTGACTTTGAAATAACCAGATTTTTTCATTTTACACTCAGAGTTCAGGGTTCTGTTTTTGTCCATGGTTGACATACTGGTTATGTCTTCAGGCTTTTCCTTCATAGAATTGGCTGGATAGAAGCTTTTTAAAATGGGTTTCCCACAGACTCTCTTGCTGCTGAATAGGATTAAAACTGCATTTTTGTAGTTTTATCAATTGAAGGCAAAAGTAAAGGAGAACAGGAGTTTTTAAGAATATTAGCATTGAATTTTCCACCTCACTTTTGTATGAGCTCATGTCGCAAGGAGTTAAGCACCCCATCATGGATTCTGATCCATACCTGATTTTATTCTGGAGTTCACTGGTGCAAAACAAGTACAATAGTTATAGCAGCTGCCAAACTTCCCCGAGGGGGAAAATCCAAATATTTTCTCTTATGGTTCAGGTCAGTTGCTGCAGTCTGGTCCTATGCAAACTCAAGAGGTATGACAGTGGGGAGGAGGAAGAAGCATGGATGCTCTTGAAACTCACTTTGTGGGTTCACATTCTCTGTCACTTCTGTCCAGCTGTGTCAGGCCAAATCTACCCTGGTGTTTGCTTAACATATTTTCCTAAGGGACAGCAGAGGGAAAGCAAGGGTCTGACTGCCTCTGTGGGAGGCATATCTGATGTTCGGGCTAGGTCAGAAAGTTTTCAGCTGTCGGTGTTTCTAGAACAGCACAGCTTTGTAAACTTGCACTGTATGTCTGTGCACATCACTCTGTCTTTTTAGATCTTGAAAGTGTGCTGACAAAATATCAAATGTACAGGCAGTGAACTGTTGTTAAGGGGTGTACAATAGCTTTTATGTCTATAAACTATTTATCTTCAAAGATATAGGTGTACCTTAGGTAATTAAGATGAAGGACTTTGGACTGGAAGGTTTAGAGAGCAACTTTAAAAAGCGGAAAGAAAATCTGTAGTAGGTCAAAGGACTCTGAAGAAAATTCCTCCTACTACAGTCTGTTTACTCTTATTTCAACTATACTGTTTTCAGTGATACAGAGTGAGGTCAGACCCCATGGGTAGGGCACTGAACCACAACTCACAGATTCACACAATATCCTGAGCTGGAAGACATCCACAAGGATCATTGAGTCTAACTCTTAAGTAAATGGCCCATACAGGGATTGAACCCACAACCATGGGCTCATGAAGTTGCACATCATTTCTTATCCCAACTCAGATGCAGATTTTTGACAGGAAAATTAAATTTCAGTTTGCCTCACTTGTCTTTGAAATGAGTTTTATGCTTTACCACTTTACAAGGCTATCACACAAGTAAAGGCCATAAAGTTCCGTGAGGAATTCACAAATACAATGTTAAGGGCCTTGGAGATGCCAACACAGACAGAAGTCTGAAGGAAGTTTCCTGAACAGACCTCAGCTTATGAACAGCTTTGTACTTAACAGTTCTTCACACAGGAATGTCTGACCTAAAGCAGCTGCTGGCCTGAATATTGTTTAGGTTGGTTATTTATTTGGGGACAGCCCAAGCTGGAAGTGGTAGATCTTCACTGTTGGAAAGCAGAGGAGACCAAGATCTTGGTACGGCAGAGGAAGGTCTGCTCTGTGGAGAGAATGGAGATGTCCTTTTCATCTGAAGGAGATTCAGTGAGGAGACAGAACTTTCTGGGGAGGTACCTGGATCAGGAGGTAAAACAGAGAAGTGCCTTACAAGTGTCTTACAACAACAGTCTTTCTGCAGGACCAGGTCTCCCTCTCCATCACTAACCTTGGCATTGCTTGAAAGCACTTTGGAAATGTTGAAAGATGATGAAACAATAGCCTAATTATATTAATTTTCTTTGCCATTTCTTATAGAAATAACAGTTGGGCTGAGTTCATCAGCTGTAATTTGAACAAGTGTCTCTTTAGGATTTCAAGGTAACTCACTGTTAAGAAGTCCTGTCTTTTAAATGCTTATAGAACACCTCAAAAATATTACACTTGGAGTTAAGAGTGACCAAATCCATAGTCAATACCATTCTTTTTCAAACTTCTTTTAACATTTAGGTGAGTACCATATCGCTGTGTATCCTTCACTGACCAAGAGACTGATTAATTTAATTAGGAAAGTTAAACGTCTTCCACAAATCTCACAAAATATTTGTAATAACTAGGTGCAGACTTACAAAGCTAGTTCTTCTAGTCAGTTATTAATACAAATGAATATTTCATATAGGTCACCCTTGCATCACACTGACCATTTAGGATGTTCGGTGCCAGATCCTTTTCCAGGCTGCTTTTCTGTGAGTTGAGAGGACTCATTATATTGCAGTGACTTAACAACAGATCTCATTAACTCCATGAAATCAAAATAAGAGCCATTAATCCCATGTCGGTCACTACTTGGAACAACAGCCCAATGATAGCTTTCAGTCATTGGTCACATTTCATTTGTACTTAATGATTGGCTTCTCACCGTACAGTACAAATATCATGATTTTGCAATCAAAGATAAGTCTAAAGAAACCATATAGTTTCTACACCAGTTGAAATACAAGAAGATCCAGGATTTTTGGTAATTCATGGAACTTATGTAACTTCAATTTTATCGAATACGATCACGACAGACTAAGACAGGAGTCATGTCTGAGATAACATTCAGGTACTCTGACAACCTTTTAGTGACACTGTGTATTAAGATTTTCATAGGCATGATTGATACCTTCTCTCTTTTAGAAGATTTGTTCCATCTGGAAAATCCAACTTTTCTTTTTAATACTGCACCATCCCATATTGCACATTGCCCAGTGAAGTGGGTGCTGCTCCTCCCTTTCGCCTGCAGAGCTGGCCAGATGTGGACGAGTATGTCCATCAGTGGAAAAAAATCACAAGACGACTTAAGAGGTGATTCATTCAGAAAAAAAGAAGTGGAGGAACAGGTGCAATGAAATCTAACCAATCCACAAACATCCAAGAGCAGCTTGGGTATCAGAAAGCAGATTGAAACACTTGAAAATTCGGGTGGGTTGTGCTGCTCATTTGCTAGGTCCTGCACACGTCAACCCCCCAGAAAGTGGGGCCCACAGCACCCACATTCTCTCTCTGTGATACCCTGTAACCCATGGACACAAAAGTTTAAGGAAACTTAATCATCCAGGAAACTTATTTCTCACTTGCCCTTTGCTTCAGTACACTGGAAGGTTGGTGTGTGACCAGGTTTTTTACCAGTCCCCTCCCAGTGGAGGAAGGAATGCTGTCTCTGTCAGACAGGCTCTTAAGGAGGCTACTCTCATGGTCTTAATTCATTACCCAGCCTCGAAACAGTCTGGTACATCTACCCACAAAAGCTTTTGGAAAAATAGTCTTTGAATAATCATCCAGGCTCTAGTAATAGTCAGTAGGCTGTTGGTCCATAATTCTGGTCAGCACAAACCAGACATTATTCTGGACATTTGTCATTACCCAGATAAACACTTTAACCTGGACATTCCCTTTTGGTTTTGCACAACTTTATGAAGAAACTACCCTCTCTATAGCCACATCCTGTGAGAACTGAAAAAAATGCAGTTTCTTTTTTTTTTTTTTCTACAGATGATGAGGGCAGACTCCCACAAGCGTTCTGGTTTAACTACTAAAATTTTGTTTGACTGTCTTCTCTTTTTGCTGTTAAGGTTAGCAGTTTCCTGGAGTACTCTGCTCCTAGGGGACCTGAAATCACCACAAAATTTAAAGACAGATTTTAGATTAGGAGCAGGCCAATGGTTCATTAAATCTTCCATCTTTACCACTGGGCTGACAGTGTTATCACCATAGCAATAGCAATGCAACAAGCACACTGTGATCTGACTACCTCACCTGTCCACACAGATAATAGTGTAGGTTTATTTTCCTATAATATAGCTGTAAATATACATTTAGTGTGTAGTTGCTACGCAAATGCGTGTTCCCAGAACTCTTGCCCTGTTTGCTAGGTAGGACATATTCTCATGTCCTTCCTCCCTGGAATAGGCCATTTCCCAACACTGGTCTGCCAACTTTATCTGAAGTCACCTAGGAAAAAATAATACAAACTTGGAAAAAACCCTTCCCTCTGCTGGTTGGCAAATGCCCCTTTCAACGCCTGCATCCTCTGGAGGTGCCTTGGTGTCTATTGAGTCAGCCAAAACTACCATTCTTTCTCATGTGGCCAAAGCAGGGTCTTATGGGAGACAGATAAAAATCTACAAAGAGCCTAATTTCCAGCAACAAAATATGTCAGTTTCTTAAGAAATTTGTCACCTAGCCCTGTTTCTGCTGTGCTATCTTTGTGGTGCACATCATTGATGGGCTGGTACTCTGGGACCGCAGAAGATAAGAATGATTGGAAAGAAGCTCGCCCTTACCAGGTGGAGAAGAAAAACTGTAAATACTCCCAGAGAACTAGTAAACAAACATACCTACCACTCATGTTGAAAAATTGCTTTGTTACAAACTTATTTTTAGGAATGAGTTAAAAAGCACGGGAAGGGAATGACTGAAGGATGTGAGATGTTCTTTCACATGGATATGCACCCACCTCAGTACACAGTGCTTGGTAATACCAGGGGTTTCTGAGTTTCTTTACTGTTTTGACAACTGTGCTGTTGGGGAGTTCCGTGATGTTTGATGAAGCTGCATTTCTTTTCAAGAAAATTAGTTCTGAGAGTTGTTTCTTATATATGCTTCCTCCCTGCATTTTCCTGGTATCAGTTCATAGTTTGCATGTGTTCTGTTGCTTGGCTAAGCACAGAAATACTCTGCTGCCGATTTTAACAGGAGCTGCTGTCTCTGGGTGTGCTCTCAGGACTGCCCTGCTGCTGGGACCTGACAGACAGAGGGGTAGCTGTACTTCCCATGCTCCTGTGCCTCAGCATTAGCAGCGAAACTCGTTCCTCTTTCCTGAGGACTCTGGGATTTAAATCAGAAGGGCACAGAAAGGCCATTTTATTACGTTAATAGATAACTCTTCAGCAGCAGAAGGGAAGCTTGGAATGACTGCCAAGGTACTGCTCCTGACCAGAACAGGAAGGTGAACATGGTTTGATTTGTCATGAAGGAAGGGGTAGGAAGCTCCACATTCTTCACCTGCTGCCCTTTAGACGTTTCCTTTGAATTCAGAGTGCTCCCTCTGTAAATATTTCAGATGCTAAAATGAAAAAAAAAAAAAAAAGAGTCAACAAACAACTAAAGAACCTGCTTCCCCTCTTTTCTTGCTGTTGTGGTACAAGCAGGCTGCAGTCGGTGTGGTCATCTCAGCTGCTTTCCCAAGACCACTGTCTGCTCGATGTGGCTTTCACAAAGGAGGATGTTGTGCTTTTTGCCATAGCCTTGTGCTCCCAGGGCAGAGACTCACCTGCCAGGACTCCTGTGAGTCACAGTGTAAGTGGGTCGGGGCAGAATTAATATTTTTTCTCTTTTCCGGGCTGGGAGCTGGAGCTGGACCCGTGGGAGCTCTGTCTGGGTGGCTGGCTGGCTCGCTGCTGGACTAGCCCAGCACACCCACAGCACAGTGTAGTCCAACACCTCAGAGACTGGTTGAACCAGCTGGGCACCAGTGGTTTGGGCTGTTGAACAGCCTGTGAGGTCTGGGAAAGGAGGGTTCTGCTTGAAGTCCCCACCATTCCTCAATTTTGTGCAACCCTGCTGGGTCTTGTCTGAGGGCTCCGTGCTGCTCTCTGCTGGTGCTGGGTACAGAGGATGGCATGCTTTCGAAAAGATACTCCACTACCAACCTCCGGGTTGTAGCTAGCATATTTGTCATTCATCCATAGCCATAGTCAAGGCTTCTATCCCCTTCAATGCCGTCTTTATCTAGTTCTGCATATACAGATTGCATGATTTGGTTAATTTTTTTTAAAGATGAAAACCAGAGCAGAGGCTTTCTCCTCTGTAATTATCCTTTAGGACATGTTACTATGTTCTGTGATGAGCTTTTAAATTTGTTCTTATTTGGAAGTCACATTCCCTGCTCAGTTCTGCAGTGTTGATCCTGGACTGGGGTGTCCAGAGGTGTCAAGAGCCAAGTGCAGGGGTGGGTGTCCATAGAAGGCAGCCCTAGCAAAAATGGGCAGTGACCTCCACTGCGATGAGCTGAGCCTGCTAAAATGCCAGCTGGGCTTGGACTGAAGGCTTGAGGTACCTGCTGCTCACATGGGCTTTTGAGAAACAAGTACTTCACTCCTTTCTGGCAAGTAGGATGGAGACAGCAGAAAGTAGCAGTAGGCTTCAGACAATAACACCTGCACTGTCTTCCCATTGGGCATCTCTCCAGCCTTCAGTTTGCCTCCTTAATTCTGTGCCTAACCCATGCATGGGATGTGTTTTGAGGCCCTCTGAGTACTGGATTTCTGTGGCCAGGTTTTGGTAGCAGGAGGACCATTCCTCGTCCCCCTCCTCCCTTCACCACTGGGGAAGAGGAGGTAGAGAATTCTGGAGTAAAGTTAAGCCCAGGAAGAAGGGAAGATGGGAGATGTTTTTAAGATTTAGCTTTTATTTCTCTTTATGCTACCCTAATTTGATTGGTAATAAAGTCATTTCCCCAAGATGACTCTGTTTTGCCCATGATGGTAGCTGGTGAGTGATCTCTCCATGCCTTTATCCCAACCCGGTAACCTTTTGATATATTTTCTCTCCCCTGTCCAGTTGTGGAGGGGACTGATAGAACAGCTTTAGTGGGTACCTGGCATGCAGCCAGGGCCAACCCACCAACCCCTGTTTGAAAACAAGTTGGAGATGGAAAAATATTAGTTTGTACTTTACTCGTGGATATATTTTGATCATACTATGGACAGTAAAATATCAATTGGGCATTTGTTAACCTACCAGAGAAACCACTGCCTGAAGGGAGGAGAATGTAGGACATTTTCAGCCTGAACAGATGAGAAAGCTGCATTAGGTGGTGCAGTTTTTTTCTGATTGGTCTCTCTAGTTGTAAAAGACTATTACTAATTGTACAGTAATTCACTGCTACCTTATTTTGAAAATCCCTGCAGATGATTCCCACCAGACAGACTGCTTTGGTAAGCAGTTCATTTCAATATCTCACAAAAGCTGCAGCAGAAAGCAGGGCGAGGACAAAATGAAGCAGAAGTGATTTACTGAGTAAGCAATGTCATCACTCTGCTGCACATCATGTCTTTGCAAGATAGAAATTTGTTGGTTGATTTTACCTTACAGAACAAACAAGATTAAGTGGCAGAGGCACAAAAAGCAGTCCTAGCTCTCTGGCTCCAAGACACATTTGCAGGTATGCATCAGATCTTTTTCAGTCTCGGGTGGCGTCTACTTGTTGGCAAGGTAGTGTTTTGGCATGCAGCGCTTCTCATAGGCAGCTACCTACTCATGGTGTCTATTTAGGTAATTGAATCAGTTACTTGGAGTTTGCTGTCCTTCTTTTTCATAAAGCCTTCCATCATGAATTATGTGAAAATGGAACTTGGTTTCTACCAATAAAAAAGTACAGATTGGCCTGACTCACACTGTGTAGAGCTGTAACTGGAGTCACTTCTAGAGTCATGGAACTAGAGGAAGCCACCATCCTGTGGAACTGTAGAACAGTGTGTGAGTGTGAATCAGTGTGTGTGCGCTCCAGGGAGAGCTCTGCTGTAGCTGCTAAACAGAAAGACAGGCAGAATTACATCAATATAATTTCAGAGACAGCAAAGGGACACTGTAATCCCCACCGGGCACAGACTCTGTGGCTCTGTTATCAGTCTAGATTAAATCCCTGGGTGTCCATACTCAATCACAGTTATATCATTGTTTGCTTGTTGCTCGAACAAGTGTTCTTCTCATTTGCATTTGTGTTCATGGCACGGAATTCTCTTCGGTTGTATAACTTTAGTAACAAACAGTTTTTTAGAAAAGCAATACAGCTCCTTTATAGAGAAAGACGTGTTGCTTGCAGCTATTCGATTTCATAATTTAAAATTTCCTTTTTTCCCTCCATTTTAATGTCAGCACTGAGATACTTGCTAATGGGAGAACCACCATGTCATTAGGTATTCTGCCTGATCTTCCTCCGCCCAGTTTTGCAACCACCCAAAACACAGTAGCAGGCAGCAGCATGCCCTGGCTGGCCTGAGGAGTTCACTGCCTCGGGAAGTGATCAGATCATATCTCTCTCAGGATCTCTTGTCTTCTTGGGAATGAGAAATGCAGCTCCTGAGAAAAAAAAAGGGGCATGTTTTAAACACCAAAGAGAAGACACGGAATGAGTTGCACCTCATTTCAAAACTCCTCCTGCAGATTTTGGCACTCTCTGCTGAGTAAAAATGACCGATGCCTGAAAGACTTAAGAAAAGTGTGCTGTGAGAGCATTTCTGTGAGGAAACAACCCTACATGGAGAGGAGGATGCACTGTGGGCTGTGTAGATGCTGAGAGCACTGTGCTGTCTCCTCTGCATGCAGGGGTGGATGAACGTGAGAGACTGCGGTGGCTCTCTTGCCTGAGCCTGGGAATATGTGCACTGCTTTGGGCAATGCTAATGGGAAACACAGACTCAGCTAAACTTCTTCAGCACACCTGTACCACAGCAGGGTGTTTTTTATTTGCGCATAGCACAAGAGGACTCATCTGGCAGTAGAGCCCATGAGCAAATACCAGTGTGCAAATAGCAGATAATAATAGTAGCTTGGTAAGTGTTCACAGTTGTCTGAATTTCCTGATGGCGCAGTGAAACCTCAGGCATCAAAAGGCAATGGTGCAGGAGCCAGGATGCAGCACTTTTCCATGGGCATGACCTGGCTGTAGAGCCCCATCTGTGATGCCACTGGCAGCTCAAAGAGCAGCAGGCACTGTGGCACTCCACTGGGCTGCAGATTCCATGCAGGGGACAGGGGAGAGCACTCTGCATTGTTCCTTAGCAGCAGGCAGATTTGACTGGGTGTATCAATGCTGCAGATTTGGAAATCTAAATATGCTGTGCATATTATATGTAAGTTAGGTCAGCAGCGTTTATGTTCAGTAGGCTTGCTAGAACCATCTAGTCTGACCGAGTACCATAGAAACTGCGATAGAACTCAGCTTTTGAGGCTGCCTTAATGATTTTAAAACATGTTTTTTAAAGAATACTGACTTCACAAGACAAGGACAAGTAGCAGAGAATCTATAACTTCAGAGGAACTGCTCCTTCTTTCACACATTTTGCATAGATGGTAGCTTGCATTACCCACATGTGTTTGTACACCAGTTTTTGATGGTTTGTTTTGCCTGCTGCTGTGTAATAGTCACAAAAGACAATGAGATAGAGTGGGAACCAGGGTAGGTAGAGGTCCCAGAGAAGTTAGAGGAGAGATAAGATGGAGCTGGGTAGAGGGATGAGGACATATGATGTAGGCATAAAGTAAGATATACTCAATCCCAAAACAGAATCTGTCTTTGCTCCTTTTTTTTTCTGAAGCTACTTCCTTCACCCTTCCTTCACACCTTATGAAGGGCCACCATGCTACAACAATAGAGAATGGGCAGGCATGTTCTTACCATAAAACAGTGAGGCATTTTTTTCTGCAGAGCTCCTCGCTGGTGAGACAGAAGCCTTTGTTCCTTACATGAGCTGGATGTCAACCTATCCCCTCTGTAATTGCTCTAATTAATACTGTTACAAATCTCTTGATGTTTCTCATTTACAGAACACTGTTACCTTGCATCTCACTTTGATGAGGTGAAGGTGAATCTGCTGTTTACAGCTTGATTTAACTACTTGTTTCCTCTGCTAGCAATGACCTGTTGAGGGATGAAGTCAAGCATGTGCACCAAAACACCGTCTCTGACTGAGATTCCTCATCAAAATCTGTGGGACCTACATGGGTTTGGCTGTGCTCAGAGCTCCTGTGGATGTAACAAATACAGGGAGAGATGAGAGAAGACTCTGAGGAAACCAGAAGAGGGAACTGGTCCTGATTGTGTTGCTAATACAGCATTTTATCAACATTTTTTTGTTGTTTCCCAGCCATCAGGATCAAAACTGCCTGTTGTTTTGAGCTGAAATAGATGTTTCCCTGCTCCTGAAAACTGAAGGATCATTCCTGTAGTAAAGAAATAAAAAACACTGGTATTACCATTCCAGACGTTCACCAGGGGATGTGGCTGCAGTCCAGTTTACAAGTCTGAGTTCAGAGTAACTTCCTAGAAGCCAGCAGAGTTCCTCCAACTTTTAAGCTGTCTCAAACTTAACTATCTCAGCATATTTATGGCCTTTTCCTCATAATGATTTGAAGTGATGGCATGTAGATTTCAAATGTCCACTGACCTTTCCTAATTTTCTCTTTTTGTTTTAAAGTATATTCGGTGCTGTTCGAACTGGTGCTTATATGCTGTACATTTTGATGACCAAAGGCCTGAAACAGTCAGTGTGTGACCAGAGTTTTTACATTGGACCTGTCAGCAAATTCTGGGCATATGCATTTGTGCTAAGCAAAGCACCCGAACTAGGTGAGTACCCTCTCTCTCTTTCACATGCACATGTGTATTTTTAGAGAAGAAATGTCCATGCAGGAAGCACAAGAAGGGTCTCATCACTGTCAAAATCTTATTTAAGTCTCAGAAAAACTGAGTAAGCGTAACCAACCCCAAACTACATGTTTTAGTCTCCAGTGGTTAATTCAGCTTGGCTGAAGTTAGATCAATGTGCAGTTGAAAAAGACCTTTCCCAGCCCAGGAATAAACTGCAGTGATTATACACAGCAGGACAGTCAAGAAGTAAAAGCAATCTGGCCCATACCTCTTCCTGAGCTACTTGTAGGCAAACAGGAGTGGCATAATCGGTAGTCACACGCCCCATGGCTACAGAAGTGGAGGGTGGGCTTGAGCAGCTGTGTCAGCAAGAAGTTTTGAGTCAGGCTCTGCCTCCATTCTGCAGCTTTCTTTCTTGAATACGCACCTAAGTGTACAATTACGAACAGTAAGGTGCTTCTTCCCTACACATTGAAAGCTGTGGCTATCTGCTTCCTCCAAGTAGAAACCAATTTCCCATAATATCCCTAGCTTTTTCAGTCCCGATTTTTATAAACCTTTATTTCTCCAGCAGTTTCGCGATAAGGATACTTACAATATACATGTGAAAGAGAACTTGAAAGTCAGTCTTCATATATTCTCATCCATGGCTTATTAGTGTAAGAAAGGGTTGTTTTAATGGAAAGGGGCAGCCCACCAGCTTTCATTTCAGAGGATACCCTTATTAAACATCAAAGGACTGCAGCTCTCACTGTGTTCAGGTGTACAGCAAAAATAAGACTTTACCTTTCAGCAGGTAATTTGATTCAGCAAATTAGAGGACAGCAGTTCATCAGCACTAAAACTAGAATGAGACAGACACCAGTTGCCTTGCTGTGTCAGAATCCCTTGGTTTCCTGCTGCTTAAATTGCTGCAAACCCACAGAAATTTAGTTGCTAAAACTGGGGAACATCAGCTAGAACTGCACAGCAACAATAAATTGAACATATGATTACTTATTAAAGTATGAGTCAACATCTTGCAGTTAATGAAGTGAACAGTAGCATTATAGTTTATTATAGACCTTGTGAAGACAGTGCAGATTTGCTTCCATCCATGACTAATATTCATGACTTAGATTTCCTGGGATACTTATACATCAAACTAAGTCCCCAGGTTCAAATCTCAGGGGTCCTTTAGGAAACACTGTGTGTGTAACAGTGGAAAACAAGTAGTATACATATGTATCCATATATTTAATTGAGATGCTCATTGTAATCATGAGACGCAGAAGGAAGAAAAAAAAGTGAGAAAGAGGAATAATATTTACTTTTCTGCAACAGTAAGATGGATTTGCAGAAAAGGGATGTGTGTTTCAACATTACCCAGATTTCTTTCTGGAAGCATCTCTTTCATTATGGTAGGTTGCCTATGCAACAGCCTTTTTATTGTATTAGCTCAAAAGACTCTAGTGATTTTAACTAGGTTCAATTTGCATGTAGACATTTGAATCAGAGGACACTGTGCTGCTTCCTCTAGGTTTTCTGCTCTCTGTCAAGCTGCATTTCTCTTCCAGTCTCACAGTATATAATGGACAGTCTCACAGTTAGAGATGATACATGTACACCCACCTACCTCACCTCAGACTTTTGTGGATAACGTTTGCAGCGAAGGGCTACCAAATAAACCTATGGAGTTTCCAAATGGAGTTTCCCATACAGGAAAACGTAGATGCATTGGTTTTCTGAAGATTCCATAGAGATTAGGGGCCAAACTGGCTCTCAGATTAGACAGGCTCTCAGATCCAGAGGTGAGGTGGATTTCACGCTCTAAAGTAGTGTATACTTCAGCAACAGCAAAGGGAAGAGAGCACTGCATTAATTATGGAATTGTTTGATGTGTTTCTCATTGCTTCCCCTCTTCTTCTTTTGTGTGTTTTGTTTTTATTACAGGTGATACAATATTCATTATTCTTAGGAAGCAGAAGCTCATCTTCTTACACTGGTACCATCACATTACTGTGTTACTTTACTCTTGGTATTCCTACAAGGACATGGTGGCTGGCGGTGGCTGGTTCATGACCATGAACTATGGAGTACACGCTGTCATGTACTCGTACTATGCCTTGCGGGCTGCTGGCTTCAGGGTCTCACGCAAGTTTGCCATGTTCATCACCTTGTCGCAGATCACTCAGATGTTGATCGGTTGCGTGATCAATTACCTGGTCTTCTCCTGGATGCAGCAGGGCCAGTGCCATTCCCACGTGCAGAACATCATCTGGTCCTCTCTCATGTACCTCAGCTACTTTGTGCTCTTCTGCCATTTTTTCTTTGAGGCCTATATCGGCAAAACCAGAAAAGAAAGAAAGGTTGACTAGTGGTAGGAACGAGAAGCCATAGCTCAGGGTCATCAAGAAAAACAAAATTATAAGAAAAAAAGGCACAAGGAAACACATATGTATGGTGCAGCTAAAACTTGGCAGCTTAGGGAAAGTTAGTGTGGTTTAACCCAGTAAGTTTATGATCCTATTATGGTGAGGACTCACTGAATTCTACTCTATCTCAAAGGACTGCTGATGAAAGACAACTTCCTTCTTGTACCTGTCTGCTCTAGAAAAGAAGGAGAAAAGAAAGAAGAGGAAAAAAGGAAAGAAAAAAGGAAAGAAAGAAGAAAAGAGAAATGGAATAATGTTAAGGGGGGAGAAAAAGTTCATTAAATAAGCAGTGTGTTTCCCCAAGGTGGAGGAGAGACTTTTATTTAAAAAGAAAAAAAGGTTTCTAAATCCTTTCTAATAATTTTTCTGCGTTAAACAAAAAAAAAGCAGAGGTGACAAAAAAAATCTGTCTATAATAACAACAAGATTGCAGAATTAAAATCTTTACCATAGAAGATTGATACCTTTAGCCAAAATGAAGCCCAAAAAGATGTTTCCTGCATGGAAACTGGCTAAACTCCGCACTGTGGTTATGAATGGAAAAGAGAAGAGATTGATTTCTCTGCTATGTACTCTGCCAGGAGAGCAGATCTGGGACACAGAGTGACCTCCCTCAGAAGGTGGAAAGGAGCAGTACTTTTACAAGAGTCTAATGTGAAAAGATGCACTGTTGCAATACATATCTCAGAGAGTGCATTTTCCAAGTGCATTTTTCAGTTAAAGGCAAGGAATTTCTGCAGCAGGATAAGTCATAGAGGGTTAAATCAATCAATATTTGCTAAATTACCAGGGGCTAATAGCAGAGGGATGTTCAGGAAGGAGAGGGAGACAACTTCCCTCCGGAGATTTTTAGGAATTATCCATTACTCTTAATTTAGCCCACAGCAACACTGAATTAAATGGGGGAAATCGGAAGGAATCGCAGTTAGCGAGAAGAGAGTGATTTATCTGCCCACTGTTTTCAGAACACAGCCCTGTGGTACAGTCGTGATTCTGTGTTTTTGCAGACACAAGGGTGCCTGCCCGAGTGGGCAGAAGTGGCAGGACCGCGCGACATTGGGTATCACTGTGCTTCTGCATCTGCCTCCTGGGCAGTGCAAAGATGTTCAAAGTGCCCTCCTCTGGTCATGTGGAGATACTACTACAAAACATACTTGGAATAGGTTTTTCTTGAGATTTGTGTAGAAAAAATTAGTCTAAATGAAGTAATTTTGCTGCAACAGCTTGACTCTAAAGTCCAGAGAGAATTATCCTTCATTTAACAAATATATATCTCTGCAGAATCTGTACTGTAACATCAGACTGACCGCTTAAGAAGACACTCTTTCTTCTCTGAAGTCAGCTACAGATATAAGGAGAAATGTATTTCACTCTGAACCTTGGAGAGTTAGTTGAGAACAGCCATATTCTTTCAAAGACAAGTAGATTGCATTATCTGTGATATTCCAGTCCTTACAAAGCCAAATAAAACGTGTAAAAGTTCCTAGTATTTCAAAGACGCAAGTATGTAAACTTGATGTTAAATGTGTTAAATGTAGTATTCTAAATTGTAACAGCTAGGTAGTTTAACTAAACAATTAGAAGAACTAGATCAACAAAATAGGGACTGCTGTTCTGCATAGAATATACACACACCTATAACTACACCCATATACACATTCTGTGAATTGTCAACAAGAAAAAACAGCCCAGTGGCAGAGAATCACATTTCCTGGCTAATGCAAAAGATTGTCATTATCTTTCTTGCTTTAATTTGAGATTGTACAGTACAAAGGGGTTTTTTTAATTATGATTTTTAGCTTTAATTGTGCTGTCATTCATGAAACAGAGCTGCTTTAGTATCCTGTTAAGAGATGACAAGGGCTTTCGGTGTCTCATTATATACAAAAGAAAAACAAATAAAGTTACATTCCATATTATGTGAATGGTCTTACAAATCAAAATGCCTTTTCAGGCTAAAATCATAATTATAACAAGCAGAAAATGAGTTTACATTTGTGTTATTTAAGTTATTGATGTGCTGACATTATTTTATGGTACAAAACATAGCAAAATGTGATATGCAGTAATGAAGCTATGATATTCATTAATAGGACTACTGTATACGTGGAAATATTAGACAAAACCAATTAAATGTGTAAACCATTTTGTTATACAGCTTGGGAGTAGATAATTATAATGCTGAATAAGCCTTTTTCCTCATGTTTAATTTTGCCCTGGCTAAAAAGCGGGTCAAGAAGATTGTTTAAGAGTGGAAAAGGCAAAATTAAAGTCAACTGTAATTAGCTGATAAGCGTGATTAGAAGCCCACCATTGTGCCATTTAGACCCTCAGTCCTGTGTGTCTTAAGTCTCTCAGATAGAGCAAGAGGGGCTGGAAGTGGTCCAGTGTCTGGAGCTGAAGCTGGAGCAGAAATCTTGGACTTTCTGAAGTCAGTGGAGGCTTTGCTGTGCTTTGAACAGGGCCGGTATGCCTGATTGCCTTTATCTGAGCAGAGGGGAGGGAGCCCTGCACATCTCCTGTGAATTTGAGGCTTATGGCTCGTGACTTAAAAGTCTCATAACCTTTATCCATGACAAGTGACATCACAGCATGGCGAGGACTTGCAGCCTAAGTTTACCACGGCCCGAAAACGGGGTGGGTTGCAAACAACCACCTACCCTGTTTCATACTCTGTTTTCCTTAATTGCATAAGATTAAAACCCCACATTTCTAGGTGCTAGATGGCAATGCCAACACTGACTTCAGCAGAGCAAGAAATTCCCCTGCTCTTTCCCCATCTCCCAAAGCCCTCATGGGTGCCTCTGCACTGTTCCCAGCACCTGCTCCTCGCCATGCCCATTGCCCTCCCAGACAAGGCTGGGTGTGGGAGAAGCAGCTTCCCTGCTGCCTGGGAAGCGGCTCCAGTGCAGTCACCCGTCCGAGTGACCTCCTCAGCAGGCAGTGCAGGTGCACCCCTGGTGTGCAGGGGGAGCTCAGCACCAAATGCAGGGGGCATCCTGGCATGTGACTGGGCTGCAGACAAGCGCCCTTGTAGGAAGGGGGCAGCAGGATCAGACATGTAAGGTACAGTGACAAATTAGGGAACATTTATTGTCACGCTGGGAACTGGCTGTGACGCTGCCATTTGCTTCAGAAATTGTAACATCACACATGCATTTACACTGGTCCCATGGCCCTGCTGTACCACTGGGCTTTTCCTGTGAGGTTTTCCACTGGAGCCAAATGTGGTAACTGGCATTAAAGAATTTGACAATAAGACAAAAAACAACTGACACTTTCTTACTTTTTTTCCTCTTAAACATACATGCATCATATTTAGACATCCCATTTAACCCACTTCCATGTACTTAAACACTGAGCTTGTCAACCCTAATGTAATGACACCTCAACAGTACTCCAGCTGTTCCAAGCTTTGAGCCAAAAGATACAAACACAGCTAATTGGGTCCTACTTACTTCCCCTGGTTTGAGTCTTGGAGTCATATTTTCAAATTTTTCTGTCCTCTACCAGAACCCTTTTTTCTCTAATTATTTTAAAGAAATCTGTAATTCTACTGCATTCACACGTGCCATGGGGGACTCAAACTTCATAGAAATATACCAAGCACTGTGAGACCTGTGACAGCCATGAAAGATGCTGGAAATGCTGTTATGGGATCCACTGTTAAAAGTCAGGAATGTTCCACTGGTGATGAGGTCACTCTACCAGGGTCACAGTCTGTGTTTTATGTTTTGATGCATTAATCCAATGTACTGAAATAAAACCAGAAAGGTCAGTATGGATTTACACTTAGGCAGCTGCCAGCAAAATTTGACTCTTCCTTAACACTACTTCTGTGTAGTGAACACTTTAAGGAAAATATTCTCAACTAGTTAGTGAAAGAACAAAAGCTTGGATAATTCTGCAGCCTCTTTAAACTGTGCCCGTGATGAGAAGGAAACCCCTCATTCTTACAGACCTTCTGTAACTCAGAGTCACAAATTATTTATGTCTGGGCTTACTGATAGCACCCAACTAGGAGCAGCTGGCTCCAAAAGAGACCTCTCACCAGCATCTCAAAGTAAAATGATAAGAGTTTCACTTGCAGGATAAGGGCCGAAGTGTACAAAAGGAGTCGCTCAGAAGAGCCAGGCAAGGTAGTAGGAATAAAATATTGAGCACAGGTTGCAGGAGAGACACAGAGGGAGATTTCTTCCATATCTCAGGACAAAGTATTTTCAGGCTGAACACTCACTCCTTTCCAAGATGAGGAAAGGCAATGTGGAAGGAGGGTGGGCTGCACAGTGCCAGGTGCCCAGGATGGGGTGGCTGGTGGAATAATTCTTCCATGTAGGGGTCCCTCCTGCAGAAGTTAATTAGGCAGTCGCTCCTTGAGTGCCAGCGTGGGTCTGTGGATTTTTTTGGAGGAACATCCATGGTCTGATAACTTGTTTAAGTCCTGGGTATATTTTATTTTTTTCTCCTGAAGGTAAAAACGTGGGACATTTTAGTTGAAAATGATGGTACCTCAGGGATCAATATTCAGGTGGTTTCAGGCAGCAAAGATTGTAAGAGACCAATTTTTGTGACCATGAAACAGCAGCCTTTGTAAGCAGTGCCAGATATAATGCATTACTGCTGTAATATCTCTGGTAGTTGTAACCTATCCTGTACTTCGGAACCAGAAGCAGAAGAATAACATCTTTGTATAGAAACTGTAGACACAGACATAAAGTAATGAAGATGGCTTTGATCAACGAAGAAATCAAAGCCAATTTCAGAGTATACTGCATAAGTTCAGGACTTGTTCCAATGCCTGCTGAAAGTGAGACTGTTGGTGAGACGTCCAGTGACTTCAGGTAGCTTTGCTTCAGCCCACTGGAGCCCAGTTGCAGAGGGTGATGCAAGTCCCAAATTCCCTTTTTGCTGAGTGGTGACATGAACCATCTGGGGCATTACTCAGCTCTGACGTGGGTCTTCAGTCATATTTTCCAGCCTAGCATCAGTGAGCCCTCTACAAGGGAAGAATTGTAACTTAGAATTGTCGGTGGGTTTGCACTGTTTTATTTCAATACATTTTCCATTCCATTTATTTTATTAAAAGCAAGCTAAAGGACAAGTCCCTGATCCTGCTCCCGTGAACGCTCCATTGCAGTCAGTGCACCATACACAGGCTTTTGCTTACAGGGGTAAAGGCAGCACCAGGGTCTTGTTACTGACTTAATTTCTAGCAGAGCAAACACCACAGGGTAGGATTTGATTTCTTAAATTAAATCAACTGTACCAACACAAATAAGATTGGATCTGCACATTAACTTGACAGCTAAGGGGAACCAGGGCTCTCCCCAGGACATCATAATGTAAAATGCTGCATGAAGAGGGGTTAGAGTGTATTTCCCAATGGGTATAAAATAATACTTCCCTGAAACAGTGACCTTCCTGAGAAATCGCCCTTCTGTCCAGTCCTGGAGAGCTTCAAACAGGCCTGTCTGCTGAAAAAATGCAGCTCTGATTGACTTATCTGCTTTCTCAAAAGGGCCACTACATGCTTTAAGGCTTTTTGGAGCCTTAAAGCTCAAGCTAGATTTATATTCAGAAAAAAAAAACAACAACCTTAATATGTGTACAATAACTAGAAAAGAATAGTATGATAAATATCTTTATTTTACCATTTTCAAATTGCTATTTCATTACATAAAAGGAAGTTTTTATTTTTATTTTTTGGGGTATATTGATATTCCAAATAAAATTTTAACTCTTGGTTCAAAATAAAATCTGTCTCTGTGTCTTACTAATCTCTAACACACTTTTTTTTCTCTCTACTGCCACCAAGTCCATCTATTGAAAAAGAGAAGTGGTTCTCCAGATATGAGACTACAGCATGACTACTGTGTCACTTCCCAGCAGATCTTTACCAAGTTCATATTTTTATGCACCACACAGAAGTATCATGTGGGGTTTTTTCTGTGTATGTCTCATGCATCTGTATGATAAGAGTGCACATCATACAGGTACTTAAATGTCCTGATTATACATGCTGACATTTTGGAAATCCTGATCTTAGCGTCTCTGGTAAGAAACAGAATCCCTGTCCATCGTGGTACCGTCTGTGCTATTGCTGCCGTACCGATGGCACTGACTGCTCTGCAGCATCTCTGCACTGGCCGTTTTCTGGACAATCCTGTGTCCATTGTTCCCTGAACATCCCAGTCATCCATCCCTCTGCCAGCAGCACAACTTTTGCAGACAAGCACCCCTGCTAAATGATGGACACAGCCATCCTCGCTCTGCACAGCAAGAGCAGTTCATGGTTTGTTTTGCTCTTACTCTTTTGCAGTTAAGCTAATGCAGGCTATAAAGGAAAAAAAAAGCTTTGCTGCTCTGTATACATCGATCAATGAAGTGACTTGCATCTGTCGCAGGACTAACCAAAATCTGAGGCAACATCCAAAGAGAAAAATGTTTGGGCTGCATCATATCCCTGCTGAACCCCAACCACTGCCCTGCTGGCTTCCAGCCCCACAACAGCTTTCTGAGCAAAGACAGCAGAAGTGGGGGGAGGGAGGTAAAGCAGAGTGGGAAGCCCACAGCTGGGATGCATGGGGCTGTGAGAGACCCTGGTGACCTTCCTGAGGATGGGCTTGGGAATCAGCCCAAGGAGCAGTCTGAAAATGAAACAGCAAGAAGAGGGAATTGCACATATGTACTGGGAAGTGCTGCCTACCATCATCAGTATTATCACAGGGAGAGTGAAAGAGCAAATAATGTAGCAAAGCAGACGGGGATTTCCAAGGTAGGTGCAGCTCAATAAATGGTTCAATAACCAGGGAGAAAAAAAACCAGGATGTGGGCAGTATGGGATTGTTTTGGGCTTATGGCAGAAACTACATTTCCTTTCCTCCAGTACTCAGCTCTCTATGCTTCTGACAGGTACCTGTGACATTGTCTATACCCCCAAGTACAAAAATCAGCTCCTCTTTCTAGTGTCCTCTGTCAAGCTACCGTGGCTTGCAGTGAGCTTGTGCTTAGAAGTCCCCAGCAGACTCAGTCATCCTGGCATCCCACTAAACATGGGCTGCTGCTCACCCAGAAAGATGATACTGGGATAAAAGAAATTGTGTTGTGCTTGTCCTTCAGCACTGAGTGGACAGGCAAGTGTCCATCACCACGTGGCTCTAGCAGTGCTCTGCTTATTGCCATGCCAGCAAGAAGAAACATTTTCCTAAGCTGAGCACAGGCAGGAGCCCACCCACAGTGGAGGGGAGCTGTGGAGCTGTAGTTGATGCTCTCCTGCCAGCTTGTACAGGGAGTAGGGTACAGCCCCACCTTCAGCCGTGCTCTGTCCCTCGTGCACAGCGGCTGCCTTGAAGACAAAGATGAAATGCTTCGCAAAGTTCACGCTAAGTCCATGCGAGCAAATACAGATTCTACAGTGATGCTGGACTTGGCCAACAAGTTTCTTGAGGCTTTGCCACATTGCTTAATGTAAAAATACTGAATGAACATTCTTCATCCATTCTCCTCCAAGTAGCTTGGTGACCTCTGTGCTTCCTGAGAGTGATGTGCCCACAAAATCCTTGCCAGAAACCCCCACATAAATGCCTTCAGCTGTGCCTGCTCTGCCACCTTCCAGCCCTTTGGAGGCCTAAGAACTTGTCAGGGAGCAAACCCTCACTGCTGCTCTGTCAAAAGCTCAGCAGAGAAGACTTTAAAAGGGTTATTTGTCATGACTTTCACAGCGACAGAGCAGGCTGTGTTGCCTAAATTACTGATCTGGTGGAGACAGATAAAGCCAGATGAACTCTGCTGGGGCACAGTGCTCTGTCTTACCTCTCGTCTGCACTGCTCTTCACATTTCCTCTCTGCTTTACACAGCCCCAGGACCTGCTGCTTCAAGGATTTTGACAGTCTGTCTGTTCAGCACAGGCTGAACTCCATTGTTTTGCTTAACAGAGGAGGACTTTTCTGTTCACCTGCTGCAGTCTCCATCCCACTGTTGCTAGCTGCAGTTTCCAATTCATTGCTCGAATTCTCTCTGCTGCTGTGGTCACTGTAATTCTTCATATTCTTCATGCATCACCAGTGCATCTCAGCTCTGCCCCCCAGCACTGCTGGCACCTCCACAGGCCAGGTGATGAAGAAAATCTAACCACAGAAATGGCAGGAGGTAAAGCTACCTTAAAGGAAACAGTAATAGAAAATAGCAATTTTTGAATGTTAGAATAATTTACTTTTGCTGAAAGGACCTTAAAGGTCACATATAAAGGAATCTTTTTTGGTCAGTATTTTTTCCTTTAAAATTTTACTAGAAATACCAGGGATCTGAGGTTTGTCCAATACAATGCTGCCACTTGCATACAGATGGTGACACTAGAACTGCTAAGTGCATTGAAAACCGTTTTCCTAAGTATTTGTTAGACAGAGAGCAAAATACAGTTAACAAAGGCTTTACTGTTCACCTCTTCTGCTTTCTCACTACAGCTTTTCTTTCAACATGGCTTTATCTGTATAAGATAAACTGAGCCCAGGGAGGCAGATGAGCATTAAGAGTATCTGTCTGTAAGACAGGTAAGATCACAGCTGTTTAGGGGTGAGCTGTCTGCTTGGGAATGTTTTTTCCATTGCCTAACAGAGTCTTTGTCTAGGGAGATAAAAGCTCTTCAGGCCTGTTATCACTTAAGAGGGTTTATGCATTTCGTGATGGCAACTCTGTACCATTTCAGAATTTAATTCACAGCTATTGATGTCCATAGAGTTTTAGGCTGCAAGGATGGTAACTCACTTAAAGCATATCTCATGAAACTGTTGCTGGAGGTGAAGCTTTTGCAAGCCCCAAGCAGAGCTGAACTCCTTTGTCCCACATGGCAATCAGCATGATGCAGGCACGGGGCCTGAACCCACACATCACAGCTGGAGGGTGCATCTGCAGCTGTGCTGGGCCTGGCATCCTGCAGCTGTGAGGAACAGCATCCCAGGGGGTCCCTGGCCCTGTCTGTGGGCAGCGAGTTTCCTGCAGAGGGAATGCCAGTGCCGCCAGGGAGCTTAGAGAAGACCTGGTCAGCCTTGGACAGTGGGCTGACCACAAGACCTCTTGGTGGGATTTCTGCCCCTTGGCTTGCCCCAGGCAGCTGTTGTTTTAAGCTGGCAGAAGAGGACTTTGACCCAGCCGTGCTGAGCGCCTGAAGCTGGTAGATGCAATTTGAGTGTGTGTGGTGCTATGTTGAGCGTAGTACAGAAAGTCATACAAGGATATGGCTAATAACTTCACAGGGCTGATTTAAAACAGAAAAGGATGAAACGTGCAGGAAACTTGGCTTCTCAAAAATGTCTGCTCCTTTTAGCTGATGGAATATCCATGAGAAAACTGGGAAAACCTCAAAGACTCCAGGTTAGGGTCTTGGTCCTATCTGAGGTCCTCTGTGAACTCCCACCCCACTTTTGCAGCCAGCCTTGCCAGTACAAAACCACTCAGTGCAATACATCACGTGGGCCAGAAGAAAAATTTGCATGAGTTGAAGAGTTTTAAGTATGTACTATACCTAGGGAACAAAATTCCAGAATATCTGCTCCTATGCAATACATGTCTCTTTGAGAGAACACCTTTGAGCTGCTATTTTCTCTGCTTTATCCTAGACTTGTTTGAATTCAATCAGGACACCTGTTCCTTCAAGCAAAAGAAGAACACGAGAAATGAGATGTGGCAGCTGGCCAGGACCATTGCATGCTCCATAAAATGTTGGTGGCTTGTATGGATTTGCATCCAGAAGCTGGGAAAACCTGGCTTGCTCAGTGTGAGGGATCCACACAGAAATCCCAAATAGACAACTACCATGGACTTACATAGCCTTGGCACTGGGTTGCTCTCTTCCACACAGCTGTAAGCACTTTTGACCTTCCTTTACTTAACTGCCCATCCCTGGTGCTGTAGGAGGTGGTGGGCAATGTGCAGCAGCACTCTGGCACTCAGGGGCTGCTCACTTCTTGCAATGCCTTGACAAAATACTGCTTACTCCCTGCTCTGCCACCCTATGGTGTGGCCTCAGTCTGTGGATCAGGGAGGGAGGCAAAGGACTCATGCCTAAGCAAAGGAAATGATCCATTTGTAGCAGGGAAGGAGGCAGCTGCTGTGTTAAGGCTGTGTGCTGTCCTGGAGGGCAGCAGGAGTGCCACTGGCAGGTCCTGTGTGCTGCCCATGGGACTGGTATGGGCTCCAGGCCACCACACAAAACAGCATGGCTTGAGAGCAAGCTTGGCAAGGCAACACTGCATGGGAGCCTCAGGAACAAAGACATCTCTGTCTTCTAAAATCACACAACACCACAGGGAGGATTGAGTGAAGGAGCCAGCAAAAACTGGACAACAAAAAGTCTGCTTTCCCTTCCACCTCCCTCAATAGAGCAATGCTAATGAGCTTGAGGGTCTTATGTTGGCAAATAAAAGCACAAAACTTCTAAAAAATTAAACAACTTCAGATGTAAAACAGAAGGAAAAAGTTCCTGGTGTTTGAAAGAGGACAAGCTGGTTGTCATCATTACCCAGACAGACTTTCCTAAGCCTGTCTTTTTACAACTGCAGATACTGCACATCTGACCAAAAACCTCTGCCACAGCTTGGCAAAACAGGACATGCTGTGATGTCTCTGGTTCATCAGCACAGCCAGAGACACCTGCTCACCCGTCAGCCCCAGGGAGGCTGAGCAGCTCCTGAGATGGGCTCTGCCTGCCCGGGGCTGGTGGACATGCATTGCTCCTTGGCAGGGAGAGCTTTCCCCTCTTTTAAAGGAGGGAACTTCAACCATGTACAGCTTCATTAAGTCCAAACTGTACAAGTGTCTCTAGAAAATTCAATTCCTCTCAACTGTGTGGGATCTTTTTCATTTTCTTTCTTTTTTTTTTTTTTGCTTTCTCAAACTCCTCTCTGTATGATAGTGTCAGTAAGAGGAACCAGGAGCTAACTTTGCTGCTCAAATTCTGTAGAAATCTAGAAAACTCATCCAAAGTTTGCATTTATAGGTATAGTGTGTGCATTTATATGTATACAAAAGTGTGCATTTATATGTATAAATTACCAATATTTTAACTGCAAAGGTCTCATAGGTGAATATTTGATGTATAGAGATTCCTGTAGTTATTTTCTTAAAAGGCAGCAACTGAGTTTGTTCTTAAAGTCAGGAGATTTTTAAAGGAACATATAACTTCCATCATGAATAACAGCTCACTGCTTGAAAGTATCCCATGCAAACTTTGAACTTGCAGTGTTACAAGCAGTGCTATGAAATGGCAAGGTAAGTTTAGAGAATACAGTTTTGTTCCTGATTCTGCCTTCGAAAAAGGCTTGTATAACTCCATATGCAGCATGCACTTACCAGTCCTTCATGAATTCATTCTTCAGTGGGAAATTTCTCAGTAGTCAAAACCCCACAGTGCTGGTCAGCTGCCTGCAGAGTGAAGTGTACATATCAGACACCAACAAGTTGGTAATTCTGCAGCTCCCACTTTTTAATTTCTAAATTAAGCAATAATCTTTGAATTAAACTGTTCTTCCCTCCTACTGATTAAGATTAATCCTTCAGCATGACAGACACTCTGGGTTTAAGATCTGTATTGTATTTTTTAGACCTTCTTTTGTAAGCTCTTACCTGCTGTAATTCCACACACAGGTTCCTGTTCCTGAGTCATCCCCTCCTGAGCTGGAGTGAAGGACACAGGTTACATCCAGCTTTGAGTCCATTACTTTGAGCAAATCCTTCTTCTTTGTGTAGTTCCTCTCTAACACATTGGCAAGTCTAAAAGATAGGGAAAAGAGGGAAAGGACATGGATTGTTTTTCCAGAATGATGCCTGGTGAAATAGTCAAACCTGAACTGAGGAGATGCTCGTGGTCACTTTGTTGCTACCAATGCCAGGATGGCCAAAGGCTCAGGCTGGCTGGGCACTTGTGTCCTCTCTGCTGCAAGAGTTAGAAAATGTGAGTCTCAGGCATGACCACAAACAAATCACAGAAATGGAAGTGCTAAGAGTAACAACAAGGAAAGGCTTTGTACGTGCAGCAGCCTACAGAGCTGTGACCGTGGTATTGTGATATACCGAACCAGTTCATTTACCAAACTCTTCATTTAGGATTATTTATTTCCGTTGCTTAATGACTGACTGCTTGGTGAGAAGCCTACAAGTGCTCATGGATGGTCAGTTGTGAATATGCTGTTAGCCACAATATGTTTGTTGGTAAGTTATTTTCTTTCTAGTTTTCCTCCTGATGACACTGGGCTTAAATGCAGCTACTGATGAGCTCTCGACACTGATGGTCCTGTTTGTATCTGTGTACTGAACCCAGTGATCTTTACCTTCACAATCAGTGTTAATTAGACAGGTTAAACTTCTATTTTTTACTGAGATTGCCTAGATAAGACAGATACCATCTGGGTAAGGCCATTTCATTCTATGTGTCTCCAGAGCTTAAGTTACCCATTTAACTTCTCCCCAAAGTTCTGCTCAGGCATCTACAAGATACCTCTTTGTTTCATTATTTGTTACTCTTTTTGTTGGCATGCTCCAATTAGATGACTTTCTCTGGTTCCAAAAAGTAAGATAATATTGTCCTTCACCTTTCACAATTCTTTACAAGAGCTGCAAGCGTGAAACTTCCAGTCCTGCTTGCTGTTTGGTTGAGCTATTCCATAGCAATGGTCATAAATTGTGCAAGAGGAGTACAAATAGTTCTTCTTGAATTCACAAAGACTTTATGCTGTTAAGCAATATATACCTTACAGAGATTACAGCTCTGTAGAGGGTGGAAGACTTAGAATAAAACATAAAGTTAAACTATAGATCTTTACCTTTAGAAAGTAGCATTCAGTAAAGAATGACTCATCAGTTCTTTCTTTAAGTCCACATTTACAGCTTGAGCTGAATACTGCTATAATTAACTGGGAAAGCTTCCAAAACAAATATAAAGAAAGATCCAGACAAATTATTGTATTTTAGCTAAAGCTAATCTCTCCATTGGTCATGTCAGTGGTAGAATGGGAGCCAATGTTTTTCTTAAAATAGATATTTCACCAGCAGGAACATTATGAATTCTACACATGTGGGTAATTATTGCATCAGGACCCTTGAACTTTGAAAACATTTTCAAAGACACAAAATGAAAATCTTGATGTCATAATTAGAGGGTAGTACATAATTATGGGATTCATGTGACCTACTCTCTAGGCATGAACCATATTTTAACAAAGTTCTTGGCACTCATTACTTGACTCATGTTTCACATGGATACGAATGCCCTCACCTAGCCTGACAGCTCTCCATTTGGAGGGGAGTTAGAAGATGCACACAAGAAATGCCTCAGAGAACCTCTCCTGGTTTGTGAGAGGCCATGCTGGTATTACCAGTCTCTGCTCTGCAGCACAAAATTACCACAGATGCCCAGTCCATGTGCAGACTCTCTACTGACCTGCCTTCCTCTGTTTCTTCCAGTCCTTCCAAAGATGGGATGTGAGAGGCAAAGGCACTGTATTTGTTGCAATCTGCCTGTTCACAAGCTTAGCGAAGGGGACAGAGAGTGCTGCAATGGCCTGTGAGCCTATAGCTGGATTGCACCTGGTTGACCAGTGACTCTGGCTCTTCACAAGTTCCTTCTCTCCAGAGATGGTATTTTGGGGCATGAGGGGTTACTTACCTTCCTTCTACCAGCTGGACCTGGAAAACATGAAAGAATTTCTTTTTCCTCTTAAAAATTTCCGAAATCTACCATTTCAGGAAAAATACTTCCAAGCTTTCATCACAAGTTTGGATCCTAAGCTACTTAGTTTTCAACTTTCTCAGCTTGAACTTTACAAGAAGCTTACTTTAGTTCTTGTACTCTTCCTAGTCTTGTGCTAACTCCTCATTCCTCTGGCACAGGGATTTAAAGGAAACTTTGAAAAAATTATCTTTGTTTAAAATTGAAGGAAAAACTGTTTCTACTCCTGCTTGAAATAAACTTTATTCCCATGAAGGAAGCCATCAAGTAGCTCCTGGGATTTCCTTGCCAAAAGAGAGCATGACTGGGTGATCTGCTAACCAGAGCAGTGACAGATCTGTAGACAAAGAACTCACTTCAAATACAGAGTACGTGAAAGAAGTTGGCCTCCAAGACCTTTTTTTTCTGAGTTGCTTTCCAACTGAGAAATACCATGCACTTCCCAGCATCACCTTCCTTTTTGACATACAGCATGAAGGTGAAACCTCTGTGCCAGCCTTCCATCATCTGTTGGCAGAACAAGGATTGTGTTGACCTGGATGAGCAGGTCAACATGAATACGTGCCTTGGCACTTGGAAAGCTTCGCTTCTCGGTCCATTGCCTGGAAGCACAGCTCATGTCACCGAGCCCCTGAGCAGGGAGGATCAGGAGCAGCAGCAGCTGGGCACCTCTCAGCTGTGAGGATCGCTGTGGGCTGGAATAGCAGCCCTTGGTTTTAACAGCCAGTACTTTTTCTCCCTAGAAATACATTTTGCTGCTAAACTCCAGGCTAAAAGCAGAGATCACCAATCCCAAAATCACAATGTGCCTAGGCTTTTGCTATTTCAGCTCAAGAGGAGAGGAAGCAAGTGCTCCAGCCAAACTCTGGAGGTCAGGAGGCCAGGGCTTGCAGACAGGGAGGGAAATGAGTAGCTTGGGCAGGCCAGCCTGTGAGGGGAGACCAAGCAAGCCTGTGCAGAAGCCTCTGGAGTAGGTATCAAACGGGCTTTAGTTTGCCTGCCCTGATGTAATTTCTAACTCTGTCTCATGATACTCTGTTACAGGATAGAGGAAACAAGACTTCCTCAGGCTCTGGGAAGGGGTTGTCGTACGTTTGCATTTGCACAAGCTTTCAAGTACGTAAAGGGATATTCATTTGAAAAGTCAGCCCTGATGGAAGAAAACGTGGATACACCCTGGGAACACAGCAGGGAAGAAGGGGTGTTTTCTCTTACATGTTCCTTTTCTTCCTTCACATGTAAGCCCATCTGAGGTTTTCTGGATAGACTCTGAAGGAAAGGAAAAGCAGGACTGTGTTTTGATGAGGGTGCGAGTGGGATGTAATTCTGAGCACATGTCCACCGTGCAGCCAGGGCTCTCTGTGATCCATGAGCAAAGCCTACTGTTAGGTATGTGAAAAACTGGGAGAGAAACTGGCTGGGAGGGTACCTCACTGCTTAATGCTGTGCAGCTTCCAGGGGAAAAATATATGTTTGACAACCCTCTCAGTCTATAAGGTCTAATAAGGGGAAAAACCTCCCATTCCCCAAAATCCCTGCTTTCTAAATAAGAGAGCTGTGATCGGGGGGAACTAGGAAGTGACTGCAAATGAGGGAATAACAAATATATGTGCCAAGACATATACCATGGGAAGAAAATGAAAGTCTCCGGGGCTGTCTTTAATCATCCACATATGTAGCCCTCAAGAGGAGCACAGCCAACATTTCAGGAGAGAAGGAGTCTCTATTTTACTTTGCCATGGAAATTAAAAATGAAAACCAGTGGATGATGTATGCTGCAGTTCCAGACTCTTGCCTTACATAGCCTGGTGGCCACCTGAAGGCTCTCCCCAAGAAAGGTGGGAGGCACCCATCTGAGCTGCAGTGCAGCCACAGCCCTGCTCTGTTATAGCAGCACAGTTGGTCAGGTGGAAAAGAAATCACAACAGTAATTTGGATGCTCCATGGGACACCAGCCTGAGTGTGGCAATCCTGATAAAAGTAATGTGGGTCTGAAAAGTGACAGCTGCTCTGTTTTTGTTTCCCACAAGTGAAAGGCTCTTGAATTTGCTAATCAGGCTGCTTCACTACCTAGTAAAATGTCAGACCCTCGAATAAAAATTTACAGCCTTCAAATTAAAAAAAAAAGTCATGTTTCTCCTTCTGTCTGCAGGCTTCTCTTAATGGAGTTTTCAGATGTTCTGCTGGAAAAGAAATGGTTAACTAAACTGATTTTCCTCTCTAAATCCTCATGTAACAGTACAAGTTGACGAGCACTGAACATGACAAATCCAGAGAACAGAACCAGGTAAGGGCTGGCTCAATGCCACTTGTCCCACAGTTTCCCTGAGAACTTTTGATTTCCATTTTTTTTACACACATTAACTAGCTGCTTCCTGCTGGGTAGTTAAAATTTGCTTCTAGGAAAACCACAGAGAATTTGCAATGGAGCAGCTCACTCAGTAGCCTGGTGGATCTGGTTTTCCTGTGTAAGTGGCCACAGTTCACATTCCTGCTCCCAAAAAAATACTTTGTATATAAAAGGGAATTCAGGAGCTGTGAAGAAAACCTGCTCTCTTCACTGTGTCTTCAATTAGTAGACCTTGTCTGATTGATGAACAGACGATTATAGACGCCTTCTCTTATCAATCCTGATATAAATCAAGCAGAGCAGGGTGTGGAAGCAGCATTTCCCACACCTCTGGGAAAGCCCTGCCCAACAGCCATGCTCTCACCCTGCTTGGTCACACCAACAGCCCTATGTTGCCTTTCTCTGACAGATGGACCAGACAGGTGGGAGTACCAGGAATTTCTCTCTGCTGGTGCCCCTGAGGAGCTGGATCACCCGGCAGAGCTCTGGCAGTGGGAAGCATCCCTGGTGCCTCCCCAGCCAGTGCCCATTAAGGAGAAGGCCAGTAGAACATAGAAGGAAGTGTTGCCTGCTTGCCCATAAGGGGATGGATAAAACCATTCTCCAGAGAAAAACATGGCTCTTCGATTTCTTTGGTAGCATTCAGAGCACCAGAGGGACAACTGCAACCTGTATCAGCTTAGAGCTGGCAGCATGGTGGAACATTCTCAGGTGTGTCAGAGTCAGGTCCCTCTATGACTCCTACTAAATCTGTGCGTTTCAGATGCACATCCTCGCTCCCACCTGTTGTCCCTTTTCTCCTAGCTCCCTTCTCACTCCTCCTACCCATTGCCCCAGGCAAGCACACCAGGGGATGATTGCACATACGTGGTAGATGGGTCAACCCAGTGGTTCTCTTCTCTCATCTGATGCACAAAACAACATTTCAGACATCGCTTGTGGTGTTGAGTTAATCTTCCAAGCCTACAAACAATGAACAAGCCCGAGGGTTTTCTCTACATTAGATGTGGTGTTTATGTGATTTGGGGGAATGTTTGACAGAGTAGGAGGTGTTCACATAAATAATACAGGCCAGCCACAAAGTCAGTGGAGAACTACTCACTCAATGCAAATTGGCAAAGGTGGCGGCATCCCCTTGAGAAGAATCAGAAAATTAAATTGAGGCAAAGCTGATCTTCTTTCCATTCACTAAGGACTAAGGGCTCCAGTGTCACTTTCTCTCTTGAAAAGTTTTTATAGCAAGACTTCTTGATATTTCATAGATCAGTATTACACACTGCTGTTAATAAGGCCTTGTGAAACTTTGTCCTTGAAGGAGCCATCCAGAAAGTCAGCAGCCCAAAGGGACAGACTAGCCCTTAGGAAAGGGTGAAGACTGAAGTGGCCTAATCCTCTAGGACTGTAATCCTGCACAGCCAGTGGGAAGACAGATACACTGAGACTGGAATAAACGTGGAGATGGGTGGTATGAGGAGCAAACAGAGCCTCTGACTAGAACCTGGCCTCCAAGTGAGCATGAGTTCATCTCACAGCAGGGAACCTCTCACTAGCACAAATTGCTATCCAGTGTTTCCATTGCTTTCCATAGCAGAGGCAAGCAGTTATGCAATGATGTAAGGAATTTTAGCAGGATTAAGTAATTTTTTTTCTGAATTGAGAGAGTGATCTTTGATCTTTCCCTCTGCAGAAAGGATCAGTACAAGCATGGTGAGCACGTGGAGTGGCATGAATGGCTTTCATTGCTGTCAAGCAATATATCAGCCAGGAGACCAGCTTCCTGAGAAGTTAAACACTTGATTTCTGCAGGTCTATGCTTTGCCATGAGAAGAGCTGTCATAATCAATTTTTTTTGCTTCAACTCACAAAACCAGGAGACCTTTCAGCATTTTCTTTCCCTCTCATTTTCCTTCTTCTCCTTTCTGAGGAGTCTTTGTCTCACACAGCTTGCAAAGTTGTTAAGGCCAGAACAAAGTAGAGCAAATCAATCATTTCTCCATCTTTAATGAGGTGATCAAAGAAAGAATGAACATACACAATCAAAGCAAAGGGGATGCTCAGAGGTTTCAACAAGACAGATTCTTGTTAGGGAATAGAAGCCACTCTTTTTCTTTCTTATGATGCAGTTACTTATTTTCCAGGAATCTGACATAAAGTATATTGAAGCAAATATATCTTTCCTAACAGCCTGACTACCACAGGGATTTTGAGCAGCTACACTTAAAAAAAAAAAAAAAAAAAAAAAAAAGCTATTATTGATCCAAAAAATTGCTTAAAATCGCAATGCTAAAAAAATTACAAAGGAGTCCTTGTTCTATGACAATTCACTCAATTGCAGTTCAGACAGTAAAAATGGAGAAAGATTGGAGAAAGACCAAAAAGCATCACTAGAATTAAATTCGCAGCATTAACTACAGTACCTGTGTGTAAACCACAACAAATTAGATGTGGTTTGTTATCCTTTAATTTTTAATCCAGACTAAAAGAGTGAGAAAGAGAAGGAGATCTGACTCCTAGGCCTGTCCACTCCCCTGCTATTACTCCTAGCACATGGGTATTGCAGCACGCTGGTGTAGGAGCTTGGTGGGTAACCTGGGGCAGTGGTAATGGGGGCTCCTCTTCGGTTCTAGTGCAGCCAGGCAGTGCATGAGCAGCAGCACCACACTGCAGGGCTGCACCAGCTCAGCCAGGCTCTGAGAAAGCATTTGGCATTTCTTCTTCTGCCAGTTTCTTTGCTCTCAGTGCCAGGATGGGGGGGATGGTTTAGTCAGAAGGGACTTTCTGACCCTAGGCACACTCTGCCCAGAAAACCTTGAGGTGCTGAAGATGCCTCGTGCCTGCATTGAAGTAGCATTTGCAAGCTCCACCTAAGCTGTAGGGCTGGTTGAGCTTTGCTACAAGGTGGTCAGGTCTTCAGTTGCCCAAATGTAGGCTGCCTGGTTTTACATAAAATGTCGAGGGTAGGCCACTCTCACAGTTGCATCCTTTGAACATATTTTACCCCTTGTCATCCTACCAAGACATAACACAGCCTGAGCTCTTCTGTTAATTCACTGTGGTATAATTCTTCCTTAGAGTATCAAACCACAAAAACAGCTTATAGGAAATCTTGGCAAAGTTATTCCCATTTGTCCAAACACAGTCACTCCTCAGTGTGATAAAGAGCAAACAAGGATCAGTGGTTTGCTGCTCTTCTTAGGTTACAGATTAGCTCTGTATGATTAACTATTTATGTATCAGCTGAGATTTGATTTTTTTTTCCCATAATGATCCCCTTCCTTTAATTCTTAACAAACTTTTTCTGGGGATAGGCAGAAATTTTCGCAATAATTATAGTATTCCAGTGTCTTTCAGTCAAAATAATTGGGCACAGCAGGACATCTTGTTCCATGCTGTCCAGTAATTTCAAAACTTTTTGAAATATCACTTACAGAACTTTTTCTGAAGCATGCAAACCACAGAGCATTTCCTTCTCTCGAGATGAATAGGAAACTAATCTTGTTTTCAGACATAAACATGCACATATACGCAAGTTGCAATTCTGCTTTTCATTTCATGGCATATACAAGGGCATTTTTGGGGACATGTTTCTCTACTCATACTCATATCATATGCTAAAATGAAATCATGTTTCTTGATTATACCCCTGATTATTCATAAATCAGAAAGCCCCCACAGTTTCAGTGATGCCAGTTTGCAAAACCACCATTTTGAGGAAGGTCATTCAGAAAGTTTTGTTCTAAAACAGACGTATGGTTTGACCTTTTGGGGCTCATCTGTAATATTTCAAAGCATCCACAGACTGAGTGAAGGATTTATAGCACACACTGTCTCAAGGTGAGACACAGGGTGGTGGGAAGAGGAGACAAGTGCTGCAGTGTGTACTGCAGGCAAGGCTGTGGTGTGGCGCTTCCATCACAGGAAGTATTGAACAATATATTAGGAAGATATAATATGATAATAGAATACAATATTTTTTTATAAAGGTGGTTGTTCTTATCCTGGAGCAGAAAGAATCAGGCAAGCTACTGGATTGCTTTTCAACCCTGCTCAGCTATGATTTTTATTGCAGCTCTCAATGGATTTTCCTCAATTATTTTTTCCAAGCTAGAGCTGTACAAAGTATTTGCTAAGAAACATAAAACTCACAATTACCAAGTTGTATGGCCAGTAATAAAGCTGTAAAAGTTTACTTTCTAAAAAGGAACAGATGGATTTTATTCCAGAGGATTAGATATGACCAAGAAAGTGTATTTAACTTGCAGAAAAAGCCAAAAGAAGTCCTCAAGCAGCTACTAGGCAAAATGGTATTAAAAGCATAATCAATCATTCTGTCATATAGAGCAAATTATAGAAAAACTGTAACTCTCTAAAAATCAACTTGTATTTTTTCAGCGGTCACCCTTGGCCAATGATGGTGGCAGAATTTATATGGATTTCCAATAGCAAGTGTTAAAGTTTAACATTAGTGTCTATTTTTTTTTTTTATTAACATAATGGCGTATCTTGTGTCTTCCCACTGAGATTTATTGTGGAGACAAAGGAATAAACCACTATCACAATTTAGATGGCATGAGACTACACCTGAAGAATTGTTTCCAATATTAAATTACCATGCACAGTCTTTGTTCATCACTGATAACTTGCTGTATTAAAGAAACATGCTTAATTAATAAAGCTCAGTTACTTATTTACTCACACAGGAAGTTTTGCTGCTGATATTGGACATGCCTGAGTAGGAGGGGAAAATTTGAGTCGTTAAAAAGAAGTTGAGAGAAGCACTGTTGGATTTGATTTACTTGAACAAACTATGCTGTCCTAACTTGTGATTCTTTGTGGCTGGGCTAAAATTCATACATACAAATAGAGATTCTACTCTGTCACAGGGAGCCAAATGCTTAACAGTGTTCAAAAAATTCAAATTGCTCAAGTTTTTTTCCCAAGCAAGCGTATTCTCTCTCAGTTCAGACATCATATCCTTTCTCCACTGTAAGCAGCTCACAGACTTAACCTATTTCACCTGCATTCCCTTGCATAAATCCCTCTGCCTTGCAGAATCCTGGGTCCAAAGTCTCAGGTAGTTTCTTGCATTTTTCCATCAGTATATAGACTTTATGATTAAAATTTTTGCCGAACTGATAATAAATCAATTTCACAGAAATGTTCAGGAAAAAAAATGGTCACTCTGAGAAGGAGTTGCAGGGGGAGGTTCTCATGAAATGCAGATTTCACCTCCCTATCAACTCTTAGACGTTGCAGGAGCCATGGCCTTGCTCCAATGCTCTTGATACAGCTTTAAGGATGTCCCACACCTTTCTCCTTCTTTTCCTCCTACTTGGTCACCAAAGTATATCTTTCTTAACACTTGTTTCTTAAATCATACTTTCTTCTTCTTGAATGTTATTTGACAATATTCTATGTGAGGAATCAGTGCAGGTTGCAAAACAGCTCAAGTGAAAAGTCTGCATTTACAGCAAGGAAAAAAACCCCACAAATCTAAACTATCAAGTAGAAAAAGATTAACAGTAGGATGTTGAGATGAGTCTCCCCACAATGCTTACTGCTGTATATGCAGCAGTATACAGAAATCTTAGAAGATGAATCGCTTACAAGCAGCAGTGGATTAAAATACACACTGCACAGGGACAGACAAAGCCAGTGGAAGTCACGTCTGGATTTCAACAGCCAGGGTTGCTCCACAGTAGAAGCCACCTTAGCAGAAAGTTCATTTCTCCCTCTGCACCTAAAATTAGCTATATCAAACCTTTAACCATGCTGGAAATATCTGAAAATATATTAATGTTTTTTGGTCATAACTCAGATATGCCTCCCCAGTAAAGAAAATAACCAACTTTCAAAAAAAAAATTGTCAATGGATAAGGTAAGTCATAACCAAGGAAGAGCTTGGTCAGGGCACTGCACAGATCTGTCTGACTAGAGAGGGAACTAGGAGCTGCTGTAAAGCATGATTTCAGGATGTATAAATGGAATCTGGGGACAGTAATGCACCCATAGTGGGGCTAGCTGCAAGGAGTAGGGCTTAGTGGTCAAAAATGAGGTCATAAGCTTCTCATATTCACTGAGGCCCTCCTTGCACAAATGACCAATTTTTATTTCATGAGGGTTTAATTTTCCATGTGTAGGAATCTAACTTAACAATCAAACAAGACATGTCAAAGCCACAAATAGAGCTTTTGCTTTGTTATAAAGTGTCAATTCTAGGTGCGGCATAAATGTAATTCTAAAACACTTTGAGGTTTTATATAATTGCTTCTTCCAAGATCGTATCACTGCTGCTACATTTCATCAGTGTGAGCATATTTTACAGCAGTTGTTGAAACAACCTATGATTGGGAAGGTGGAGTGACAATAGGGGAACATTTTGTTAACAGACGTAACAATATGACACCAGATGACCGGTCCAGGCACAAATAAAAACGGGAAATGTCTCCTGCATCATGAATTTAATGCCATAAACCCATGCCTCTGTTTACATACTAGATACTGTAAGTGGATTCTGGTCAGACTGCTGTTTCCTGCTACAGGAGCGCTTGCACCTGCGTGTTGGGAACTGCACACACAAGGCTGCCTCTACTCTGTGTAAAAGCCCCCTCTGCTGGACCAGCCTGACATGGAAACAGCGCAACATAAAACCAGCAGATCATCCCACTTCCTCCCCAAAAATGGACAAGTCAGCAAAGTAATTCTCCGTCAGCTGGCCCTTCTATAGAGAGCCCTTTTCCAGACTGATGCAATGCGAGTCACAGGAGTGGTTTTCTAAAACACAGCATGCTTGGATGAACACACACCTTACCTGTCCCACACATGAGGCAGACAGAAGGCCTTTTCTCCAAACTATGGAGGACTCCCGAGTTTCAGGCTGTTTCCTGATGTCCTGTCAAGGCAGTTCTTACCTGGGGGAGGGCAATGCCATTCCCCGAGAGATCTCTTGTACTGCCAGTCCTTTCATCTTTATGGACAGGATCCTCCTAATACTGAGGAACATCTAAGCTGGGCGAGATGTCGGAAAGTTGAGGAGTGAAACCAAAGTGTCCCAGTGAGTTGAGCAGGCTACTCTGACACTTCGAAATCACTCAGCATCAGAGAAGTCCTGGAGCAAAAGTAAAGATTATTATTTTCCTAAACATGATGTTAAAGAGTTATTTACTCGGTTCAGAGAGAGCTACAAAGAAATGAATGTGTAGTACTCCAGCTTCCTTGCTCTGATTTGGCTGAGTGTTGTCTACGTCCTTTTTACTCATGAGCAGCTGAAGACAAAGCAACTCCACAGCTACCCTTGATATATTCTCATGACTCTCTGATTCTTTAGACAAGCGCCATCATTACGAGCTGCCCAATTTCAGCTGGATCTTGACTCCAGTGAAAGCTTCCCAATTGCCCCTTTTCCTTTCTATTGTCACACCCAATATCTAAGCTGCACCCAGGGATGACCCCTGTCCAGCTGCTCAATAATGCATTAGGACTTCAGTCAATACGGATTTTGTCAATGAGCTGCTGTCTACAGCGGGAGTACCTTTTAACATGCGGGAGGTGGAAGAGCTCTGGGTGCTTGCTGGACAAAACTGGATGCTGTTACCACCTGACTTCATAATAAACCAAATTACGGTATGCTGCCAGTGTGAATTTTCCTGCCAGGCACTTCTGCTTAAGCGATTAACAATGGCACGAATCTGTGGGTTCAATATCTAGGCTGGCCATAACAAAGCCATTTATACTACATATGTGGGGCTCTTTCTGGTGTCTGGTGACAGGGTTTTCAAGTTTCAGAACTAACAAAATGAATTATCTTCACCACGCGGTGTTTTATAACACATGCTGAAAATGACACTTAACACAAGCTTGTAAATGAGAGGCAGTGATGCAGCCACTCACTCTGCCTTGATGGAGACTAAACATGACAGCAACTCAAATAAACACGGGGGCTATCATTAGTTTGTGATGAATCTCTCTCACACGTGGCTTGGTGGAGCTGTGCGACAGCATCTCACAAAGACAAAAGAGAAAGCGTTCCCAGCACGCAGAGGGAAGAACTGGAGGGGAAAGGTCCACAAACCATTGAGGGTTGAGAGTAAAAAGCAGCTGAAACACATGACTGAGGAGAAAGGAGCCCTGTAATTTTGTGAGGACTTGATTTCACAATCAAATGAAAAGCATGTGAGGCAAAATACTCAAGGAAAGGCTTACAATTATATTTTTGCAAGTGGAGTAATTAGTAGATCAATAAATGTAACCAGCATTTTCAGTGCAGGTAAAAATGGCAAAGAGGCATTAAGAGGTGGGAGAAGAGACACATTAGTGTGGAAGAGGTGGTGTAGTTTCATGGAAGAGTATCACAGGCTTGGAGAAGGAGCAGTCCATAAACTGTCCAAACTATTCACTGTGACCCAGCACACCTGGCAAACAATGAAAATAAATAATGTTCCTTTCTTTTGGAAAACACATTGTAAATCAGTATATTAACCTGAGCCTTCAAATGACATATTTTCTGGAATATGCATTCCATGTGGGCAGACTGTGAGATAATGAAACTCAACTTTCTGCCTCAAACATGCTCCTGTCATAGTATATTCTCTTCCTGATTCCACCACCTGTAAAATGAGAATAATAGTACTGTCCTGCTCTATCAGACCTTCTCAAGGTAAAGGGTCTGATATTGCAAGGGCTCAGGTACAGTGGTATCCTGAAAGAGATGAACATAGAGCAGTCTTAGCAGGCCTTCTGCCCCAAACATGAGCACCCTACCCCTCTGAGACAAAACAAGAGGCAGTGTTTGCTGCTTTGCTGCTGCAGTCACGGTCTCTCCCTGATGGGCGATCTTTGAACCCATGTGGAAATCAAACAGATCAGTATAACCCATTTCAAAGTGTGCTTCTAAAGTTCACCAACTTTTTGACCAAAAAAACCCACAAATCTTGGTCAGCAGAGTTAGCTAACACAGCATTTCCAAAGTTTCCTCTTTAAATTTCTTGAAAGAGGAGACAAAAGAAAAATCTGGCAAAAGAGGGTATGACCAAAGATTTCAAAATGCATCTCCTTGACATCCAGAGGTTTTGCTGAGGTCTAAAACAGTGCAGTTAACTTTACCCTTTTGTCTTCTCTGTCTCCTCATGCACTCCACAAATTTGGCTCTTTCAACCCCTCCAAGCAATTCCTTGCTTGGACGAAGGTTGTGTCAAAGGGATCTCATCCCTAGTCATTATCTCAATTCAGCCATGTGGAAATGGCTCTTTTTCACTTCTGAGCTTCCACCTACTTGAATTTTAAACCCTACAGCTATGGCTCTGTGTAATTTTTGATCAGTTTAAATTTTCTCTTTAATCCGCAACTGGAGCTGGAAAAACTGATTCTCAACAAATAATACATCCCATGATGTAAGAGTCTCTTTCCATCTGCAGAATATCTGAGACAAATTGTAATTTTCTCAAATGTATTATGTTTCCTACCACTGCCAAAAGAATTATTTTGTTCTGTAAAAATCTAGTAGCAAACACCATTATGCAAACAACTATGAAACTGCCTAATTTACCAACTACTTCAATAAGTAAATTTATAATTATCTACTAAGTCAGATTGTAAAGAAATACTTAATTTTCCAGACTGAGGTTTGCTCAGCTATTATTGGCCATGATTGGAACTGCTTCCAGCCCTTGGCCGAGAGAGCAAAAATAACTGTGTAGCTTATGTATTTTTCTGTTTCACTGAATAATTCTGTGTTTAGAGTTTGAGTGTAACTTCACTCAGATATTATAGATAAAGTTTTGTACCAGAGAACAGAGAAAACCAGACATAAAATAGCTGCCAAAATTCATTCAAATGTTAATTCATAGCAAACATATTTTTGCAATACTGACTTTCGAGCATACTCCTATACACCCTCAGCCAGCAACAAGGAGTCCCATTGATAGCGCTAAGGTCAAAAGCTTTATGATTACATTACAGTGTTTATGGCCCCCTCCTTCAGAGAGAATAGGAAGGCTTGTTAACAGGTTCATAAACCCAGGTGTAAAGATTAACCCAGTCATCCAGGCCTGTATGTCATTACTGAATATATATGTTTTTAGAGTACGGTAAATAACAAAATGAATGTTCACTGTTATGTGCTGATTGCAGATTGAAGTCATCTTTTCCCTTTGTATTATGGGATGTACAACAGATCCTGAAAACCTATCAGCATTCTACTTCAATAGAGCTTTTATTGTTCTGAGCCTGGTTGCACAGTTCCTGGATTCCTGATTATACTGAGTAGAGAGCAAAACTAACACATGAAGAAACCATCTCTCTGTGTCAGCTTGCTACAGAACTTGCCTTCACACTTATCTGAAGTGACAGCCCCTCTGGGTATACACTCCCTACTGTCCTTCATTTAAATGCTACAACTTCTTTTCTTTAAATGCACTTACTTTGAACAGAAGACTAAACAACTGTTATATCCTAATTTAATCCATGTAAAACCTCACATCTAAAAGGGTTGGACAATAAAATGAAAGGAGATTCACTGAGTACAAATGCCCAAAACAAGTCTCCAGCACACAATTATCTTACAAATAAAAACTACCTGACAAGTTTCCAATGGAGTTTAGAGCCCAATTCCAGATCTCTCTGTAAGATACTCACTCTGAAAACCAGGGACACTGAACCCCTTGGCAATTAAAAAGCTGGTTTTATCAGAGTTACAGTTAACTCCTGGCTGTTCATGGACAGATTATCCAGGCTGCAGCTCAGTGGGCTCCTGCTTTCCCAAAAAAACTCTTTGTCTAGCATACAGAGCGCAGCACAAATCTTCAGCTTTTCCTGCAGGAAAAAAACTTCTTTCTAAACCCAACTCTCCAAATCCCCCCTCCCTTTTTTTTTTCTCCAGTTACAGATTTCTCTACAGAAATGAAATCAGTTCTTTATCTCTTTACCTTCACACCTGCCACATTAAAACAATAGTTCTAGTTTCTATTCCTCAAGTGCATATTTTATCAAACTTCTTCCCAATCGATAGTTTGGGGAGAATATAAAGCAAAGCAATTTACTGTAGATACTTCCTTTCCCAAAAGGAAAAAAATATCTGTGCAAATTCCCTAATATATTCAAGGCTGTTGCTATGCATTTTCTCTAATATATAGTCATTATTGTCAAATTATCCCAACACATCCCCAAAAGGTTTGATATGAGCTTTAGGAGAAATACTGAATAGGTTTTTAAGTGCATACAAATTAGTTCACATCTTTGTTTAGTGGCACTGTCTGGCAGCAGAACAGGTTGGGCTTTTAATAACATCTTATTTTACAGCTCCAAAGGAGAAGTAAGCTCCCTGGGTTGGCAACATGCACTTGTGCATTTTGACATGATAGTTGCCAATACCAGGAATTGGGAAAAGTCAAAGTGAAAATAAGAGACAAAACAGAGTGTAGTGTAAAGCCAATGGGGAACTCACCTGAGATGCCACAGCTTTTATACTGATCCGTGCATCTGCTGCCTCAGAACAATGTTCCTCATGCTTGAGCTGTGTACCAGGATCTAAAAAACAAATAGACACCTTCTCAACAATGGTGGTTTACAAATTGTTTTCTTTCTGATTCCCCATTGTCATGGAAAACCACCTGCCGAAAGAGAGCCTATACCATTCCCTTGGCAAGCAGTTCCCCACAGGCTGTGATCCTGCCATTACACTCCAATCAGCTCTCTTGAGCCTCCTCAGATGTGCTTCGAGAAGCTGAGAAGAGCCAGAGACCAGGAGGATTCCACTCGGATTCAGGCTTTATCTTTAGGTGTGAGGACACTGAGGACAAGGAGAGAAGGACAGAGGAGAGCTAATGCTGGCACCATCCATGAGAGTGCTGCAGAAGCACAAGTATCAGAAGCCACTCAGCTTTAGTAAATGCGGCCACAGAGGAGACCATCTTGCACAGGTGGATGTGCCTTTCTGCACTCACAAAAATTACTTACTCTCTGAATGCCTCAGGTGCCCTGTTCATAGATATAAATGATTTTTCTCTCCAGCCAGGATTCATTAAGATCAGTGAAGCATTTAAGACTTTGGGTGGAAGCATTTTCTCTATAAATATGGCCAATAATATCACACACTGAGCTATCACTCCTTCAAGAAATACAACTAAAATAAATTTAGGGATGTAGAAAGGTTTCGGGGGATCTGTATACTTCCAGGAATTTCAGAATGGCTCAGAGAGGAAAGGCTATGAGATGGCTCTGCTCCATTAATGTAAGTCCTGCTCCATTAATTCTGGTCTCACTTTTGCTGGGCAAATTATGTAATTTATCCAAGACAGCACTGGACATGTAACCCAAAATTTTACTTTCTGAATTTTAACAATAACAATCCCTTTTGCCAGAAGCCCTTTATAAATGCACACTAAAGAGAACAGCAACCAGTAAATTAAAAAGGGCTGTTAGACACCTCATAGTAACAATTAAGGTCTTACATCTCTTCATTTCTTCAAAGTAACTTGCACAAGTTACCCAGTTAATGCCAGGTCCTTGAGATTCTCTTGCTCCATTGCACTGGCCAGCTCCATGCCTGCCTGCCTGCATGGCTCAGCAGCCCCAGCAGGAAGAAAATGGATGGTACAACCCTGAGTATGCTGCCCAACTGCTTCAAGCCCACCTGGCCACCCGTGGTGTTCCACCACACCACAGACCACCTTTCCAAGCAGGTTTCTCCAAGCTTGACCACTTACCAGAAGCTGTCCCTCTCTGGGCTGCAAAACAGCTCTGTAGCAAAGGTCAACAGCAGCTTGCAGGACCCAGAGGAAGAGCAAACCCTTGTCCAAGCCTCAAATTCAGCAAATAGGGCAGGATGGGGCTGTGTGTCCCCTGGTGCCCTAACCCCAGATTATAGGTGAGGATGCCCCTGAGAGCCAACACTGGAAGGTGCCTCCATGTGCTCAAAACACTGGAGGAGCTCTTGGTTCCCTCCAAGTTGCCCAGGGCGTGATCAGATCCTCAGAGACCACCCAGAGTCTCCCCGAAGCTTTTGCCTCTCTCAGCTACCAGTGAACACAAAGTTTCTTCTCCTAATGCAAAAATATCCTAATAAAGAGGTTAAGCCAAACAAAGCTCAAGTGTCCCCCCTTTCCTCTGTGGAGAGGGTACAAGTTTCTCCCTTCTCTCATCAAGCAGACACCTCTGGACAGCTAAGTGGGTTAATGCACATGGCTGAACCACAGGGACCGTCCACATGGGAAAAGTGAAAGCAAAAGCTTTTAGCATAAACCTTGGCAAAGGAGATTTTTGCTGCCGATGAAAACTTTGAATGTGTCCTACTGTCTTTCCTCAGTCCTTCATTTCACTGCCAAATGGGCATCAGCTTGGAGCACTGCATAAAATATTGGTGCAAGTCACTGATCACTGGTTGTATCTCTGCATTAAATACATACAAAGAGCTGCAGATTTTTTTTAAAGTAGAAATTATTTCAATAACTGAATTGATAGCCCATCAAGGGCCAAATTACCTTTGATATTAACAGGATCATACCTTCATGATGTGGTATGTGTTAATCCATGATAAAGGTGCATGTTTGAATGAAAGAGATCAGCTAAAGTAGTAGCAGCTTATCTCAGCTCTCTAAAGATTCCTTAAATATGGGTCCCCAGATCCCTGTTTTGTGTGTTCTCATGTAAGAGCACTGTGCTATTTCACCTCCCTCCGCTTTAATCTTCTGACAGTCAGTGTAGTGTAGTACAGTGAGGTTTCGGGATGAGTGGGTTGTCAGTGTTTGGGCTTTTTAATTGAATCGAAACAAACTTTAAATGTATTGCAATCTAGGAATGCCTAGAAAAGTTATTTAAATATCCTTGCTCATAAACAACTCAAGCTGCACTGAATTAACAACTTCAGATTAAATCCTGCAAGATTCCAGGCAGAGTTTCAGTTCTGACTGGCTCTGTGACCTGTTCTGCAGAGCAGATCCCAAACTCAGAGGTGCAGGTTCTGCATACCCCAGCACAGCAGCTGGTAGCAGCACACCAAATACCCCACACATACTATTTCACAAGTGAGCCAAATCTTCATATAGGTTTGATGAGATGGTGCCCCAGTCACAGAAGGATTAAATTGTGTCCCTTGGTCCATCCTGAGGAGTAATGACCTTAGGTGAGTTACACCAGCTGCTCTTGAACAAGTAGACTGAAGATAAATGTGCACTCTATTGAAATATTTTAACTGGGTTTTATGCTTTTGCTTACTAAATATTTCTTTCTAAATTAGTGCTTATGCAAACAGTTTTACATTCCCTGCTCTATCTTTTTTTTTTTCCGAATCAGCAGGAAAGAACTTGATTTAAAATACAAGAAAAAAAGTTTCATTTTCTCTTGCTTATGGCAGTTACATGGTTTTATTCTTCCAATTCAGTCTTCGCATTTCCATTTCTTGAGAGTGACTTTTTCTGAATGTACAAATACGTCTGCTTAGAGAAACAAAATCATAGAACCATAGAACACACTGAGTTGGAATCAATTTTTGCCTTTCTCTCTCTTTTTCCCATTCTTTCTTCTCAACAGGACAACCAAAACCCCTCATCTTAAGACTCTGAACCTGCCTGCAGCACCACTGAAGAAGCTGCTGGCAGCCTACAGAGTTGAAAAACCTCTGCAAGGCTAGGGGCTGAGCCCTCTCCAGCTCCTGGTCTTCATCAGTTCAGCCTGGCATTGGCTGTAGGAGGGATGGTGAGTGATGGATGGAGGCTGACAGGAGCATGGCCCTGTCACTCTCCTGGGGGCTGAGCACTGGTTTCAGCAGGATGCTCAGTCACTACTGTGCACGAGGCCCTTGGAGAGCTGCTCCTGCCAGCGAGGAGCCTCCCAGCTGAACCACGCTCGGTTCTTAACAGGGCCTCCCATGTAATACTAGAAAGTGCCTGTCAGCCCTCTCCTTGCTCACAGCATTTCATGCCTCACACTTTCCTTCAGGATGTTTCTTACTCCTTGTCACTGGTGGGAGGTGCAGCCGCATCACTTCAAGAGACTGTTTACCAGACATCATGGGGTAGTCTAGAGGAAAATCATGAAAAATTGATTTTTGTAGTTCAAAAGCACGTCTGTCCAACTAAAGCCTGATACTAGATTTGCCCTGCTAGAGACGGCAAGAGGCCTTCATTGCAAATGTACATGCAATGTGACACGGGGCTCACCTGTGGTTTTCCTCCAATGGTATCCTTTCAGTTGCCACAGATCTTTGCAAAGCAGAAAGGAGATGGATCAGACCTGCAGGTACCATCCTGGTGTTACAGGTCCAAATCTGGTTAACAGGAATACCCACTTACAGCAGGTCTACACCAGCAATCGGAAATGCCTCTGGCTGCATTTCATATGATCTATAGATACACTTCATATGCAGTTAGTTGTGCTTACAAGAGCTTCAAACTCATTACTCAGTGATATATAAAATACATTTATCTATTAAATCTTCACTATCTGTAATTATTCCCCGGGGCACAATAGATAGTGAGTCAGCAGGCACAGATTTAATTATCAGTTTTTACTGTAAGATGATGATGTTTATTGATATCACTATCAGACAGACACTGAAATGAAGCAGATGTTAATCTGAGGTTAAGCTCCAGGAGGCGCCTAGCAGTCTGACCAAAGGGACTGATGTTCATCAGATAATAAAAGAGGAGATCTCCCTCCCTTCCTCCCTTCCTTCCTCCAGAGGCCTGCACAGAGCTCACAGATGTACAGTCTTGTTCTGCAAATTCCTCCTCGCACCATTTCCAGCCCCCTCTAACAAGCAGCTTATTGCAGAGGTTTCTGTCAGCTCTAGCAGACAGTTTAACCCAGCATCTTATTTTACTTACACAAGAACTTTACAGTTGGGTTTGGTCTATTTTTCCCCGGTATATCCTAATGGGTGATGCCAGAGAAGTTGAAAACAGAAGTGAAGTGGTGACAAAGTTGCTCTGACATCACAATTGTGAGCAGAAAGTCTGTCACTGATCCCCATCACACCAATGTCTGCCTTAAGTAAATCCATAGCAAGGTAAAACACTGCTCTCAAGTTCAAATGGTACAGTGTAATGGAACAGGACCTTCTGTAGGGAAGGACAGGATGACAAAGCAACAGCAGCTTTCTATGTGTCTCAGAATGCCATCACTTTCTAGTGTTGAGTGCAATAATGTGACAGCCTAAATACTAATGAAAAATATGCTGGCAGCTGACACTCACCAAAATATATTAATGTTTAACATTAGAACTTGCAAAATGACTGGTGAGCTGGTGCAAATCATCTTTTTATAGGTATTTCGGTGGTACACTTCTTTGCTAGCAAGAACATATCTGTCAGTTTCAGTGAGATATGAGTGGATAACAAACCCCACATGATCTCTTTTCTGCATAAACACTAGTGCTGCATCCTACAGCGACCCCATACTTTTTATTATTACCATTAGTGGATCAGGAAGGGGATTAGTAGGCCATACCATGTTGCCTTCAGGTCCTTCTATTCTGCTTTCAGCCCAGAAAAGGCGTGGTCCAGCCTCATGCCCTGCCTGCCACACCAGCTGGGTGATTTCCCTCTGGGCCTGGCTTGGGTGGACCTGGGCAAGTCTCTGGGCACAGGACTACAGGGCATGGAATAGGCAGGCTTTGCACAACAGCTGATTATCTTGAGAGGTACAAACCAGAGACACAGAAATAAAGCACTTCAATGATTAACATCAAAGAGCAGTTAAGTGTTGAACCTGGAATCAAAAGAGAAAGTTTCTAGATCATATTGATTCATGCAGTCCCTCAAGTCATATTTGCTCTGTTAAGGTCGAAGTCATAAAAAGTTTGAAAGAACATGAAGATCCTCTCCTTCAGGTCCTGCTCTTAACACCACCCCAGCTTGATACCTGGATGCAGGATACCTCAAAAAGTTGACATTGGTATATGTTTAAGTTAATGCAAAAAGGTTGCTTTAAATCACTAGGAAGAGAGACTTAATACCCTTGGAGACTAGCAGAGTTAATGAGATGGGGGAGCAATGATCCTTTTTTTCAATTAAAAAGAGAAAAAGAAGGAGAGAGACCAACCTCTGGAATTTCAACACATGAGAAAAGATCATTTGCAAAACACTCACACTCAATCTCTGTGCCTAGCTGAAAGGAATTTGTGGTTCCATTTCAGGCCCTTTTGGACTGTTTTTCATGTCAAAATTACATGTTTGCTATACTTTGTCGCTCTTCCAAGATTTACTGAAACAAAGGAAACATTTGAATGAGATTTGAGACAACTTCTTTCTCACCTGTCAGGAAGGTAATCCCCAACCTTCAGATAAATGTGGCCATGTGGTTTCCAGTATTCTCACTCCATATGTCTTCACAAACACCAAATAGATCTAAAGTAAAAGGATAGGTTTTTTCCTCCATAGATCAAAAGGTTAAAGTGATGGACCTTGCCCAGGATGATCCAGACTTTCTTCCATATAATGCCTTCATTTTCACTCCCTGTGGAAATACAGACTATCTGGCACAGAAATTAGGAGAAAGATTGAAGGCACCAACCCATTGCAACATTACTGATCTCAGCCATATCAGCAGCAACTGGAACAAAATCATTATGCCCAATTTAGGAATTGATCTTTACAGGTGAAGCACTGCAACATTTTGACCACTGAAACTCTGAAATTAGGTAGACACCTAATTGTTGTTTTGTCCTGACTCTCTTTCCTAAAGAAAAATGGTGTTTAATGTTTTGTGTCAGCTCTCTTGCTCCAGTATTTTAGGGTAAGCACTACAGAGTAAACACTGTAGCTCTAACAGCTCCTGCTTGCGTGAAACCTTGTGGGTTTGAAATCTGCCTTCGTGCGCTCGTGTTCACACTGGATTTGGGGAAATACCAATGAAAGCTGAGGGAGTGGCTCCAGCAAAACAGCAAAAAGAAAAGGTGGACATAGAAAGCCACACCACACCTCTATCCCCAATTAAAGGAAAGTTTAGTCTGTATGTACGCATTCACATGAGGAATTTTTGCTGGTAGAGCTGTTTCAGTCACAAATTACACCTCTTGGCACTCTGGCCGCTGTTTATATTACTTATACAGTAGGTCCAGCCCCTGCCTTACCCTAGAGGCAACAGTTTCCTGTACTATAAAATATAACACAGCTTGAAAACTTGAAGCACCAAGCTCAGGCAGCATGGATGCAACCAAAGCTTGCTTGTTTCCAGTATGAGCTACTGGGTCTGGCACTGGCATGAGCAGGTCAGGCAGAGGAAACAGCAACTGGATTGCCAGCTGCCCAGCTGGCTCCACCACTCACTGGCTGGGAGTGCATCTCTCAGTACCTTTGCTTTTATTGCTACATGGCTGCAGAGCTTTTTAAAACAAGGAAATATCGGGGGGGGGGGGGGGGGGGG
>VZRV01003331.1:835494-1038193 GCA_013398115.1 Falcunculus frontatus
AATAAAGGGGAAAAAAAGGTGCTTTACATGGGATTTTTCCATTGGAGAGCGATGTGGGTGTGCAACTAATTCTTTCCGAGAAGGCAAACACTGAGCTAGACAAGACTTTCTTCTGAAGCCCATTAAAACACCAATACAACATTGAGTGTGCAATATAGGAACATCAGTATGACACACTGTAGTGTTTCCTTCTGACATAAATGGACAGAAGTTATACATAATGCAAAGCCCTAAATGCTGACAGATATATTTGCAAGAATGTTTACATTTATTTTTCATAGCCCCAAGAAATCAATCTCTAAGGACATCCCATGAGAGACTGCATTCGGCCCTGAAATATTGTCCTGGGAGACTGTGTTTCTGTCTTCCATCTGACACATTTTACAGAGGGTATCAGCATATGGATTTGCACCTTAGCTGTGTCATGAGCAAAGAATTGCTATTATTTTAATATACTGCGCTGGGATATTTAAACATTGATATTGTGCGGTACTACTTTACAATTCCCATTAGATTTGTTGTAAAGCACACATTTATGAAACAAAATATTTCTGTATTCACCCATAAAACTCTGTGTTACAACAGTACTGGGCATCTGGTTTTAATCAGAAGTCAGGAAATTCACTGTTCGAGCTGGAACTCCATCCTTTCCTAAACTCACTGTGTTTAACTTCTGCAACTCAGATGTGAACAGGTTCTTTAAAATCTCACTGCCCCTACTGAAAGATAAGCACAACAGGCGTAAGGGTTCGGAATTAAGTGACATTATCAGGGGCATTTCTGCTTTCCCTGTCTTTCTGATGGAGCAGCTTGAACCGTGGTAGTAAAGCAAGACAAAGAGATCACACAGAAAATCACTGCTAATAGTCTACACAGCATATTAATGGTCAGAAGCAGGCCCATTTGAAGGCAACTTTCAAATCTAAGCTCTAACTGAAAATGTTTTAATACTTTCAAAGATTCTGTTTAAATTAATTTAATGCATCCTTTCTCTAAAACCTCATTAGGGATTTTGCCAATAAAATATAATCAGGATTGAGAGCCAAAATAATTTTTCAGTGCAAATCTATTCTAAATCATTTTGTTCATGAGTGAATCAAAAATCCATAGAAGGAAAGAAAATAAATTAGTCTAATGCACATAAATGAAGAGGTGGAAATAATTTTTGACAAAGAGTTTTGACTGCACCATTTAATAATTTTCAATTGATCAGCTTTTCTAGTGAATAAATGAGTTTTCATTTATGGGGTTTTTGTAAGTGTTCTACAATATATCTGGTATTCTCTCATTCATTTCAGTCCTTGTTCTTGAGGCTTCTCTCTGCTCCTAAAGCTATGTCATGTTGTCAGCTACAAGTTTGATTAAAAATTGGGCCCCAAAACCCTTCCCAAGAAAATGGAGTATCTAAGTATAGTTGAACCTTCAAAGGTTCCTTTCAGCTGTGATGCTACACATTCACATAACTCTTCTCTGAAGCTTAGCCAAACTCTTGTGATCTGCAAAGTTCTGTGAGAAAAAGCTTTTTAGAAAAGACTGAAGGGGCCAAAAACCACCCCTGCAAAACACCCCTGAACATCTCATATGCTGCAGGAGTGGACCTGTGACTGGAAACCTTGCAGAAAATTAGCCAGCCTCACCATTTTCGTAACATTGATTAGAGGTGTTTATCAAGAGGGAGATGCTGCCTCAAGCTCACTATCACTTCTTTATCCAGCAGCCAAGAAGGCAAATCACACGCTCACAATTATATTTACCTCTTAGAGTTTTAAAGAACAATGTATCACACTGATCAGAGTACCAGTAGTTGGATGCCACTTTCATCTAACATCTGAAACACTGAAGCAGTTCACTGCTGTGTCCCTTTCACCTGAAAGGACAGAAAATTTAAAGTTACACATTTAAAGTAATTCACAATGTGGTAATGTAAAGCTAGAAACACACAAACATGCATATAGAAGAGCCTCTAAACATTGCACTAGAAATGGCAGTTTTGCAAATGGAGATAGTAGGAGAGATCTGCAAGAAGAGTTTACATTAATTTATGTCAAATGAGATATGATCTAGATTTGTCTTCAGGAAACACTGTTCTGATTAACCACTGCCTTTAACCATGGTTTCTTCATTCCCTCTGTCTCTTCTAGAGCATTTACAGAATAAATAAACTTCTATTTAATTTTTATGATGAGGAGATTCAAAATCTGCCAGCTATTGCCGTTTGTTTCCTGTCCTTGTGGGCATTTGTTTGGCTTTTATGTTTTTGAAGAAGCAGACTGTGGACGCCTGTTATCTATGCACAGCATGCAGGATAAATGCAAATACTTAGTGGTATACCAAGTATGACCCTTTGATTTTGCACATGGGAGGCAGAGGAATACTACCCGTGTGACTAAGCCATCTAAATGTGAGGCTGAATGACCTGTAACAGAACAATAGATGGTGAAAAAAAGGAGCAAAAACCAAACCAGAAGAAAAAATACACATTAAACTGGAAAAAGGTGAAATTTGAAATCTATCCCTTTTCTATAAACACATGTGGAAAGAATAACACCTAGCCTTTTTTATTCTTGGCTTCCCCCCGCCACCTCCCTTACATTCCAAGAGAAGATCTGCCAACTTTTGGCCATATCTGTTTCTCTTCTGTTGTTTGCCAGTATTAGTGCACTCTAGCACACATTCCTTCATAAGACTTCAAAACGAGGCATTTGTTAGGTCCAACTGTTTAAAGGACCCAGACGCCCTCCCCTCCTTTGCTTGGAGCAAGCTGGGTGGCTCCCAGGCATGCACATACCCCGGCTGACACCCTTGGGTTTGGCTGGGACCTCTGATTGGAAAGACTCCCGAACCAGACTTCACAGTGCATGCCTTGTGTCACTGGAGATCAGAAGACCTTGCACCAATACATCCAAATGCTTCTAATGCTCCCTTTGTCCTAAAGTACACACTGAGGGTAAGCATACCTGTGCTTTGCTTATTGAAGCTGCTCATGCAGGGCTTCAGTACCTCTGTTCTGTAAAGCATTTCTAAAATCTTAGATCTGAATCTGCTTATCATTACACATATAAACAGAGGGTGAATTCGCCTTTACACTACAGTTTAGCACAGCTGTAATTGTTTTAAGATTTAAGCTGGACTCTAAGGTTCTACACAAAGGGCTGAGTTTTTACCAAGGGAGATTAATTAACATAATTTAAAAATAAAATATTGAGTAGGTTAGGGTGTACAGTACTCATTCTTTGCATATAATAATGTGAGAATGGGGTAGGATTCAAATCTGTTGTAAAATGTGCCAACACAACATTGCTGAAGCTGCATCCACTTCAAACAGGTTTTAGTCTGTCTCTGGAGAAGGAAGAAATAAAAATCTCAATCAGTTTGATTCCAAGTCCACTGATTTTAATGTTAGCTCTGTTTATATGAGTAGTCCTTCTGTCAGAACTTCTTTTGAAGATAAAAAAATCCAAACTACCATACCAAGAGCTATTACAATATAGGCAACAATTCTTGTGCCCTGCTTTCTCTCCCTCCCTCTCCCCATCCCTCCCCTCTCTTTCTTCCTCTCTTTCTCTCTCTCTCCTTCCATCTCCTTTTTTTCTTCTCTTGCAGAGGAAGCTTGCAAGGACCTCCTGAGTTATTTGCCTGGTGTCATCCCGTGAGCAGTGGCGTGAGGAACAGCTCACAACCACTCTCTAAGGTAGCAGTATCCTCAGCCACAAAGCCCTGAATTTCCATTTTGAGGGAACATTATATGGGATGCAGAAGAAGAGTAGCGAAACACTGGCTGGGCAATGACTTTAGCATTGGTTTATTATTACATTCAGCCACAAGGCCGTTCAGATCCAGATCCAGCTGCCTCAACATTTGGTAGTGTTCAGCTCTGGGGTCAAGGTTCCCTCTTTGTTATGAAAATGGGCTCAGAGTGTCTTTTGATGTACTTCCTACAATTCTTACAGATTATTAGGCATGAGAAAAGAGAAAAGAACTATTATGATTACAACATATGATAAGCAATAGGGGTGCCTGGTTATATATCTCTGTCTGCTAAAGGTGGTGTTTTGCACATTTCTGTGTTTAGGCCAACAAAACTCTCTTAGAGGTAAAAAATCATCGTATAGTGATTAAAGACACTGACAACCCCCCAAAAACGGACAGTTAATTCCATGTTTAGGCTCTCCTTTAGGAGATTTTGCAGAGAAGAGTGTTACTTAAAACTAACTGCTGTTGACCATTGGAGAAATGAGGAAAGATACTATAATCTTATGCAATCCCAGTTTGGGTCTGTTCCCTTGACCTGGATTAACCTTTTTCCTTTTATCTGTATTTTAATTCCAAACACCTCGCTTAAATGCGACTGTATCCAGGTCTCTACTAAAAGCTTTAATGAGCAACACTAAGGTCAGCAGAAATGTTTGAACTTTATTATTATTTCATACAAATGCTGTAGGGATCCTTGAATCTCCCATAGTTATTAGTAATTTTGGTCTCCAGTGAGATGTTCGGCATCTGGCTGCATTAGTTTATTGATTTCTTTTTTAAATGGTTGTCTTTCAACAGCCATTTAAAATACATGTTTCATCTTCTTAACTTACTTACAGGCACAAACACTGAACAAAGGTTGCATGGAACTGGGCCCAGCTTTCTTTTGTGAAGAGGAAGTAAACAGTAAAATGGTCCTTATAATCTTAGTGCAAATATTTCAATTTCTTCCTTGAGTGAGGAAATTATAAATTTATACATAGCACACTTGAACTACATTTACTATATTATGATTGACTACTGTTAATAGACTAATGAAATATCTACTGCGCATTTTTTCAATTTATTACATCACAATCAAATGTATTATTTTAAGCAATCAATATTAACAAAGATCATGTCCATTTAAGTGTGGACACTGTTTTGTAGACTGAATGTAGCACATAAAACTTGTTGTCTTTAATCAATAGAGATCCCAGAGCAGCTAATTATTTTATAAATTATTAAGTATTCTTTTCACTGTTTGCATCCTATTAATACCTAGGGAATTTATTACTGGACCAGGATTCCAGCTGTTCTGTTTCCAGTATCTGCTCACATAAAAGTGAGCAATTCCCTTACATGGTGTCTTTTGACTTTCCTTTAAAACCAATCCAAACTGGTTTGGATAAAGTCCACATGGGTGAGGCCAGTATTGCAACATGGACTGAAAACTGGCTGTCAGACAGGACCCCAAAACCCACAATGAGCTTACAGTGAGGGTCAGGCTGATTGGGACAGATTAGGGAGTAACATGGACAAGACTATCTGTGAACTGAAGCTCCAGCAATGTATGTGCTATAAAACCGGGTACTTAGAACTGCGTAATGAAGCAGTGAGCGAGAGCAAAAGCAGTTCTAGGACTCAGATGTTCTTAAAATTATTCTTGGAGATCATCTCCTAACTTCTTACCTGGAAAACACGCAGCTGCCAGACTACAGGGTCTTGATCTATGAAGTGTAGAAATTCCTTCCAGGCTTTGGGCTGGCTTCAGCTTGCACCTAATAGAATGGAAGAGCCATAACCATCCCCTCCAAAGAGAAAGTGGTCAAGGAGAAGAGATTCTGGTTGTAACACCTACAGGTGTTAACCTTGAGGAGGAAGAGGTGATAGTGGCCAGGGACCAACTAAAAAAGGGCTTCTGCATCTTTATGCATGATTATTGAAGCAGTTGCCTCAAAAGTCAGGTTCCGAAGTCTTGGACTTGCAGGATATTAAGGATGCCTAAGTCTGGTTAGAAGGGACTAAGGCTTCTCATGGGTCTGAATCTAGTCCACCTCGGTACTGAGGAGTGCCTGAAAGTTAATCCCATGATGAATGGTCTTCACAAAGTTAGCTGGTTCTGGTCCACATCAAAACTGGCATTAAACAGCAGTCTCAATAAAAGATCAGAGGAACATAAGCCAAATTAGGCTATCACCATTGCAGATTGTGTTTGGGGTGCATTCCTGGCCTCTGGGGGAGGCTTCTAATGCCACTAACTTCTTTCCTTTTCACATGCACAGAGATAAAGATGGCCAGTTATCAGAGAGTGAAGCAATAACACCAAGTGTGTCCTGAAGACTAATGGAACTCTGTAGGCATCACCCTGAAATAACATGAGATAAAATTACTCTCAATAAGACAAAACCACGATATATATTAAGAAGGCATAGGCTTCCCCTAATTAATCCTGTTCTGACTAACTTTTTGTTTTTTCCGTAGAATTTTTTTGGTGGGGGGAAACATTTTCATCCTGAAAGAGATTATCAAGAGGAAAAATTTTTGCCTGAACAGGTAAATCCCTGTAAAACTGCAAGTGACTGCAAAAGGGATGTAAAATGTGTCATGCAGTTCTATGACTAGGAACCATGGCATCCCCTGTGTCCCTTATGAATGAGCATGAATCATTCTTCACTTGCTTATAATGCAAATATAGCTTTAGCAAATTTAAATGCTAATTTCAATAAAGTCAAGATTTACTAAACGAAACAAAGTCACTTTGCTCTTTAAAATGGCCTATGGTTTTGTCACTTTGGATTTGTCAAGATTTTCTCCCGATATGTTTTAAATTCCTCTTTTACAGCTTAATATAACAGAGGACAATTTCATTTTAGGAATCAGAGTACACCAGTAGGATTGAAGATCAATACTAAGTTTGTTACATACACAGAAATTCTAATAATTTAAAAAGCATGTTCGGTGAAGAAAGTTTAGCCAGAAAGGCTGAGGAGCTTCCAGGATTCAACTATTTTACTTCAACTGACCTGCATGTAAAGCCTGAAAAGAACATCTTGGCAAGCAACTTGAAAACATATGTTGTGAAGCCATGGATAATATTTCTTGACGAATAAGTAGCAACATTCATAAGAGTCATTTAAATGTGGACAAAAAGGTTTATGGGAAGGTATAAAAAAAATATAAATAAAAACTTACCATATTCAGGGTGGGATCTACCTGCGAGCTGCAGCAGACAATACTTATTAGTATAGATTCTCTGGGTGGAGCACGAGAAACTCATGATACCTGCACATGCTGCACCAACGCATTACAGACTGTGGCTGTATGAAACCAGTGGAGCTTTCAACATACGTGACACGGGTTAACTGAAACCAGAACTATAAACTCTCTTCTCTTAAAACAAGAGGGACACCAGGGATTTTTGTCTGGTATTTTCTTTTTTATTTTATAAATCAATAACTTTATAAACATACAAATAAACCAAATATATTATATTTGTCTTGAAATTTAATGTCAAGTTTTTACACTAAAGATTATTTTGAGTTTAGAGCTGAGTTTAGGGAACATTTGAAACTCCAAACACTCTAATTACAAAAATACATCTGCTTGGTTTCCCGATCTTATTCTGTAAAGAATGCTACCAAATTTAAAATTAGATCCGTGGAAGGAAAGCAAAGTAAACAAAAAAACCAGGATAGAATAGCAAACTAATTTTTAAGGAGTCTGAAACATCTTTATTTAGGCAAGGTTCAAAGTTACAAATCGTTATTTCTTTTGATTGGGGAAACTTCCAATGAAATGTTGACTGTCATTCAACACAATACTTGGATTTTAAGCACATAAACATACTTCACCAGAGAAACTTGAAGTGCAGGGATCAAAGTCTTTTTACTGGGTAGCTCTTACGGAAACAAAATGCTTTTTTGAACTGGATCCTTTAGACCTGGAGTCTCTTCCCATTAAAATACAGAAGATCAGTAATGAACCGCAAGACCAGGGAATCCAAACTAGATGCTTTTAACAATGTTAATGAAATTAAAATCAAGTCTGCCAAATCCAAATGATATCAACACAGTTGTTACCTGTTCCTGAACACAATTTAATATGCCAACACCTCTCAACTATTTCTCTGTCTGTGGAAGTGCCCTTGTTGCCATTCACACAAGAGAATGAGTCTTCACTGCTAGTAGTTCCGACTAAGCTTTGGAAATGCGTATTTTACAAGTTTATTCTGAATTCAGAACTGATGTGGTTAGAAAACAGACTCAACAATTCAAAACCACCAGCAAAAATCACTTTAGAAGTTAAATAAGTGACAATACTCTACAAATGATAGCATTATAATTTTTTGTAACTCTGACAACTTGGACTCAGTGTTCTTACTGTTTCACCAACATAAAACAAAACTGACTTCACAAAGTTACTCCAGTGTGTAACTAGTTTGGATAAGAGGTAAGAGCCTTTCTATACTCTTTCCCATATCGGCCTACAGAGCTGGTAAAAAAATTGACATCATTCCATACCTTGCTGGCAGGATTCACAAAGAACCCAAAAAAGCAGAATAGTAAACACACAAATTAGTAATATTTGCCACTATTATCCAGCTTATGAATTACAAGGAACACTAGTTGTGGGCACTGTAGCAGAGCTTAAAGGTTACAACAGCAGGCTTCAAAACCAGAGGACTGAGAGACCCCCTACAAATAATAAAAACATTATTAGTAATTTAGCTGATTTCCAGGTGTCTTCCAAAACATTCCGAAAACAGCCTTAGGAAGTCAAAAAAAGTTGGTGAAAATCAGTTGATATCACAGAATCACAGAATGTTCTGAGTTGGAAGGGACCCACAAGGATCACCAAGTCCAGCTCTTAAGTGAAAGGCCCATACAGGAGTCCAACCCACAACCTCGGTATTATCAGCACCATGCTCTTACCAGCTGAGATAATCTCACAATAAACAACTGACCTCATCTCTGCATACAACAGAGCTTTATAAGAGAGTAAATAACTGGAAGGGAACTTGGTAGGTGCTAGAAATCCAGTTACAAGAAAAATTGGTTTAGTTTTCCAGTTGTTCCCTCAGATTTGACAGTCAGTACAAATCAGTTGAGTGGAAGTAAGCCCAAACTGAGGTGGCTTTTTTGTGGCTTTGTCCTACTTCTCCTGTTCTTTTGGAGGAGCAACTGGCTGGATTTATGTCCTCACACTGTGTCCTATATAATGGGCCAGGTTTTGGTGCCAGGCACACCTCTGTGAGGCAAGGACAGCTCCAGCACACGCCTCTCCACAGGGCTGAAAACCAGCACACGTCTGCTTCCTCAGTCCAGAAATAACCCTGTTATGCTCTGAAGGATCAGCGTAGATTGGGAAAAAACGGAGGCATCACCTTTCTCCGCAAATGCTGCCCATCATTAATAACATATGTCCATAAACCATCCTCCAGTACACCAAATGTGAGAAATGCAAGATCCTATTTGGTGCTTGCTCACAGAAGCAGACTCAAGAACAGCTCAGGTGAAATCCAAGAAGTTACGCTGGTCTGTCAGCAGCGCTGGGGAGAGACATAAAATGTCCATGAAAAATATTTTAATAGTAAGATTGATTTTGAACCAATTTTTCTGCATTATCCTCCATCCCTGTTTCTCTACAGCTGTCCTTGTGTCCCATTTTCTAGGCAGTTTCTAGACTCTGTGTCTGTGTAAAGATCACTACTTGCAACAAGTTCCCTTAGAAAATACTTATCACTGATAAATCACCCACTTGTCTATTTTCCCCTCAGTGACCTCTTAGCAGGCAGGTAATGAGGTTAGCAGCAGTGATACTTATAGAGTACTCATTGCCAACACGTTGCTCACGGTAATTCTTCCAAGCAGAGGTGACAGGGAAGAAGTGGCAAGGACTTCTCTGTTTTGTTTTGAGTAATGGCGGGGTTTCTCTAAAGCAGATTTTAATTTAAAAAAGAGTGTTGCTTCAGTGTTTTGTGAGTTCCCATCCTTTGCTGACTTCCTCCTTTTCCCACTCAAACACAGACTGCTTCTAGTCTGGCTGCATCAGCAGGCTGGCTGGAGCAAGATTACAGGGCTCTGTTTCTGGCAGGGGCTTGGGATGGATGCTCCAGGGAGCCTGGGGAGGGCTGCTCGCCGCTCCCGTGGACTGACACAATTTCTCACCAACAGGAACGTCTTTTGGATGGCCTCGTTCTTTCTCCTCTTCTGCCAAAGTCTCTGCTGCTTTGTCATATGTTACAGGCTGTTCTTTCACTGGAGGAAAAGGATATGCATTACTGAAAGCCATGGGAAAAGATTCACAACAGCTAAACTTAAAGAAACGTAGTGGCAGCTTTGAGAGAAGAAAGCTACGAAAGAATGCACAGAATCAGGTTCGATACCAACTCAGGACAAAAGAACAAAAAACCAGGCAAAGTCAAGAACTTGCTTCAGATTTTAAGAAATGATTTGTCCTAAGCTAGATTTGTGGGTTTGTCTTTTAAAGCAGAAAGGTTTGCCCATAACAGGGAGACTACCAGCCTGGCAAAATTAAAGTCCCTGCTTCAAAGTCAAAAGATCTTACAATTATTCACTGTCATGCTGTAAGAACTTTCTTTACCGTCTTAGAAAAAATAACAGATTATTTACTTCTCTTGTTGTCTAAGATGCTGGAACCACTTCTGCTAAAATTTTCGGGAAAAAATTCGACACCTGCAATGGGAAATTTCTCTTCCAATACCTGCATCTGATAAAGCTGTAAATGAAAACAGAGTCTCCTAATGGGAAACATCAGTCTTCCTTTACTGGACAGTAAAGTTCTACACATGTTCCCAATATTAGTCCATCTAAGTAAATGTGAGGCACATTTTCTACTGAAGAATAAAGTGACTACTCAATGTATGTCTAAGGACAGGACTGGCAATTTTGAAAATCTTGCAAGATGCCTGGCTATTTATAGCCTAAAACATTTATCTTTGTGTATTTCTGAGTGACTGAGGCAAACTGGCTTCTCTAGTGACTTCTGCAGTTAGGAAGTATACATGGTAAATAAAACAAATGTCTAAGGGTATTAGTCTTTCTCTGTCAGTTCTCACCATTTGAGCAATTAAGAGATTCAGATGCCACCTAGAAGGCTCTATTTCCTAAAATTCCGAGTGGTCCAGCATGTAACTTGAGGGCAATGGAAGCCTGCTGTGTGCTCCTGTGCTGCCTGCTGCCTTTGGACCAGTGACAAAAGGCACATCTCCTCCATTCATCTCATCTTTGTTTAGGCACCAAACACTCCCAAAGCAGTCAAACACCTTGTTTAACAGAAAAAGCAGAACTGCAGTTGCTGCCACAGGGTGAGACCCGGACTCCTCACACCTTTCCAGTTATCTTGTCTGAATGAATAAGGACTGCCAAAGTGAACTGCTCCATGGATATCCATTCCCCAACAGTATCATGGGCATAACTTCACTTGCAAAGCTCTGAAGGTTTATATTAATGCAAACATTCGATATTATTCTGTCACAAGAAGCCTCTGGCTTCTTCTGAGTGTGAAAGCACTATTGTAGTGTCGTTTCTCATGACTAATCTGCAAAAATGAAGGACTGAATGGTCTATTCACAGCAATACAAACATAGGTTCTGCCAGAACTAAAGTCTGGATTTCTCTGTCTCCTCTATCAGGATCTGCTGGTACAAGGTGAGGAGAGATCTAATAAGGAAGGACATCCTACTCACCAGATTCTGAAGGACAGGCAGGATGAGGATCTGCTGTCTCACACTCAATTAGATCAACTGCTTTAGTCTCCAGAGAACTGTTACCCTCCTTAAAAACCGCAAACTGCAAATACATACAATGTGCACAAAATATGCAGAGCCCAAATTAATATAAAATGAATTGGTTTTCTGAAACCCAAGAGGCAAACTAAAAGGGCCACACACACCAACCATAGAACAGGGAAAAAAGTCATCCTGGCTTCTGGGATGACCCTTCCCCTGCAGGTAATTAAACATTTAAGTTGATGACAGCCCTAGTCTTTCTTTGGAAAGCGCGCAGTCCCAGTCTAGTAAAGAACTACCAACCCTCTTGCCTTGCAAATCAACTTTTCCAAGGTCAAGAACAAAAGTTCATGAAAATCAACCCTCTCCATAGTACTGAGGGCCATTTTTAAAGTGTTAAAGATATCTGCAGGAATCCAGACAGCAGGAAACTGTGTCAAAGACAGCAAGCCTCCCTTCCTGGCTCTCAGCATCTCCTGCAGGGTGCAGTTCCATCATGCCACGGTGACAGTGGAAGTCAGAAGATGAGACCCTCTGGGGGAACATGCTGGAAAGACCAGGGGGAAGACAGAAAAAACAGGGATAGAGGAAAGCAATGTGAAGTACTATGGTGAAATTGTACAGAAGAAAAGAGGGAAAACCAGTGAAGGGGGGAAGTTTAAAGAGCAGAGACAGGGAAGAAGAGGAAACATCTGTAAATAAGATGTTCCAGCAAAAGGACTGACAGATTCAGGGGTCCAAGTGGATAACTGGTGGATTTATGTGGATAGAATACACATGTAGCAGGTACACCTATTTAGGCATCAGTTCATTTATGTAAAATCTGTACTCTCACGGCTGCTAACCCACATATGACAGATCCCCGCTAGAGATTCAGCTACACACAGTTCTGCAAAATATCTTTGACTGTGCAAAAGAAAACGCTTATTGGATGAAAAGTCTCAGAATAGCAGCAAAACCCAGGCATCTGCAGAAGTTTACCAAGGCTTACATATCAGTAGGATTAACCTGGCCTGGCTTATGGAACTGTAATATGAATGCTAAAAAATATGCAGGCACACCCTCAGCTAAATATACCCGCAGCTAATTGTACCCTCGCCTGGCTGAACAGAAGTAAAGGGAAAAGTGAATGATGCTTGGACAATTTATAGATATAGTTTCAATATCGTGGTACCTGACTTTCGATGTGTGTGACAGCACAAAAGCTTGTTATCCTCTACATCAACCTAGACAGGAAAGAGCAAGAAAGTCTTTGCACTCTCTCTCGTCATCCTCACAAATGAGCAGCGGCAGTGTGGACTACCAAATGAGTGAAACTCATGAGCTCCTTACAGTTACTGCATACACATCATACAGTCCCAATATGAAGTCCTTCATTAAGATCATTAATGTTGTGTAGATCAATAGTACCCAAAAACCTAGTCCAGCACCTTGAGAGCTGAGCAGCTATTGCTTTCTGTCCCCCATGTAGTATAATCTCTTTTTTTACATCAAGCTCTCCATCAATCCGCTTGAAGTGAATAGTAGAAATGGACAGCTTCCCACAGCTTTTTGGCAGCTCTAGAGCTTCTAACCTGAGTGCATGCATGCATGAAGCCCTGGTGAACTTAACAATCAATGGGTACATCAGCACAGAGAAAATTACATGCATGAAGCCACAGCAATCCGTTACTGAGTAAGCACCAATAATTAGCAAAGGGTCAATGATTTCCTCCTCCAGTGTGCAACAAGCCATTGCAATGAATTACTTTATTAATGTATTTGATGTCTCCTGGTGCATAGTGAAATGTAACACAAATGTGTAATAGATGTAAAAGCTGGATTTGTTTTTGTTGATTCAGCCCATTGCTTAGCTGTTTAGTTACCCTATATTCAGCAAAAATGTCACTGGTGACCAGCATTAACTGCAGGGTCAGCAGAAGAGGGGGACAAAGCTGATGGGCTGCAGGCCTCCTAGAGCACTGCTCCTGGGCAACAAACTGTTCTCAGCCCAAAAATATTCTGCTTTTCCCAACCTCAGGTATTTTGCAAGCTGTGGATTTTGCTTCTGCTGTGGGCAAATTATGGCATTGCCATGATTCAGCTCATTTGCTGTCCAGTACCTGAAGGAAAGGTGCTGATAATAAAACGTGCAGAAGGGTATGCAGTTGACCAGCTAAAGGAACAATATGTCATAACCAGGGTCAAGTCGATTCCGTACTACCAACATAGGTTTGACAGTGTGCTTCAGTGGCTACCCACTCACAAATCCTGCCAGACACTCTCCCTGAATCATTTCCAAGGCCATTCTGAGAGTCTCAGACTGAGCACAGAAGTAGCCACAGATGCCAGTTATGTCACTTGACAGCTTCAAGTTCCAACTGCAATCACCCAGAAGTGTAATGCCATTCTAATGCCAGTCAGAATCGGGTCCTTAGACCAGATTTTATCTGGCTAAATGCTGCTTCAAAAATGAAAACAGCCACAGGCCTGTACAACCAGACCGTGTCCGCATTTTTACCTACACCAGTGTGAAACTGGAACTTCATATATCCTACCAAGCTGCCTGATAAAATCCTGGTTGTTTTTCTTTACAAGGCAGCAGCTTCTAATACAAGACATTTAATTTCATCAGGCCCCAAAATAGAGTTCAACATCTCATGTAGCACACACAATACTTGGCTCCCAAGAAGGCTTTTTTACAGAGGGCATACTTTCCTGTGAAAATAGCTGTGTGATATGCCATGTCATCACATTGCCATTTCCTTAATTTAGAACACAGTTCCCCAACTGTTGTGTTCAAAGCTAACAATAACACTGGCTAATGGTTGCAATACAGCCAGGCAGCTGTGAACTTTGAGGGATAACAATGAGGTAAGACGAACTAGGGTTCACAGCAAAGCACTTGATGACTCCAGCAGTTATTTAATGTATTTAAGATGTGAATTATTTGATGGATAATCTCAAGTGGATCCCTAACACTCTTTGATCCTTCCTGATTCCCTCTCCACTCCACATTAATATAGTTACCAGAGGCTTGTTGCCAGTAGGTGTTACGTTCTCATTGTCAGCGTGGCTGCTGGCAGCTCTTATCGCTTCTGCATAAAGATTCTTCTTGTACAAATTCTGACTTCTGCAACAGAACAAAAGCTGAAGTAAATTATTTTGCTCTGAGAGGAACAGATGCTGCCTTTTTCACACATTATTCTGTCAGTATTCACAGAAGTACATACATTCTGTTTTCTCGCTGATTTGTGTACTGATATCCCTTACCACACAGTGGTTAAGACAAATATCTTGTCAGAAAAAGAAGGCAGCAAGAAGTGTACAAATGCTTGTTCCAATGTGCCATCTGTAAAGGGTCATTCATTAGAATGAACAGCCTCATAATTTTAACTAGACCCTTCCATTTTCTTATATTATTCTATTTATAATACACTTCTCTTATAAAGATTTGTTTCAAGCAGTGCAATGAAGTGTGGGTGAAGCTCAGAAATAAAAGTCTGACTGTATTTTTGTACATTATCGGTAGTTACAATTATGAAAGCTGCTTTTGTATTCATCTGCATCATTTATGCAAAGCAACAATTTCAGAAGTTAGTATGAAATAAACAAACTGAAAGTCTCAAAAATCCCGGAAATAAGATCTTACAGGAAATATTCATGACCCACAGAATTGGCTTAAGGGAACAAAGCCAAGAGTACAATCTGGAGATGGAAAAGGTATGAATAATCAGCTCTAAGAGGCTAGCTCCATAAATTCAAAGATTGTTATTTTAATAGTTAAACAGTAATAATTTATAAGGCAGTATTAAAAGCCCATATAGGCCCAAATATAAAATTTTATTTTGCATCGCTTGATATCCAAATCAGTACATCATCTTGCACTTTACATACATGTTTTTGTCCTCCTAAGCATGAACTAACAAAATTCATGTTATACTCTTCAAATTCTGGAAGTCTCCGGTTATAACATCTTTTTACTTGACCTATTTAAAAAAAAAATTAGTAGATATTCAGCAAAGAAAATAGGAATTTTCCTTTTATTTAGGAACTTTCCTTTTATTTCTGCATAACCTTTATATACTAACTGGGAAATGTCACATGCCATAATTATCATTTATTGCTCCCTTCCTGAAAATACAACGTAAATAAATTTTACTTTGTGTGGCCTGGGCCAATTGAGGTGGAGGAATTGCCAGTGTTGAATCTATGATTCAGGTTTGGGGGTTTTTTTGTGGAAAAGAGTTGTTTCCTTGTTTCCCAAGGAAGACAAGAAACTTGGCACACTATACAGTCAGACTGCATAAACCTAACTTTAAGAATAACACAGCACTCTTCAATAGTCATTGAACAAACCAACACAACGCTTGAGCATGCTTGGACTTCAGTTCACACATTTTCAAACTGGCAGATGTAGACCTCCAGCTTCATTTCCTTCAATTAAAAGGAGATAGGCATCTCCATTTTGCAGGGGAAGGAACAGGACTATTATAGACTTAATTGGGACATTCTGAAATACAGTAGATCATCTGAAAAAGTGGTATAGCAATTTCACCCCACATACCGGTTTCCAGAATCCAGTTAAATAGGGATTTTAGATCAGTGGTTTAATTTTCATCTAGTTATACTAGTAATTGCTGCAGTTCAAATTCAGTCAAGCATGTAATTGAAAACCTGTTGTTGTGGTAAATAGTTATATTGATCGCAAGCATTTGGCAAGAAAGAAACATAAATCTGGGAGAAATTACACGAGAGAGGAAGGGAAGAAATTTAATATCTTCATACCTTTAAACAAATCATATTCTATTTTTTATAAGAGAATGCGTTAAATATATGGGAAATATAAGAATGTCACTATTTTTTTGTTCTTTAAATATCCACTGATCAAAATCTGAACCCCAGGTTATGAGAAAAAAACAGCCTGCACTTAGCTTTAATTCTGGACCCCTATCACTAATTAATAGAAAATAAGAAATGTTGCAGCTTCTCTACTTTTATGGGCTAAATACGCCAAGAGCCATTAAACAAGAATGAAAAATATTAGCTTACGTAGTTAACTTCTTTTGTAGCTTAACTTTCCGTGTCTAGGAGAGTCTAATTTTAAAATGGACCTAAACCACAAACAAAAATCCTGCATTTAAATCAGCCTCTGAGAACAGCTGTCTGCCAAGGTCACGGCCAAAAGACTCTAGCTTAAATGCTTAATACTTTCCAGTCTAAGGGACACCGATGACATTTAATTTCACATCAGACCGGGTTCTTAAATAGTGACCGTAGGAATTCTTTTTGCCACAAGAAGAATCCCAAATTTGCACAATTCATTACAGCCATGGAAAATGCCAGGGAGTACTTTTACAACAGATGTGCTTATACTCGCATCCCTGATTTTACTCTTTCTTCTGCCAGGAAACTGTTTCCATGTTCACTGCTGGAAATATCAGTCTGGAAGTTTGCCTTGGGAAGGTTAGTAGGCTGCTTTTCTCAATGGCAAGGAAATTTTCAGGTGGAATTCTACACCGAAAGGGAAACAAAAGCAAACTCATTGGATAGCTGGCAGAGAAGAGCCAACCCCTACCATGACAGTTTTGGACATCTAGAGTTGTGAAGGGAAACCAAGGAAGAAGTAAACGGCATGCTCCTGAGCTCTCTTATCAATACGAATTATGGCTCCTCCTCAAACCTAATTAGGTCTATTCCTCTTCCCTCCAGACATGTCTGCTCACTAACACCAATGTGAGTTCTGTGGGCAAGGGATGTGCCAGAACTTTCTGCATTATTCACAGATCCAGTTACTGAAAAGCAAAAGAACAGGAATTTCCATCAGCTGCGGAACAGCTCACGTTGTTAGCCGCAAGCCCCCTGTGAAAGCAGCAGCAGCTCATCCCGCGTGGCACACGATGCCAGCCCAGTTTGGAAGCAGTACCTGTGGCAGCAGGCAGCCAGGACGCCCAGCAGCAGCAGCAGGGCCAGCACGGCGGCGCACACGGTGATGGTGATGTTCCGCACCTTGGCCCGCCCGGCGCGCTGCTGCTCCCACCACTCCAGGTCGCTGAACTGGCAGCGCTCCCCCACGTATCCCGCAACACAGCTGCCAAGGAAAGAGGGCACACGCTGCAGCGAGTGGCAGGGCACAGCCCCACGCCGCCGCTCCAGTCGCCTTGCGCATTGGCTCGCCATTGATCACCGCTACGGAAACATCTGGTTGAATTTTGCAGTGGGGAAGACAAAATTATTTTAAAGGAATGCTGTCAAAACATGTAGAATCCAGTGTTAAAAGTATTTTTCCTTCTTTTTTTTTTTGTACTGTAATTTTTTGCTGGTATTGAATTGGCTATGGAGTTTTACAGAGAGATTGTAATTACTAGATTCCTATGGGTAAAAAGTAGAAAAAAAAAGTTTCATGTAAATCCTGCTGTGTGATTAGTGTTTCCCTAGGATTTTCCATTTAACTTCTTTCAGCAGCAAGCTTCCATTCCTTTAAAGTAGGCAGTACAGGACTGACTCATACTTTCAGAGTGATTTGGTTAAGAGAATCAAATCTTCATCTGAATCTTTACTTTAAAATTAAAGATGAATAAAAGTGTTTAAAAAACCCTATGCATAAGAGTTAGAAATATCTTCAAAACTTACTTTTAATATAAGCTTCTTCTGTAGTTTTTTTGTTTATTTGTTTGGTTTTACCATTGTAAAACCCATCATAGAAATATTCTATCAATGCATGAAAGCCTCAAATACAAAATTACTAGAAAGAGAGAAATACATCAGAAAAGAAACCCGGCCTAGTTTTGCTGTGCAAGGCGAGACACATAAATAAAAAATGGGAAAATGAAAAGTCTACTCAATTCATAACAATCCCTCAGCAATGTAGGCTCAACTCCTCACAATTCTAATTGGTCTAATTTTACTCAAGTCCAAGAGCTAGTCAAATGAGAAAAAGAGGCAGGATTTGACCTGCAGCAGCTTTTATCTAATGTCATGAAAACATTATATCAGCATCCATTATTAAATCAGGCACAAGCACTTTTATTCTGTCACAATTTAGCATGCATGTGTGCTGGAAGGCAGAAAAAAATGCTAATTTTTTAATGTTAAATTACAATGAATTTCAAACATGCTGGAAGATCTACTTTCTAGTGTAAGATCTTTTATTAATTAAAATACAAATCACGTTTGGTATGTGATTTTTGCTAGATAACATCTTTCCATTCCTTCCCTTTGGTAGTTAATGTATTAGAGCCTACATGAATGAATGCTGCCATCTAGTGAGGATTGAGCAGGGACAGAACCCAGCAACGCCCACACACAAACCCGAGCGGCACGGCTAAGCGCGGCTGCTCTTAAACTTTTTAACTGCTTCCACTTCCAAAACTGAAAAATATGTACATTTGGATTCTCATTATGTATAACACCTAACAAATAAAAGAAAAAAATACATGTGATCCAATTTGAAAGTTCTGCATGTTTAGACTCTTTAATTTCCAGAGAAGAAATGTCTGAGGTGAACATAGTGTACAATGCCTCTAAACATTACACTAAGAATTCAAAACAAGTACCAGAGATGACTATGAGTCCGTCTCCCATAATGTCTTTGCCCAAGGGCTTTGCTGAGCTCAAGAAATCCACAGCACAAAGCATCCACTTCACTGCCATATATATACATGAGACATATTCCTTTCATATTCTTGCAGGTACAGAGATCTGTAGGCAGGAGAGACCACTCATATTTCAAAATAGGAAAGCCTGAGATGCAGAGGGAGATCTGCCTACCCTGGAACAGCATCCACCCCCTGCACAGGTCCTCACTTACCACCTGAGACCCCAGGGGAGGAGGCAGGCATTGGATTTGTCCCACTGTAAAGATTTTATGCTTGATTTTGAAGAAAGATTATGAGTACAGATTCAAATATAATCAGATTACATACTTAAATGCCAGCACTAAATGTTTTGAAGAAATGACTACCCTATGGGACTAGGTTGTCCCATTGACTAAGCCAAGGGTGACTTCTGGAGAGATGAGATTCTCCTTGCTTTTATCAGTACCTGCATTTGGGGAACCCAGAATTAGGCTTCACAAAAATATTGACAGGGTTAAAAATATTGATAGGGGAAGTAGGTCTCTATTTTGATGTCTCATTGCAACTTCCACTGGTTTTAAAAGGGCAAATAATGTCCTATCCTTTTCTGCCTTTCTGTAATGGAAGACGCTGACACCAGAGCGCTCCCTGGCCCCAGTCAGAGAAGCCAAGACAGAGGTGTCCTCTTCCTCCCCAGTGAATGCTACACATGAACAGCAAGACCAAGAAGGAGGTAGGTATAAGTCAGCACGACATGTACAGGAGAGAGAGCAAGCATCTCTTTCATAAAGCCATGAGCACTAAGTAATTTCCAAAACAAAGAGTCAAGTGCTTAGGGAACAGATCCAATCCTACTATTAATTGTAATGGGTGTGAATGGAGTGGCCATGCACCAAAAATTGCAGTGATCACTTACAGGAAAGAGGAGATTCTAATGCTAACGAGTGACATGAGTGATAAACAGATCATTTGTGGACAAACTCTTCATTGCCTGCAGTTAACCAAGGGCAGCATTCCAAGGGTGCCATTCTTCAGCAGAGAAAATACAAATTTCTGTACTTACTTGCAGGCATAGTCTTGCAGATCAGAAACATAGTTGCACACTCCGCCATGGAGGCAGTATGATTCATAGGAAGGAGGGCATCCTACAATATCCCCTTGCACAGCCTTTGTAGTGTGTTCATTGCTGACAGCAGTTGGGGGAACAGTAGATTCTGAAACAGAGGGTTTCACAAGGACATCTCACACTTTTGGCCTCATTGACAACATGACGTTATGGAAGAGTTCCAGAAGTTCAAGGTACGAAAGTGGGCAAAAATATCTAATTTCTATTAATTACTTGTGTTTTACCTATTTGCTTATGTTGTTATTAAATTTAGGCAAACAGAAATTTAGATCAAATTACTAAATATGCTTGATTTTAGATTTACGATGAAAGACCTACAGTGATTGACTGAGTTCTTTGTATTTAGATGTGTGAGACCAGCTCTGAAGAAAAACTGCACCAACTCTCTAGGTGCTTACTCTGAAATTATTTTATGCAACTTATGCAGCTTTGGCATATGGTAGATCTCCACCAGGCATAAATTACCAGAGTCAGAGGTAGAGGTGGAGGGTGACTGTGTTTCATGCACTTGGGTCTCAAACTCATAAGTTTTCACAAGCAACTTGCCATTCTTATGCAGGTTATTTCTACTCTGCTGCCATCTGGTTGATTGCATCTGTGTGTGATGGCAGATCACATTTTTATTGTTTCAGGCTAGCTCAGGTACAGATAACAACATCACTAGGGGAACAAGGAACCCTATTGACCCAGTTCTTCAAAGGGTTCTTCAGCCTGCTCTGAATCACACGTGCTACCACCCACACAGCTACCCAAACTAGCTAGTTTTAAAGGTAGTACTATATCTCTGCACAGCATGACCACAGTGCAGACATGCCCTTACCGAAAAGGAGCGGTTTAATGCCTGCTTTGATGCTACAACAAATCTATAGGTCAGAACAAAACGGCTACATGGCAAAGAATTTCCAGCAGTATGGATTAGCAGAGACACGCCTCATCATTCTCATACAACTGTGGGATCAGTTCTGTGACTCACACCAGTTTTGTTGCAACATGACCTTCAATGACATTTGGGTTTTAAAATTCAGTTTGCAGGAGAAGTGCCATGGCAAAGAGCCTGAATGGAAAGGGATGAGTGATTATAGTAGACCCCAGGTGTGTGTGCATTCAGCGAAGAAAATTTCATCTTGCTAAAAGAGCTTATTTGGCAAAGAACTAAAACAATGTGTTAACGCCTATGAAGACAAGGGATCAGACTGACAGATGAGGGACATAGGAAAGATTACTTCCAAGTTCTGCATCATTTAAAATCATCATTTCCTGAGTGACACCTGAAACTACTGAAAGATTAAGCAACTGAAATGGGAGTGGGAATCCTGATGTGTGTTCTCTTTAAGAAAGCCACAATTTCCTTGTTTTTCTGAAGAAACAGCTCTATGACAATCACACAATGTCCCTCCATCATCAGAAAGTCACTCAATCTGCAGTAAAATTCACTCTGACTAAGAGAGCTGACACAGAGTAGAACAATGAGTCACTTTCATTATCAGAGAATGCTGCTACCACATTGAGGCACTAAAATGAGGGTCAGATAGTCACTAGTGCTGAACCTTCAGCAGTTCCCTTCAGTAAATTGGTAATCAGATTTTCTAAGGAGTTTCAGAGCCCTTTTGAACAATTAGTGACTGGAACTGAGAGACAAGCTTATATTGAAGAATTAAATGGCACTTAAATTATGTGTGTTTCCTGTTCTAGCCTTCTGCAGAGTAACAGAAGGCACAGGGAGTTTGAAAAATGGCACAGACAAATTACCCCCCAAAAATACTACTCCCAAGGAGTATTTACTTCTGCTGTTGATTGTAAATGACATTTGACAGATTTGTTGTTACATTTAGACAGTAAAAATTCGCATTGAATCTTAATGTACATATTTCCTATCTAAACTCAGATCTGTTCTCCTTGGTCCACCACAAAACAGCCTCCTAAAGGCAATGCTAAATGGATCCACAAGCTGGTCAGGATGTTACTATACAGGGATTCTTTAGTTTCCAGGTATAACAATTTATCCAAGAACACAGTTCTTAATTTAGGGCCACTTTGTTTTATTTGCTCACTCCATTTACTCACTGCAGCCGATGCCAGTTCCAGAGGCATGATCAGCACACGAGCAAGTGAAGTTTCCTTCTGTATTTGTGCAGGTCATGTTCTCTCCACAGGTGTGGGACCCCGTCTTGCACTCATCAATATCTGTCACCCAAAGAGTCTGCAGTTAGAAGAATGAAATGCCTCAGAGCACCGGTTAAAAGGGCAGCAGCTGCAGCACTGCGGTCCCCAGGCAGTGGGGGAAAACACCAAAGACCTCTCTACCTGTAAATATGCCTTCATGGAAAACCCGATGGAAAAGCAACCAGCACACTTGCTATAGCAAGAGCATGCTGTGCTGCTGCAGGAACTCTCCACAGGGAGAAGGAGGGAAAGGCTTCTCCATGAAGTGGAACAAGTACAGTAGAGTTGAAGAAGAGAATTATTTGTACCAGATGTATTTTCCTGGCATTGCTAGTCATAGCTTGCAGCCTGGATCCATATGTCTGCAGTAACACAGCAGAAGGGTTTGGGAGTGGGGAGTTGCCCACCCCTGTACCACCCACCTAGTTCAGCCTGAACAAAAAGTTTAGGCAGAAGAAAAATGTCTAGAAACCTACAGGTTTATTCAGTTTGTGTAAACATTTCAATAAGTGAGGCTCTGAATGACTGTGAAGAGGCTCCCTGACTACAAGAGTCTCCAGGCTCAGAGCCCATGTTAGCCTTGTACATCTCTCTCACTCCCATCCTGCTGCACACCCTCCTCCTGCCTCCACACCTTCTCTGCACAGCCCACGGCAGCAGCTCCTGCCAGGCTGGCACCTGTACATTGCTAAGTGCCAAAGCACTCCCCTAAAAGGTGAAACTTTTGGTTCACATAGCAGAGTTTGGAAGCCTCTGATACATTTTATGAACTGTCAGCAGAATAAATGTGCCAGATCTACTTCAGGGAATCAGAGATCTGCTACCCCAATTTTTGTGAAATGATTGCTTGAACTGCTGGGAATTTTTCTACAGTAAAATTAACAGGATCTGGCTCAAAACAGGATAGAAAATTCAGAGCACTTAAAAAAAAAAAAAAAGAGGAGCACAACTGCTGCAGCATATTTCAAGAAATGTGATTTCACCAGCACAACATGAACTCATCATGTGTTATCACTGGAAACACCATCACATTCCTGGACACTGTGCATGCATGCAGGCCTCTAGAACTGAAGCACAAAATCACTTACCCGTTTCTAGTTTTCATAGTACATTTCAAGTCATCGAACACAAAATTAGTTTCAGGTATGTTTATGTCATAATAATACCACACCTTCTATAAAATGCCGAGAATCTATTTTCTGGACTTAAAGACTTCAGGAAGACAATCGACTGCTTTTCAGTAACAGTGGAAGGTACTACATCCTGAACAGCTATACCACAGTATAGTGGTAAGACAGTAAGAGCCCAGGGCTGCCTGAGGACTTGCCTTCTAGGTGGTGCTGGGAAGGCAAGAGGACCTTGTCACTTCTGTGTTCACTTCCAAACGCCCTCAAAGACATGAGCTCTGTCTCTGACTGCTGCAGGCAAAAGGCCCTCTCGATTCCTCTGCCTCTGATTCTTTCCACACTCTACCCATAGTAATGATATTGTTCTTAATTTTTCAGTCATCCTACTCAGGGTTGAAGAACCAAAGTCCAGTAAAGATTACGTAAGAATTGGTTCAAACTTAATGGGCTTTGAATTAGGCTATAAAGGAAAAAAGGAAAAAGAAAAGGACAAAAGAGAGGCCAAGACTCTCATAAAGCTCTGAACAAACTGTGTGCTAGTCAAATACTGGAGAGAAAAAGCTTCCTGTTCATATTTACCACCAAAATGGATTAAGAATTTAAGAGACGTAGGGAATGAACTAAAGACCTGGCATTAGAGCTAGGTGGGCAAATCAGTGGGTCTGATTATTAACAAGACTCTAAATATACTCAAGCTGTCAGTGTCACACCTTGAACCTCATGCCTATTAAACAGACCTGGAATTATTTGATGAGTATTATGACACACTCAATACCTGCTTTAGTTTATATTCATGGCAACGATTTCCAATAAAGCTCTACTCCTTCACCTCCACTTCCCTCCTCCCCTTCACTCTTCCTCTCTCTCCTTCTACAGCCACTAAAAAGAGTGCAAACACTGAGAGGAGATATTCACTGACAACTACAGGCTTTGCATATTGATCAGTTGCTGAGGTTACCACACTTCAAACAGGGAGGAAGGAACCAAAAAGGCAGAAATGCCCCAGCCCTCCAGACAGAGCAGAGCCCTCACACATGGCCATACCATAGCAATGGACTCCATCTCCAGCGTAGCCTTCCAGGCACTTACAGACGTAGCCCCCTTCCGTATTGATACAGCGGGACACGTTTCGATTGCAGCGGTCCATATTTACAGCACACTCGTCAACATCTGTGGGACAAAACAAGGGACAGGGCACGCGGGTCATGAAACCATCACGTCAGTTGATAAACAGAAACATCTACACCATGGATCTCCCTCAGACTGTGCTGTCACTTGGCATTTGTGCATCTGAAGCAAATGGGAAGAAAAGGGCTTTGTGGTCTTTTTTGGTGTGAAATTTGATGGGGGCTTTCTAAAATCCAAGAGAGCCAAGCAGGTACTCTCAACTGGAGATCACAAATAGCATTTGCTTAAAAAAAATCTGTTCAGGGGAAATTATCTGATTCAAAAAAAAAGCTTTATATTATAGAACCATAGAATCCATTAAGTTGGAAAAGACCTCTGAGAGCATTTAGAAACTTTGTTTTGCGAAAGAACACACAGACTTAAGAAAAAAAAAGTACAACAGTGAAAAAAATGTCTGCTCATTTCAGCTTACAATTTTTTTCCCTTTCTGTAGCAACGTAGATTCTTCTGAGTCTTCATGCTTAGCCACCAAATGGTATTTTTTTTTCTGCTTCTAACACCTTCCTCTCTTGACCTTTATAAGAAAAGTTCTTCCATTTATGTTGCAAACAAGTCCAAAAATGTAAGGAACATCCTGAGCCATGTTTTGCATGGCTGTTAGAGTCTTTTTCTAGTGCTAGAAAGAAACTAGAGCAGCACTTTTATATAAATATTACATCAGGAATACTAATTTTGAAGAGATTCCTTATGTCTAAATTATACATCAACTATCATGTCTATGGACTGAGCTTTTATAATTAGTCAATTTTTACAAATAAATACATTATACTTTTATTATCCCTGTTATTGTTTCTTAATATTAATAGGATTAACACTTATGGCTCAAGGGGAAAAAAGGCATGCAATAATTAGCCATTTCATCTCACGAGCTCTCTGCTCCTCATCCCTTTCATACTATTGACCTTGCTCTGATGGCTTGCACAGCAGAGCTGCCAAGGTGAAAGGAGATAGATTTTCCTCCACCCTCCCAATCTACAGTTTTTCGAGTTACAATAATGTTTTTTCTTACCATAGCATGATTTCCCCTTCCTGGTAAATCCTTTCAAACACTGGCACATAGCACCATCTTCCAGCAAAACACACTCAGCATTGACATAACATTCTAGTGCAGTGCAGTCGTCTTCATCTACAGCATAAGCAAAACAAAAAAGACCCACTAGATGTATTTGGAAATATCAAAGGAGGTACTGTATATCTATATCACAGAAAAACAAACAAACAGCTAAGAAAACCAGAACATACAGTCAAAGTTTGAAACTTAGCTCTCCAGGATTAATAATGATAAGCCTATACAATCACTGTAGCTGTTCTCTTTTTCTACATGGAATTGACATGTCATTCAGTATCAGAATTTCTGCATACTTTATCCAAAACCTATCGCAAAATTTAATGATCTAGTGTCATCAAAGATATGTAGAATTCAATAGGTTTACTTTTTAACTCTGTTTAGAGGAATGCAATATACTTAAAAATCTAAGGGAGAGGCTTTCTTAAGTGTTCCAGATTAGAAATGTTCGTTCTCTAGACCAGGATAATATTATCAATTTTTTGTTGATATAGCCAAGGAATATAGACACAAACAAAAAAGCAGTCCTACCTGGAATAATTGCACAGACCCAAATTCTTGTAAGAAGGTTAAGAGCATCAATACCACCAGTCTCGACAATGAGCCTTTCTTTCTTTAAGGTGTATGACTTCTTTCTGCTCTATAAACCTGTTCAGAGCCTCAGAGTAACTATAAGGAAGATAACCATCAGACTCTACCTGATACCATGATTTCAGCCATAAAAAAAAATATTTTCTGCTTTTCCTTATTGTCTGTATCCTTAAAAATCCCAGTGCTCTGTGTGCTCTGGAGCACAGTCTCTTCTGGTGGCATTGGCATTATCTCCTTTCGCACAGAGACACTTCCTGAAAAAGACAAGAAAAAAGTGACACGGACTATTTAACTGTACTGAAATACCCTTCTGATTTTCGAACACTTGTCTACTTTCCAATAATCATGGTGGTTTCCTTTTAAATAAACATCAATATCCTCCCAGACTAACCTGTTTCTGACATCAAATTACTCCTAAAAGCACTCACTGGTGGCATTTCTCAAATACAAAAGTGAAAAAATATGACTCATTGCTCACAGTACTTGTCAGCACTGCACACATCTTTTTCACTGCTAAAATGTCAAGAGAAAAATTACAGAGGTCAAACAACATGTTATTGTCCCAAGGACAACATTCCAGCATCTTCATTCTTCAGAGAAAGCATCATTCCTTGCGTTAGAGCAAGGTGATTTTTTCCAGTGCTATCTGTCAGGATCCTCAAGGGTTTGAGGAAGGTCTTTTTTAGAACTGGAGGATTGTACCTGATGTTAAGTTGGAAGAATCCAGAGCATGACAGGTTTTTCCATCTTGAGTTTTCCCAAATCCTGGATGGCACTTGCAGTGGGCTATTCCAAAACTGTTTTCACAGATCTGATCACAGCCTCCATTCTCATAAAGGCAAGGATTCGCCCCTAATGAAGAAAAACAGGAAACTTAACAAGCTGCTTCTTCAGTCAACATCTCTGTTTAGACATGCAGAGTTGAAGCAGTAGGGAAAAGAATAAGGACTGACAAAAACTAGGATTTTTTTAATTTTATTTTTTTATTGAACAACAGATGCATATAGTAAAGCACAGATGTTGTCACCTAGCCCCTGGCAGGAAAAGAGATTCATGTACTCTGTATCTAATACATGCACCACATTTTTTATTAATTTATTTCCTTTATTATTTCTCCTTTAGTATTTAGAGTCCTAATTTTACAAGGACATAAGGAACCTTACCTTCTCTCAATCCTGGTCTATTGAATTACTCTTTTCTGCTTACAGGGAAATTGTTCCCAACAGAAAATCAAATTATTTGATCAAAAACTAATAAATCTCAAAAAATCTTTCTCCATGTCATTTGTTATTACTGGTGTGTGCAGGGTGCTAATAGACTAGGATAAATAGGAATTAGAAGACTGTGGTAGCCTCACGGCAATTGATCAGCATCTATTCTTGGGCATGAACATAAATCTGTCAGCATTCCTGGGACACATGCCCAGATGATGCTTTCAATAAATGCCAGTCTGACTATGCAAGGCTTTTTAAAGAGCCTGTTTCTAAGAAGATAATCCTCTCCCCAAGGACATCTATTCTACTGATATCAGTGAACAAGAGGAGGCTGGAAGGGAATGACTGCTTAATTTTTGCAGTATACCTGGTTTCGCCAAAGGATGAACTACAACCATTGATGAGGGTCTCAGCATGCTGCCTCGAAGACGTACCCTGTTTTGGCCGGTCTTCTTGTCCACCCTCACTAGTGATGGTCTAGCCCAGTCAGAAAACCACAGGTGGTCCTCAAACACCGCCACAGCAAAGGGGTGGCCTACAAAGACATTAGGTTTATCATTTCCACATCTGTAGGACATACACAAGAAACCCTGTAAAGGAAAGCATTATCTGCATATAGGTCAACTTCTAACACAGGGGCCTAGCCGTAGCCAGTGCTCCCCTTTGATTTCTTGTGGAGAGGAATAAGTGGCCCTGAACAATGGACCACAGGCACATGTTACTTGTGCTCTTAGCAAAGGAGGCTATGACACTTGCCTGGCTCAGTACAGTCTCAACACTTCTGGTGACTTCCAACCAGATCTCGTTCACAACATGCTTCTACCCCACGCATCATCATTTCTTGAGACAGCATTGGGACCAGCCTTTCAGAATTGGAGTACCTCCCTCCTCTGCCTCCAAGTGGCCCAGCACAGAGCTGCTGAGGTACACAGTTCCTTCTGTGGTCTTCACATAACAAGGAGGAGAGAAGCCCATAGCCTATGTCATCCAGCATAATCATCCTGGCACAGGGCAGCCTGGGAGCTACATACCCTGCAGCCACTGACTCCTGGTAGGGCCCCAAAGCCATTGTGTGGTTTCTGCAAGTGCCAAAAGCACACACAAGTGCAGTGCAGGGGGCCACACATGCATATAACCAGCTAACATAAACCATGGGAGGCAATAAGTCATCCAGGTAACTTCCTCTCTTTTCACTGATGACAACAGGATCCTAGACACGAGATTCAACCAGGCATCTAACAGTTACATGACTAACAGTAGGTGTGAGAAATTCCACCCCGAGTTCAGAGCTTAGGAACTTTTCCTTGGTGGCACAACATTATGTGCACTAGGAAAACTCAGATCTCCAGTTTGACTTTCAGAGATAAGCTCAGCAACTCAGAATCCAAAGGGCACTTTCATATATATAATGGCAGACATAAAGGTTTTTACAAAATGATTCTGACTCTTTCTAGTCTCTCATGATAGAAAATTGTCATTAGTCCATATGGGACTATGCTTTCTTTCTATACACTCAGAAATCTCCTGCTTTCAAGGTAGCCTTTGGGCGAGCTTTTTTGCAATGGGAGGTAAGAACACGTGCTATTCTTCCACGGATGTACACCTGGCTTCAGAGTGGATGCTTCCTGGCTGAAGCAGTTTTGCTTTGTTCTGGTCCTTAGAGCCTCAGTGTGCACTGCAGTCTGAGCCCCTCTGAAAAGTATGTACTGTATGCACATGATTTTTATGATCTGTGCTTTTACTTCTTGATGTAAGACCTCAAATAGGTGATGTTCAATTTCAGTAAAGAAATTTGGATCCCAATATGTATTAGCTTAAAAAATATATTTAAAAATCAAAGACAAGCAAAGAAGCAAACAAAACAACAGATAAATTAGAACCTTGGGGAAGGAGAATGTGTTGGTATATCTTAAATTCACCTCAAAAATAAATGGAAAAAACCACTCCTTTATTAAAAAAAAAAAGTCTAAGACCCTTTTAAAGTGTTCTTTAGTGTTATGTTGAAGAGTGTATTGTTGGCACCTCTCTACCTCCACTGACCCATGCTCAGTCACCGATCTTAGATCTTACCTTTTCCTTCCATTAAATTTGAACAACTAGACCAAGATCTAGATATTGTCGCCACCCAAACATTCACTCACAATTTCAGGATTGTGTTTTGCACTATTCCCAAACAGCACCCTGCTTTGACCAGAAATTTATTAACCTCTTATTTTGCAAATACATTACAGATTAAAATTAGAAGCGTGGTGTCAGTCAGTGGAGATAGCAGGAATAGTGGAAATGAGACCCACTGCATAAACAAAAGGGATGGTTGTGTTCTTCGTTGCCTTGGGCAGGTTATTACAGGCTGTTTTACTTACAGCTGAAACCAGGGTTAGTTGAAGAGCAGAAATAATTTACTTATTTTGAATGCAGCTCTACTGAATGACTCTCAGTACAGGGGCAGTAGAGGGAGCTGCTGTAATAAAAACTCATGCTGCAGCAGAACACCTATGAAGAAGGAAGGTGGACACCTTCCCGTCCTCCAGTGTATGGCTGTTCAAGAATAAAAACCGAATTCTGGTCTCATTAACAGCATTAGCAAGACATCAGGACATGCTTCTCTAAATTCATACCCCTACAGGTCTTCATCTCTTTCACTTCCTTGCATGCAGACGTTGATGTCCTTTTCTCTCACCTCCAGTCATATCACTGCTCCTTTCTCATAGTCCATATTTTTACAGTGCTCCTAGCTCTCCTTCTCTTTTTTCTCCCTGTAAGGCACTTTCTTACTCCATGTGGAGAAACAAAGTGAAACTTTGATCAGGCCTCAAGGTCCTTCTTTGCAGATCTGCTGCAAGCTGGAGCATATAGCAGAATATGCACAGCAGGGGAAGAGAGAGGAAGGCTGGGAAGTCTCTCTTCTCAGGCCTTTTGGCATCTTATAAACTGGAGAACACTGATTCCTCCAGGACCTCACTCCGCTCACCTTCAAAGGACTGGGAGGGTATCTGGCTTAGGTGATGAACAGAAGCCTACCCAGAGCACAGACTAGAATAGAGGCTGCTCGACCGAGTAACCATAAAGTTACCCACAGCAGTCATGGTATTGAGCTACAAGTCCTCACTCTGCCCATGTTTTGTATGCCCACGTACAAAATCATCCCCAGAGAAATCCCATGATCATAAGGAATTGTCCTCTCCAGAAACTAATTTGCCCTGTACAAGATTCTTAAACACATGGTTTACTTTAGACGTGGTATAACATCGGTTCCTTGTTGCCAACACTTCTATTCTCTTCCTCCAGGACAACACAGTTATGTGTCATGCAGTAGAAATCTCAGCCATAAAAACTACCAGCATATTGTAAAATCATTTTCTCATTTGCTATCTATTGTGTGTTTAGACTCGTTCCAGGGTTCAACATTGCAGATGCAGGTTTGCTGCCCAAGGACCTTAACGATCCAGTTTAATTCCCTTTCCTCTTACATCAATATAACTCACTGATGCAATAAGGATAGCAAAACCTGAATTAAACTAAGCAGCCATGCATGGGAAAACCAAACCACGTTTTTAATTTTCTGATTGTTTTAATTTTTCTGTGAAGGCAGAGAAGTCCTCTGTTCAATGCAAAGAGACTCATTAATAAAATCAGTGAGTGTTAGAAAGACATACTTTTGCTAAAATGAATAAAAGTCAGCTGGGTAACAGAATGAAGAACTTAAGTGCTGTCATTAACCTCAGCACAGAGTTGCATGGGATACACAGCACAGCAGCTGGCCAGTAATTTACATGCACATATGCAGATGCACGCGCACATGGACAGGCAGCAGTAGGTAATTATCAACCCCAAAGCCTCACCTACATCATTCTGTGCAAGAATTCGACGACCAGAACCATCCAGGTTTGCACTCTCAACCACTGCCTGTTTAGCATCACACCAGTACAACTTGTCAGCCAGGTAGTCGAGAGCAATTCCACTGGGCCACACCAGGCCAGCGCTGGCTATGACCCGGCGATCGAAGCCTTCTAATGAAGAGCTGTCGATCCGCGGATTGACCCCCATGTCAGTCCAGAATAATCTCCTTCAGAAAACAAAATGAATACAGGAAGTCAGTAAGTAAATGTTTGTCCTCCTCTCCATGGAGTTCTTTCAAAGCAGAAAGGTCAGATCAGAGCAACACAGCCCTGACTCACAGGAGAAAAAGTGCACGCTTCTAGCAAACATATTGGCTGCTGATCTTTTCACACTTGCCATAAGACTCCAGGTGATAACACTGGGACTTATGCAGAATCCTTACTCTGTTGACTGGCATGAAACCTTTGGAAAACAACTCCTGACTATGCTAACTGCCAGCTGTTCATATCTGCTTTTTGTTTTTCCATGTGACAGCTGATGGTGGTTTAGACAACAGAAAATAATGCATTAGCCAGACCCTTGTCTAAAAAAGGGTGCGACAATACACAGATGAAAACAAAATTACCCATTACCCATGAAAAACAAGAGTAGGCAGGTTGATTTGTTTTTAAAAAATAGACCAGTATCATGCCCAGATTCTTTCTTCTTTTAATAAAATCATGATTTTCAGGGTCTCCCGCTAGAGTCCTGTGTGTTACTCACTGAGTGTTTAGTGGTTTTCAATGACTGTGCTAGAAGGTAACTCAAAATGGGGATAGCTAAAATTGTAACTAATGTCTGAAGTTTGGGCTCATCTTCCAGGCATCAGTTGCCTCTCTCAGTTTAATGAAATAACTCAGGGATTCAGTTAGCTTTAATTACAGAAGCAGTTTTGCTCTAGCTAATGCAATGATCAGTATTTGCAAGAGCCTTAATTGTGTTTCACATCCCTCTTTAATATTTACAACTATGGACATTGCCATAATGCCTGTTCATCTTTTCACCATTAACTTTCTAAAAAGAAAGATTTTAGTGATGTTTCTTATTCCCTTTCCCCTTGCACTCTTTGCCTCTACCAATAATTCTAATAAACAATCTTCCAGAACCTACCTTTCTTTAAAGTTTTCCTGCAAAATGTCTCTATAACATTCAAGCTCTACCGAAAGATTCTTTCAGGTCTTTTATGTCCAGAGGCAAGCTAGCAAAACAACCTCCCTAACCTGCTTCTTTCTTTGATTCATCAGTACTTAGTTATAGCAGGATACGAGCATCAAAACATAATTTAAAGGACCAGATTTAAAATGCTCCTACTACAAGCATATTGACTGAAATCCGTGGGACTTCGCCATTGATTGAAATAGCCAGAATTTCATCAAGAGTTTGAATGCCCGAAACTCCTGTGATCATTTCAACACTGGTTAAGAAGATATAAGGTGCATTTAAAACAATAAACCTCCAGAACAGTAAGTTAGGTTTAGTTTCCTCCTAAACTGAAATGTGGGCCAAAAAAATGGCTGTTTCGTAAGCACTACTGGTTAAAAGTGTTTACTTTCTTCACACTAATAGATATGGAAGCATCAAAGTTGGTAGTGTGGTACCTACAGCTGTCAGTGACTTCAGATGCTCACGCTTTTCTTTAGCTTAAACTGCGTACAGTATCATTAATGCTTCTATTACTTTCTTCTAAAATGAACATGTCCCAGCTCATGAAAGAAACCCTGCAATGAAACATGACAGTTCACACAACTCTGCAAGGCAATGACCAGCCCAGCACGAGACTAATGTGCATTTTCACTGCCAAAAAGGCAAGGCTTGCATGCTCATTTTTTAAAATCCTCCACAAATATTGCATGATTTACTGTGTTTGTCACTCCTTACTTAGTAAATGGGTGAATGGCAATCCCTCGGGGCTGGGAGAGATCCTCCCAGACGATCATTTTTCTTTGCATTCCATTCAGATTGCTCCTTTCAATGCACACCTTCCTGCAACACACAGAGCACTGTTAGGTCCTCCCTGCCGTCTTTTTAATTACCTTCTTGGGCTGAATGTACTAGATTTTGCATTGCTTTAGTTTAGCTGTAATAAATAATTTCACAGCGACAGGAAGTAATCCTGCTGATGTGGGATGTCTAGTTGTTTTATCAACAAGTAATTCATGTTACAGCTTCATTATCTGGTCCAGGGCATGATGATAAAATACCTGCTGCTCTGCAGAAGACATGAAGTTCTCCTTCTTTGAGCAAATAATGAATTGCAAGTGTTATTACTAATAGATAAATGTTAGCTTTAAAGGGAGTCAGGGGGAAAACCAGCTCCTAACTAAATACCATTACCAAATGTATAAAGAATTTTCTTAAATTAGCACTTTTCCATAGCATTTCTCATCCAGAAATCACTGGTCATTTTACATATTACATCTATTTTGCAGGAAAGAATGAGGCTAAGGTTCTTAAGATTACTCATAAAATCTGTGGCCAGGTCAAGAACACAATCTACATTGCCAATCTTTCAATTCACCTTTTTTCCAGAAAACTGATTTTATTGCTACAATATTCACCTTGCCAAACAAATATCAGCCTCTACCTGCAAGCAAGCCTACAGCCTTACATGCCTTTTTGAACCTTCCATACCTCTTGTGAAAGGCTCCACAGAGATGGAAGGAGGAATATATTCCTGCAAATGTGAAATACAAGCAGGTAAATGCAGTGGGTGAGAATGAAGTCACAGGTTCAAATTCTCACATTCTCCCTGAACTCTTGTCTTAGGGAGAGAAGCACCAGAATCTCCCATTTCACAAGAAACACGGGCATATTTCTACAGCAGCACAATCATGTGACAAGATTGTCCTAGGAGCAAGAAAGTAGACTAGCAGAATGTTTAAAACGGAGAAGGAGGGTGATCTAAACTTTAAAATTATTTTTTATTGACTAATGAATTATGGATCATACTGAAAGCTCACTACCACTCTTCAAGGAATCTTCATTATCTGTTGTGATCTGACACTGCCTTTTCATCAAAGGTCGGTTCTGTTTCCCTCTGCACGTAAGGTTAGGTATCAGCTGAAAGGTGGTCATATTGTCTGGCAGTGATCACTCCTCTTTTATCAGAGATAATTGACGAAGGCTCTCCAACAACATGACTCCAGCTGCCAACAACACTGACTTCTGCCCAAGATGTACTCAGTACAGCAATATTCTTTTTTATATGTATATATAAAGATATACCTATACACATGCAGTGCATGTGTATAAAGAGGAGTATAAGCAAATATATTCACAAGCACACGTGCACATATGTACGTGTATATATGCAGTGCACGCTTTAAATTCCTTGCAACTGAGTCCAAACCCTCACTTCTTGGAAAGATAAAGATAAAAATACCATAGCAGATGGCAAGTGAACTTCCAGCATTCTAGTTTCAAAGAACCTTCCAACTTTATATACTTCAGACTACAACTACCCAATCAGAATGTGAAGCTCTACTGAATTAGAGCGATATCTCAGCTATTTCTGTATCACCAGTCATTTATTCCAAATATTTTATGGCATGCTTCAACATAAATGCACTGTGGAGCATGTACCCTCTGTCTGTCCAATACAATTTACGGTTAATCCAGTCCACAGCAAGGCCTTCGGGTGTATCTATAGCTTCATGAATAACCTTTTCACGATCTGAACCATCCAGATTAGCTCGTTCTATCCATTTCAAGGCGGTGTGGGCAAAGTAAATCTGTAAATAAATAATAGACAAGGCATCATTAGTTCCCATCTCACTTTCTACTGTACCTCCCCTGTCTAGTAACTCCATTTCTAAATACCTTTTTCACCTTGAAAATTCCCTAAACGGCTTATTCACGAAAAGCTGCACAGGTAACCTGTGATCCCTGATCAAATAAAAAGGCACTTATCCTTCAACCAGGATGACTTCTACAGGCAGCTTGTGCTTAGCCGTAAATCCTGGATGCCCTATATACAGCCCTCTGAATATCCTGTGGTTTTGTTTCAGCCAGCAGCTACTTCACATGAAGCACAGCTGAGGAAGCCAAAGTAGAAGCAGGCAGAAAGAAGCATGCTGACATTTCACTGGCTGCTCATGTTGAAAAGGGAGAAGTGTGAGGAAGATAGTAGCACTCTATATATATCAAGGAGCTGGGAAGGGGAAAAGACTTATAAATTTTGCTTATATTTTTTTCCCCTCTTTCATCCTGCAGCTATCTTAATTTTTTTACCAGGTGTTTATTCTGTAACGCTCTAATATTTCCAGGAGAGATTTTCTTAGGTTTGGGCCAAAAGAGAGGTTCTTTGCTGGTAGGGAAACTAGGTTTGCATTTTTCAAGGATGTGTAGATTTTGTCTTGTATTCAGTACCAGAGGGAGCCAAACACTGTATGGCAGAACCACATGAAAGGCATTGCTGAGGCTGTCTTTGGAAATAGTAACAGTGAAACAAACAACTTTGCTTTAATGCTAACCATGAGGTCAAACAAAGCAGGAGGGAGCCTCCAGCCTTAGACCAGCTAATTCAATATCCTGGGAGCACCAAGGGGTGCTGCCTTGCCACTCAACTCTGTGCTGACAAGACCAGACTCCTGCAGCCTGGCTGGCCCCTGCATGTCCCCTCACCTCCGTACTGCCCACCCTAACGCCACAGGAGGGGATCCCGGGTGCACACCAGAGTCCCTGGCACAGCTGATCTACACTTGGCACAGCCAAGGACAACTGCCACCTCTCCAGCAGGGCCCTATTTCAGGAGCAGGTGGCAATGTTCCAGAAGCGCCTGAAGTGCTCCTCCCGTAAATGCAGATCTGGTAACGTTCACATTTGTTTAGCTGTGTCCATCTGGGCCTTGAGATGCTTCCAACAATTTAACTGAGCTCCTCATCAGCTTTCACTGTACCATCCAGGATTCCTTTGCAACACTTTTACAGTGTAAACAAGTCTCTCCATGGGAAAACACAACTATCTGCCACAGAAGATTTAGCAAAGCACAGCTGAACTCCTATTCTTCCCAGCTCCGCAGGCAAGGAGTAGGACATTAGGGTGTGGCCACACAGACAAACAGCTCTTTATACAGAGAAGACTCCTGTTTCCAACAGCACTATCTCCTACGTGAGGAAGACATTTTGGGAGAGCAATAAACTCTATGAGCATTCAGTAGTTTTACTCAATAATGTCAGGACATGGGAAATAATTCTCGTTAAGATTACTCCTACATTTAGCGGGGATCATACAGATTTAGCAGTACAGAAAAACAGATACCTTTGCTTGTACCGCTACACAGTGAAAAAAAACCACAATATATTTCCAGAAAACAACACTGCAGTCTTAATGGAGAAAACTTACCAGCCACAAAAAAATTCTTCGAAATTTAAATCATGCCTGAAGTGAATTTAGAAATCCAAATTCTCTGTGAATTATCATTTTCAATTTACAAAAAATAAGTAATTAAAGAATGAAACTCTTCAACTAATGCTTGGCAGCCTGTACCAGTTGTGCTCCTAGACAGGCAACAGAACAAAGAGCAGCATAATGTGTAATCCAGATCACTGATAGAGGAAAGGTTAAGGCACATGAAAGCTCCATCCTTTTGTCCTTGCAACTCTCCAGAATTCTCTCATTTTTAATGCCTTACCTTATTTTCCACTGGGTCAGAGTCCAGTGCTAGGACTACTCCCATCTGCCAGTCAAGCAAACTTGTGTAACCTGTTCCATCAAAACTGATCTGGCGGATGTCTTGGCCATTTGCAAATAACAAAAAGGGCTTAGGACCTGTTGGTGAAAATTTGCCAGCATGTTTATTGCACTAAGTTCAAAGTGATCTCTAACTTGCATTACTACCTAACTAGAGTTGTTAATAAGGAACAGTAAAAGACAAAATGAGGAACACAAAGAAGTTATGGCAATTTTCCTACATTCTGCTTGCCTCAGGAAATTAAAGATAAATGTGAATCTAAGTTTACAGCATCAGCCTCAACGTTTCTGACAAAAGCAGTCACTAGTCCTGCTGCATTTCACACTGAGTGCCTTACCCTCAAGGCAGTCATCTCTCTACATTTCACGGCATCACCATTAATGCCAGAACAACTTGACTTTTGCATATGGAGAAGTCTTTTGTAGTAAAAACAAGAAAAGTACCGCCCTCCAAAAAAATATATAGCTTTCCCCTTACTTCGGGTACAAATCAAAAAATTCTCTTTCCTCCGCTCTCTTTGGCAATTGCTTATACCTTGCCAATCACTGGGGTCTGCCCTTTTCTCAGAAGGAACAGAAGGGTCTGGAATCCAAACATGCACATCAAACACCTCGGCTTCCTGGGGCCGGTGGGGGAGAAATATCCTTGTATGGAAAGTCAATCAACAGACTGTTCCTTACTCTGATCTCCAAATGTAGACACCTCAGCCCCAGGCCTGTAACACTGGCCAGAAACTATGCCCACATTTATACGAAGGCACAAAACCCTGCATTCTGCAGGACAGACCTGCACAGTATGGGAGCCCAGAGTGAAATGTGGAAGATGGATCAAAAATTGAACTTTCTGTGAAGGAGACTGAACCATATACTGGTGCTGGTTTTGGTTTATTTCCAAAATAGGTTATCTTTCCTAACAACTAATACTTCCCAAGATTCACAAAGTAACCTAAAATCAGTGCTAAAAAGGATCCCAGTTGTGTCATCCACCTTAAAGGACTCGAAAAAGGTTTTGCTTTTATTGGCAGAAATATACAGGCACACCAAGATACTGACCTATAGCAGTGCAGTGCTTTCTGTCTTGCTGAAGCTTATATCCAGGAAAACAAGCACACTCCCAGGAGGATGGGCTTAAAGAAGAGCATATCTGACTGCAGCCACCATTATCTGGAGATGTACAACCTTAAACAGAGCATTTGTAAAATTTTACTGTGCCGTTCTAAAAAAAAATAAAATACAACAAAATCAGAGGTATAAGAGAATTATTCACTCTGCTTAGGATTTCTGCAGCGGCAAATCACTCAGTGACTGGTAGAGTTACCAAAAGGCTTTCTGCTGAAAGCAGAAGCCTAGTGAAGTGAAAACAAATTAGTAGTAACTTGTTCCAGAGTTTTCCTGAAAATTTACAACTCGAGCTAGGGGAGGGGAGGGTGGGATACATGAAGAGAGTGACTTCCATGTGTTTCAGAGAACTCCTCTCCCATGCAAATCTCATCCTATCTACAACAGGGTAATAAATTTTATCAGACTTTGCACTCCATGCAAAGAAACGGCAAATTTATACGATCCTCTCCCCAGAAATTAATTAGGCTAGGATGGCAAATTGATACTTTCTAATAAAACAAACCAAGATTCCATGTAAAAAGAAACAATTCTTTTGTTATTCTTTCTGTTATGTTCTCAATACCAACATGAGCTAGCAAAACAGAAATGATTACTGAGTCGATGTATAAAGTACAGTCCACAATATGAAACGGATTAAAAGGGAAAGAGGATTTTTCATGGCATAAGACTGTCAGTAATGGAGCTATTTTGATCCCTAAGACTGAAAAGATGCAGTTGAGAATCTACAGTCCCCTGAATTTGGAAAATTGCTGAAATGGGGAATGGCAGATTAGTGAGTATAGCAACTTCAAGTATTCTGACTGCAAAAAATTCCATTTGTGGGTAAGTTAGAGTGACTCTGAACCTGGGATGCATGATGTCAATAAAATTATCTTCAGGTTTTACCCAAGCCTTAATTTTGTACAAATATTTCCCCTCGAGTATAAATTTTAGATGTCTCCCACAGCAAAAATCCGTGACAAGCCTTGATCTGTGCTGACAACAAAAGAATTTGGCCTGCAAATATTGGATGTTGCTGCTACTAAAAATCTATTAAAAAATGAAGATGAGTACTGCTCATGTCAGCACTCGAAGCACCTTACATTCTATTGTCTTTTATCTTGTACAGTCATTTATGGTTCTTCAAAATGAGTGTAAAATGCCTTCATTCACTCTGACTCTTGGTGCCAAGAATAAACAGAGCCTGGCAGTCACTTCAGATAGAAAAAATGTTACTTACCTGTGCATGTTTTGCCATCCATTTTGAGTACAGATCCTTCAGGACAAAAGCAAACAGGGCCTTTGGATGTTTGAAGGCAGCCATGACTACATCCAGTGTCATTACTTGTACACGTAATTAGCTCTACAGTAATTCAAGGAGGAAAAAATAATCCTAAATGATGATAAAAATTTTTACTAAGCCCCCAGTAAGAGATGTTAACATCTTCTTAAATAGCAGAAGAAGAAGAAAATAAAGAAAGAGAAAAAAAAATATATAAATAAATGAAAGTGTGATGTTGAGAGTACAACACTTCTGCAGTCTTTCTGTGGTTCGTTATGCTTTGTTTCTCTTTTTCTTTTCCAAATTTTTTTCCACACCTTCTCCTAATTGCAGCCCAGGAAAAAGGGGAAAAATTGCTGAGTCCTGAAGCCATTATATTTATCAGCCTTAAATTTTCCAAAATTCTCTGAAGATATGTTACCAAAATGGAAGTAATTTTGAAAACTTTCTTTCTTACATTTCATCAAAAATAGAACATATTTTAAAAAGAACAAGGAATCTATAATGAAAGACTAAGAATAAAAGACAAAGAGAATTAGGAAGTACTACTTTCCTACTGCTCCACATATAAAAGAGGATCAATGAAAACAGGAGATGAACCTTCCAGAAACAAAACTATGTTCCTTAGTGTCAATTTTAGGAGTTATAAGGGCAAAATCATCCAAAGACCTGGCAATAGCTTTCCTTTACTTGCTATTAGAAACATTGCAGTGCCGACTTTTTTTCTGAGTACTTCTTTAATGCAGTTTCACAAGATGTGCTCCTTCCACCTTCTGTATTGCAGTGCTCCATCTCTTTATCCCAATTCTAGTGCCATATGGCAACGTACACTGGAAGACTGGAACTAATGCAAGATTCCCACAGCTGCTTCTATGAATCAGCTGCACACACTGGCTTAAATGGCACAGAGCTCTTGCAAATACTGCTTCTCCAGGGCAACTGCATTCTGGATGGGACTGTTCTAACCACTTAAGCACAGAGAATAGGATCCAGAAATTTCAAGTTTCTTTCTGACCAGAGCTTGTGGCTTTAGAATAAGAGCTTCGTAAAGGACTTGGAGGACAAAGCATCAAAATCTCTGGTCAGCATTTGGACTTCTCGTGTGTTCCTCTCTCTCAAGCTGCATAGTTGGTGAACATCTGCCCTGTGCTGCAGTAGTTGAGGAGTTACACTGTCCATGCTGCATCCCCTAGCCTGTGCTAGAAAAACATATCTATCATTTTCTATCTAATTTGAGCCACTCAAAATGCAGGCATACAGTCCAAGGTGGTCATCCGAAGTAGGACTGAGTTGCACAGTGTCTAATTGAGTGTTACTTTGGACACAAATTTATATCCCACCTCCCCAAAACCTCTGGCTGCAACACTCCCATAGGTCTTCTGCCATGGCTGGCTGCCCTCTGCAGCTGTCACACACTCTCTGAAACTTCACGTTTGGATCACTGAATCCTGCTCCTGGCTCCCTCTTAGTAAAGAGGAAGAAGTGGCTCTTACGGAACCATAGAATATCCTCAGTTGGAAGGGACCCACAGATATCATCCAGTCCAGCTCCTGGCCCTGCCCAGGACTCTTGGACTCTCAGTCTAAAATAGACTGATTGCTAGAGTCTGATAGATTCTATGGCTATATTTACTCTCCAGCAATGATATTTAATATACCCTGGATCCTGATCCTGCCGTGATCCACACTGAACTCAGTGGCGTGCACTGGCACTTCTGCTTGGGCCTTATACCAATGTTTTATTTCCATGGAAACAAAGTAGAATGACCTTTGTCTATGCATGGGTTTCACTTTAAAAGTGACTGACAATATCCCAAGACCTCAGAACCTGGAAGCTTTTCACATTTTATGTTCTAGACTTACTTTAGAAAGGCTTAATTCATTTGTAGGCTGAGCATATGCATTGGATTCCATTAATGTCATACATGTTAGCACAGCTATCAGCCCTGATCTGAAAAGAAAAAGCATGATGCTGAGAGCTGCTCATTCAGAGACTGGGCAAATTCTTACAGAGTGAGCCAAATTCTGAGACCACATTTACAAATACGTAACTGCTTATCGACCTGGAATGTGTCACCGGGTCCAATCTGAGAAGAGGTCTCTCTGGAGACATGGCTTTTTTTCTTCCTCTCAAGAAGAAGCATATACAATTTCTCACGTGTAACTCACGCTTCCTCAAACACGACATCTGAAATCAGTTCGCTCAGTTTAAGCCGATCCTGCTTACATAATAAGGGATTGGAAGCAAGCAACGCAACACACAAAACTTTCAGCGTTCCAGTGTTGAATGAGGACTCTCTCCAATACTCCAAGTGTCATCTATTACAGCTCCTTACCATGACATGTTTTCCTATCAGGCAGCAGAACAAAGCCTCTTGGGCAGGTGCAGTAATAGGAGCCAGGAATGTTCACACAGCCTAAAGTGCAGCCGTGATTCCAGAAGCCACATTCATTAATGTCTGCAAAAAGAAGGACTCGTTGCGTCATCATCAGCCAATGTTGGGGAATGGATTCATGAAACAAAGTAACAGTCTGAAAAAGTATCTCCTTTTTTTTGCATTCATTTTACAAAAATATGTTTTTCCTAATTAATTATAAGAAAAAAAGTTTGCGGACTTCATTTAAATCAGTGTTAAAAACTTTCTAGCGAAACATATTCGGGCTGCATGTGTCCAGCATAGGTGCCTAGAGGACTTTCAAAAAGATGCCTTTCCATACAGATTCCAGTGCCTTTTAAATCCTGTGCACATCCAAAAAAATTACATTAGACACCTTCTTCAAACAAAAATTCTTTTTAAAGATTTGGATTCAACATGACTTACGTAAAAGCCTCAAACCACAAGTTTATTAGAAGTCAAAATTCAGAAATCAAACCTGGTGAATATCCTGAGAACCGGAATGCTGCTGCTAAGGCAAGTTTGTAAATCCTGTAAGCTAGGAATTCTGATGCCATTATGTCTTATAAAATCTGGTTATGTAGTGAAAAAGATGCATTAAAAAGCATTATGTTATCTATTATTAATAGTGAAATTAGATTTTAAATAAAATGATCCACATAAAAACATTTAGAAGAATGTTTAGAATTTCTGTCTTTTTTGAAAGTGATACTTAAGACAGACATCTTTTTGCTGAGTTATTCAGTGTTTCTCCTTTGTTGATACATCTGATTTCATTTTTATTTAAAAATTAAATTCTAAGCATTTCTGCTTATCTGAAGATCCTTTACCTACTCAGACTAAGACCAAAATTTCTCTCAAAGATAGCACTTGTGATATGTTCATAGGTCTCTTTTTAAACTATTTCAGAACTTGAAAGGACACAAAACTGAAATGGCACACTGAAATTTTTAAAACCTCATTGTTATTTTTCATACTCAAGATAATAAGTAACAGAACAGAAGATTATTTTCATGTAAGGAATAAAGCTTATGAGAAATTCATGTATTACCTTCACAAAACTGCTTATTTCGACTTAAAATAAAGCCACTAGAACATTTACACCGATGAGTCCTTGAGTCTGGCCTGCAGATTCTTCTTCTGCACTTTTCTCTGTTCAAATCACAGATTCCTTTTTCTGGAAGAATAATTACAATGTAAGTGGAATGGAGTTCTTATCGTATTAACCGTCCAGTAGAAAGATTATTAATGGAGCTTATATTGGGGTATTATTACCACATTTTTACTCATATTATTTAACAAAAAAGATAGCTGGGCAGATCATAATGACCACATATTTCCTTTGGACAAATAATATGAGCACATTCTAGAGAATCTTTGGATTGGAGTGGATGTATGAGAAATACAAGCACTATAAATGTTGAACTCAAATTTCACACTCAGAACCTTTCTTCAAAGGAAGAAGAAAAAAAAGTACCCAACAGGTCCCCAAGAGCCTTCCTGTTTCTCCTGCTTCACAGAAAAAGCTACTCCAGTATCCTTTTTAATGGGAAGGATTTGCAGAGCCTCATGTCTGTGCTCAGCTATCTTTCAGGGCTGGTGCTTTCACAGATATGCGGCACTCACGATTTTATTTTTGTCTCTAAAGTTATTGTGTGCAACGTATAAGAAATCACGACTTCATACAGGCAAAGAAATGAATATGTAACCAATTTTCTTGTGTTGTTTCTAATTCACAATCTAAATTCCAGGAGATGGAAAACTGCGTAATATTTAAGCTCCAAGTTTATTCTTCTGCTGGCCACAACAGAGAAAATGTTGACCCCTTGGTGGAACGACAGATCACATTCATAAAAGTAATACTATATAATTTCCCAGGCAGACACTGCAGCTTGGCTGCAGACACAGACACCCTGCACATATTTGCTCCAAACTGATTAATTCTTTTCTAACAAATATCATATCATTAAATGAAAAGTTATGAATGGATGACTTGGTGGATATTATCTATGTCATTTAGCATGTTATCCTTTAAGAGACTTGAATTTTGTGTGGTTTTAGCTGAGCCTCTCATTTTGTATAATTAATTTTGAATTGAACACTATCGTTTTCTACTGCAACTGAATCAGGAACATACAGTAGTGGAAAGTCTAATCTTCAAATAAAGAACCCATTAGAATGACAAAAGTGCAAGTGCATGCAACCATGAAACAGTAGAAGCCAGAAACAAGACCACATTCAAGGCTGCATGATATGCTTATCATTGTTTCTGGTTTTCTCACCATGTTTGTACCATTATAGATCTAAGTGGTCTAACAAGACCTAAGACACCTGGGAGTTACAGAATAAATAACAGAAACAATAGCTTTGCCATCTGGACAATCTCAAGAAGATAATAATTTTTAACTGATTAAGTATTAGAAGTCCATGTTGCCATAGCAACACATGAAAACCCAATCGCATTTTGAAGCTTAAAGGGAATGGTGATTAAATTATGAATCACAAAGTTTATAATGTAGTATTTTCTGGAACAACACCTTTACAAACCATACTTTCTAACTTATTTGTGTTCTGTGGGATTTTTTCCCTCCCATCACCTGTCTTATATACGTGTACTCAGATATTAGCCTGATGCTAGTGTCTTACACTGGAAAGAAACACAACACAATCCCTCAGGNGGAAAAAAAAAAAAACAAAACCCCCAAAAAAAAAAAAAAAAAAAAAAAAAGAAGTAATCCCAAGTGTACAGAATATCATTAATCTATTAGGGAAGATTCTTCAAAAAAATTCCAGAGGCAGTATTTGAGATGTTAAGGTAATTTAGATATTTTATGAGCCATTATTAAAAGTGCCATACTAACGTTGTTCTGTGGGGTTACGACAGACCCGTAGATGAATTAATACCCTTCTCTTTACTTATTGGCCCTGACCAATCCAAGGAAGTCATTTGAAAGAGAAAGGGAAGAGGGGACATGAGGAATTCAAGTAGCAAAGTAAATAATTCAAATTCCAGTAAAAAAATCAGATCTTATCAGTTGCACACTTCTCCTAAGTTCCCTTTTCATCTGAAGGAACTCACTAGTTATCTGCTTTCAAGAAAGCTTGATAATTCACAGCTGACACGAAGTTGCAATGTACATTTTCTTAGCTTGTACAGAGCATCCAATTAGTCTAGGTATGCTTTTATCTCCGGGTTTCTCTCTTGTAAGATCAGCTATAAATCTCATTTGAACTCCAGGCTCATTAGTCCTCCTTTCATCCCCATTCTTGCATTGGATAAGCCAAGCAATGTACATACAAAGTCCAAAAGGTTCATCTGGATTCAGCTCGTTAAGCTTCTTTCTACTCCATCACTTCCCAGACATTTTTACAGAAAGTTATTTGGAATTAAAAAAAAAAAGCCTACTGTTGACAGCATTTCCTATCATACAACAATTTACTAAACATGTTGGACATATACATATATTTGAAAACATTGGTAGTTTATATATTAATAGAAATCAGGGAAAGCCTTTTTCCATGGAAAGAGAAATCCCAGAAAGCAGAATGCTCTGGTGGAAGACGTGGAGTTAATCTTCTGAGAGAAGAATAAAGGCTAAGTGCCCCCAGGCACTGAAATTAAGCTGCACATCCTTGCCCTAATTCCTCTGTGTGAGAGCACCAAATGTGTCAGTAGAAAAAAGTGCTTCCATTTGCCAGGATGGCCATTTTCCCCAAAGTCAGGACAGATGGAGTATTGTTTCTGAATAGAGATTCCCTGTGCTTGCGAGTGTAAGCTTGATATCCAGGAACACTTTATCTTCTGCATCTCAACATGTCTTGGCACTGCAAACAAAGCATTTGAAGGGGAAAGTTCTTTTGAAGATTTTGGTTTTCCCACTGAAGACCAGCCTTCAGAGAGCAGGGACTGCATGGTACTACATAAAGCTGTTGGATGGCATGAAGAAAGACAAAGCCTGTTTTATAGGAGCTATTTAGGAATAGTTCAAAGAAATATGTAGTTTCATTTTTGCTAATATGAACTGAAACAAACACTACATTCTCCCCATGTCTTTATACCATCTATACCTCTGGGGATCCATGGCCATCTTCCCTTGGGAGTCGTGCAACCATTGCTTGACAAACAAATGCCTCCATGCTGTTTGCTCCATTGTTCTTATCCAAGTAAAACTGGTGACAAAAGCTATTCCATTACAGCAAGAACGCTCTGCTCCCCAGAGACTAGAGGACAAGACATTATTTCCCTGGACATCCCCTACTTCCTACTGCCTCAGCAGGAATCCTCAAGGAAGGTGAACTATCAATAGTCAATTATCTTCATTTTCGGATCCACAGTGAAAGGCACCAAGATGACCAACTCACACTGTGGGCTGAAATTGGTATCAATTAAAGAGACAGGGGACTCTTATTCTATAGTTATTATGGCAGCTTCAAGAATGTCTAAGGTCTGCTGACTTTCAATTGAATCATTTCACAGCAAAGCTGAGACACCCACTTGTAGAACATACTGTGTGCTTAAAATCCTTCAGTGCCATAATAATCAGAGGTGTTTAGATGCACCCTAGAATAAAACTTCCAGAATGAAACAGACATTTGATGAAGATAATACAGGCAGAGGATTAAAAAGCTGTATGCTTTGTTCATTTAGTGGGAAAGCATAAAAATATCTTTGTGTAAAAAAAGAAAGAGAAGGAGAAAGTCACGTTTATCCGCATGTTCAGAATAATGAAACGAGCAGTTCATGCTTTGCACACTTCTAGCTGATACTCAACTGGAGCTACACATACCAAGTGGAACGGTAGACCACTGAAGTAAAAAAAAAAAAATTCCTTTATTTCACTGAGGCCTGGAATTTTGCCAAAGAAAATTCTTACTGTAGAGAATCAGAGTGTATGACACTACTACTCTCACGCATAAAAGCACAGCATTACATTTACTTACCCAAACCCTGAGAATCAATCCTTGCACCTGGCTGTTTAAATGGATGTACTATTTTTATCTCCGCTGGTGGGAAAAATGAGGGCTTCAGGCTAATTGTGACTACAACTTTTCCAGTGTATTTGTTGGCTCTCCATATCATGCCGGACTTCAAGTCTGAGTAGTACAGGTGCTCAGCAAAAAGAGACATACCAAGCAATTGATGTCTACAACAAGAGAAGATAACAAAGTGGCACGTTACCTGATCCCTACATATTTACTCACTCAAACATTTTCTGAGTGCCTAGTTCAGTCAGGTTCACTGAAAATATCCTTTCTTTGTATTGTTTTTTATACATATATACACACTATATATCTTCTATATATGAGAATCAGAAGACATGAAGAGATATTCCCAAAATAATTCAGCACTCATAATCCTGCAAATTTGTGAGAATAGACACAAAATGGATAACCTGCGTTTCTCACAAGTTTAATTATCTTCTGTTCAGGACTGACTTAACTGGAAGGCATGACCCTGCTTCTGGTGAATTTGGCAACCAAAATGGAAAATTGGTTTGTTGAAGGATGTAGGTCAGATAAGTTCCACCATTTTCCAATATCCAGTGCCTGCTCTGACAATTCTGTCTAAGGAACTCAAGGTGAAAATGGAGTGGTAGGAGTAGGGCATTCCTAAAATCTGTTTTCTGTTGCTTCTCCTATCTCAGGAATGTAGTTTCCATTCACTGGTCAGTTATAGCAGCTAGCAGGAATCACAAAAGGGCCAAGTTTTGAAAAAGAGAGAAAGCAGAAAAAATACTGAAAGAGGTATTCCACTTTCCAGTACATAATCCAGGTGGAAAACTGAGAATCCAGATCATCCAGGCTGTGGGATTAATGCCCCAATGAACAACAACCAACTCAAGGGAGAAAGGGAAAAAAAGTAAGGAAAAATCCAAAGTGACTGCTGGCAGTGTAGGGAGAAGCCAACTTTGTGTTCTTCATATGCAGATGGTGGGCCACATGTTTAAATCAGCAGGCCAGCAAAACTGTGTATTTTTCTCTGTTTGCTGTTGGAAATCCCCTTTCCACACATGGTGACCCAACCATACTGAAAGACACTTCAGTGACAACCTTTTCCTGATCCCCACACTGACCCCACGACCACCACCAGGCACCTGTACCCCTGCACAGCACAAAGACCACAAGCACATGGGTCTAAGAGCCCCCTCAGCCGTGCTTAGCCCTGGCACTGGGGGGTGGAAAAATCTCTTGCACAGCACAGTTTTCACCACATCTGCTGATGCTTCTTGAAAGGCCTGAGAACAGGGCCAAGCCTCCCCACCCTGCAGCTAAGGAGGACAACAGGCTTAGATGAGGATGGAGTTCAGTCTCTTGAGCACAGCTCAGACACCTGAGCTCACCCACTGTGACCTTGGATAAATCATTTAATCTCTCCTTTTGGCTCCTCTATCTGCAGAAAAAGGCCACTCATAAACACTCAGAGAGGATTTTTAAGGATGAATTAGTTATCATTTGCTAAAAGCTTGGAAGATGGAGAGTGCTGAGCGGCAGTATTATTCTTATAACAGTGACATTTTTCCATTTTCCTATCATTAATTTTACATTTACAGTCACAGGCCGTTTGCACTACACTTTATACTCCTCATATTGTGAACTGACCCAATAAAAAGGAGAACGAGGAAGAGAGCTTAACTGCGTCTCTAAAATTAATGTTTTATTTCTGACAAGCTGAGGAAAACTCACCGGATAGAATTTCTGAGGAAACGAACAGCTCCACCATCATAGTCACATGATCCAATATGGGAAATCTCTTTTCTGTGGTCATGTTGGATCCAGTAGAGCCTCATGTCAACCAGATCTAGTGAGATGGCCTTTATTTTTTCTGTGGTTTTTAAAATATTTATCGTATCCCTTCCGCTGAGGGACACTCGGTGTATGCTGGAAACTGTACCATCTGAAGATACAAATAACAACCTGCAGGCAAGAGAGGCATTTTTAAAAAGCGAACCAAAACAAAAAAAAACCCACAACAAACAAACCCTACATTTGCAAAACCACATCACAGCTACACATTCTTTATTCAGTTATTCAGTTGCTCCTGTATACAAAATTTCTCAGTAGGTCACTAGAACTACTAGTACTGATGGAGATACCAGAAACCAGTATTACTGGAGGTACTCACAATTTCCCTCAAGTAGGTCAAGCAGGAATCAGCCCAGCTTAACCACAAAGCACCATTGTCTGTCTCTGCTTTGTTCAGCCATGCAGTCAGACAAGGAAACTGGAATAACTTCTCAAATCTACAGGGAGCTCCTGCAAACTTGAGGAAAGGCAGGTCTTTGAGGCAGAACTGCATCGCCCTCCGCCTTTGGGAAGGAATCTATCTCCAGAATTTCTAGTTGAACACACCACTTAAGTGCTGAACCTAGAAACACCATTTCCATTATTGTTCTCATTCCTATCTTCCTGCTGGTTATAGCAGCCAGACTATGCTGTTATTAAATTAAGACAGTCAAAATACACCTCCAATACTCAAACCAGTTTTGCCCTGAATCTATTTGTATGTCAACTTATTCATGAATCAAAACCCAGATTCTGATTAAGAGAAAGAGCAGTTCTTCCGAAATAGCAAGTTATTCCTAATTCGTGTGTATTTTATTTGTCAGTGTTTGGGTTTAGTTCTTTCCTTGAATTACTTATGGACTTACTTTCCTTGAGTTACTAAACTCAATGTTTGCGTTTAGTTCTTTCCTTGAGTTACTTCTTGATTCCAAGAAGAATCATTGTTTTGACCTGTCATCACAAAATTGCAGGATTTATATATACAAGACAATGTAGCATAAAGTCACCTTTGATGGATTATGTTAATAATTTATTAAAGGCCTCAAATGTCTTAGATATCACTGGCAAGGGACCATATAAAACCAGTGGAAAGACTCAGCCTCTGCCTCACAGCTTTTCCTCACTGTTACACAGTCTACAGTAATCATGGATATTGGTGTATAGGCAAAAACACATTTTCAGAAGGACAGCCCAATTTTATTCTTCAATTTTTGAAGAGTTATTAATATTTACTTGCCTTTCTCTAGTACCTGTTATTTAAGAAATGTCACTACTCTCGAACTTTGGACAAATGTGAGGATTCACTTTTCACACACAAGGAAACTAAGAAACAAAGGATGTTATAGTGTCTATGCCCAGGTTTTGCAAATCATTGTAGGGATAGAATATGATATGAACAGAAAGAGATGAAAAATTAAGATTAGACACCATCTTGAGTAATTGCCAGCCTTTACTGTATTTTCCTCCTATTTTTCTTCAGACTTAATCCTAATTTTTTCACATTTCTAAACACCATTAAAATTTAAAGTAATCTATTGCAGTAGTTATATTTTTGCTTCTAAAAAAAACCATATCACTTTTAATACCCAGGCACATACTTTGAGAAAAACTCTATTATTAGGGTATCCCATCAACCTTTATTACTTCAGAGTTGCACTTGTTTGGAGGAAGACATTGTTAGTATCAGATTTAGTCCATGCTTATGCCTGTGCATGTAAACATACTGGGGGTTTTGATTTATTTCACATTAAAAATAGAGCCCTCAAGAGTTTTCATACAAGCAAATTGCCATAAAAATTAGGGCATAAAAATTATGTTAGACTTCTTGGAGTCTAGTTTCTTCACAGGTTTTTAGTGGCTTAATGGCCTTGCTCTAAGCACATGAGTACAGATTTCATGCATGGTGAATCACATCTAGGTGAATATCCACACTTGAGTCTCCCCAAACTTTAACATACATTCAGCAAACACATCCTTACAATGCCATTTGTAACGTGTTTCAATGGCATTTGAGAATGGGTCTGAGGACTTGTGAATATCTCCAAGGCTGATAAAAGCTACATTGAAAAGGAAATTAGGGGAAAATAATGCGCAGGCTGATGTCCAGGCCATAAATCCCACTGAGATGGCAAGACTCCAGAGAATATTAGCAATGCTACTATCATCAGAAGATTGGTTCATGTACAAATTTACTAGGAAAGGACACATGAGCCTTAATATTAAAATAGTTTCACACACTGCTGAGCAGCTTTAATGCAAATCAAAACTGGCAGCAAAGACATGCTCTTGCTAAACAAAACAGAAGCATTTTGCAGTCTGCTCAAACTCTTTTTTTTTGTGACTTTGATGCAAGAGGTTTTTGTGTAAGGAGAAATTAGCATGGGGAGACCACTGCAGTGATGCATGTCGGTAACCCTTGAGGAGCCAGGCCTCTCATGTGAGCATGGTTCTCAATTAAACAACTTGAAGCTGAAAGGAGCATCTTTATGAAGGCCAAACTACCAGTGATGGTAAGAAGGAACAGTAGATCCAGAACCAATATTCAGAGACTGATAAAGCAACAAGGGAAACAGCAGCAAATTGTCAGTTTAGACTTTTTTTCAGAAAACATACCAGTTTATGTTCCCAGTGTGCCAGGTCTGGAGCACAAGGGACTACCAGGCATCATTCCCTTTGCTTCTCCACCATTGCTTTCCTATCCAGAAACTTTGCTGAAAGAGGGTAGGTTTAGATTGGATATTAGAAAGAAATTCTTTTCTGTGAGGGTGTTGAGGCACTGGAATAGGTTGCCCAGAGAAGTTGTAGATGCCCCAGCCCTAGAATTGTTCAAGAAAGGTCAGATGGGACTTTGTGCAACCTGGTCTAGTGGAAGGTGTCCCTACCCATGGTGGGTGGGTTGGAACTGGTTGATCTTTATGGTCTCTTCTAACCAATTTATATGACTCCATGAAACCACAATCATAGTACTTTACATATTTGGAGTCCATTTCAATGAAATTACTAACCCATTTAAAATTACCTTTGTTCAGCATCAATGGTAATCCTTGTGGGACGACCAATAGCTCTTAGAAGAACTCGGTGTTTCTTCCCGTTCATGTCTGTTGCTTCTATGGTTCCTTTCTGTCTGTTGGCCCAGAGAATGTCTTGATTTATCCAGTCAATAGCAAATCCTGAAATGCCTTTGTCTATGTAACATAGTCTCTGTAAACAAGAAAAAAAGAGTTGACAAGAGGAATCCTAATGACTACTCTAAACTTGGCATTCATTACAGGGAAACTTTCATGTTTCTACTGAAACTTTCCAGTTCATTCCTTTGCCTGCTTCATTTTTTTCAGACCTGTAGCTATTTATCTTTCTTTTTCTTTCATCATTTTCATTTGGTCTTTGTACTTATGCATACCCCCTCTGAACTGAGTGACTTCCTGCAAAAGGAGAAATTGTTCTGCGCAAGAAATATACTGGATTAATATTTAGCTACAACTTTTCACGTTTGACACACTATGAAGCACCCAGGCCTGTACCATTACAGATGGAAGTCTCCTCACACACTGTTACTGGACCATGACCCTTTAAAATCAGTGAAAATGCATCAGTGAAAACTCCACATAGGTAAATGATACTGGCAATCTCTCTCAAACAAAAGAACTCTCTCACAGCAATAAAGTTCAGCTGAAACAGCCTGTCTGCCCTTTTTAATCAGCCAGATGCAATGAACTGCACAGCTTTTTTTATGAACAAAGAATGAAGTGCTAAAAGCATTTATGCAACCATAGAAACCAATGAAAGGTTTGAGAAAAAATGAGTAGGAATCCGAGCACATTCTTCTCATAGAATTTGTGTCAGCTTGTGTTACAATAATCTTGAAGACAAAGTTGTAATGTCAGAGATTAATCTGTAACTAATATAAACATTAATGTCTACAAAGCCTTAGTTTGTCTGAATTTCCTCTCCTTCATTTTTAATTCACCTTCACTTGGTCCACGGAAAATACTGTATATACTGAACGTGAATACCAGTAAAACAGCCTAGACTCAGGATCAGAACTATCACAACAGCTAAAGCAAAGTGCTAACCAATGAACAGTAATGGCAGAATTGTACACAAGGAGCAGGTGGTTTCCATAGAGGGGTTTACACACATTAACTAGGAGAATTCCAAAGAACTGATTACTCTACCTCTCGTTTTGTGCCGTTTAGGTGAATTCTTTGAAGTAGTCGCCTTTCAGAGTCTACCCAATACACTTTCTCTTCTATATAATGAAAATCCATAAGGGTTGATGGACCAGTATCCGCAACCAATCTTTCGTGATTGGTCCCTTCAGTGTCAATTCTAAAGATGGCATTTCCATGGCTAAAAAGTAAGAATGGTGCTGGGTCTGGTGGGAAGAAAACAAAGTGAGACCAATTAATTGATAATCATTGCATTTTTGCTGCATTAAGTTCTCATTAGTAACATACAAGTCAAAGAGGAAGTTCAGGATTTATTTGTCTTATTTCTTAATGATAAATTTCTAGGTGTACCACAGAGAACCAGTAAGATATAATTGTAATGGCCCTCTCACATTTAACACTGAAAATTATAGCAAAAATCTGCATTAGGAAACTGAGACTGCAGTGGTTGTTACCACCAATCCCAAATCCTACAGCCCAGTCAGAGGTCAGAACAACTGCTGCATGCTTGCCAGCTGAGGTTGAAAGAATTTTGCCATGGATGTGTCTCCCAGTTGAAGACCACTTCAAACTATTGAGCCATAGCAAGAATTTATCACGGAGAGGTAGGCTGGAGTCTCCCTTTAACTATTCAAAAAGGGAAATTGATGATCCCAAGACAGGGCAAAGGAAGAAACTGGAGACTGGGGAGGTTTTTTATGCTGCAGAAAGCTGAAGGAAAATGAAAGACTTGTCCTTGAAACTCCTACAGCTCAAAAGCCACAATTTCTTACAAACAAAAACTGTATTTGTACTGAGCGAAAGGTAAGAATATAGCAGTAACTGAACATAAAATGTATTAAAATGAAAGATTTTTATGGCCCAAACTCTAGAAAACCAATTAAGGCTGAAAGAGATGAGCAGCTAAGATGGTCCCAACAGCTGTGATGCAGCCTTAAAAACAGGTGATAAGTATGGAAGTACAATTAGTAGGGCATAATGATTGGGGCTGCTCCAGTTTTATCAAGTCCTCTGTTATTTTTAGGGTATCACTGTAGAGCACAGTTAAGATTGCCCAAGGAACCTTAACTACGTTTCCAAACCACAGGGGTTTTCATTCAGGCTATTTGGATATTATGGCTGTCTGTCAAGTGCATAGAGGAAAGGAGTTTTTACATAACCAACATGTTTTAAGTTTCGTTTAAAAAATAAACAGGGGGTTGTTGTTTTCATTTTGATTTGTTTATATATACACATATTTGCGGGCATCAAGTCTATTCTTTAATCTACCACTAAAAAAAAAACAAAACAAAACATAAATCCCATTGTGTTAGTAATGGTGGGGATTTATAACATGATTGCCTGAAACAAAAGATCCTGGCATACAAGCAGTGCTCTAATGAAATGACTTTGAAATGTAATTATTGATGTAGATCCAACAGAATGACAGCTTTCAAACCTGTGTAATCAGTTGCTGAATTTTTCTGCAATGAAGAAGCGAATCGCCATTTATCAGGAATGGAGGCCATCAAAGATGCACTACCACCAGTTTTCTTACACATATACTTTTGAAAATTAAACAGATTTTATTGACCATGCTCACATCTTTTTTTTAACTAAATATCTTTACTACTAGCATGAAACCTGAGGCCTTAAACTCAATAAAAAGCACTTCTACAAAATTTAGACAGATGCTTCACCTTCATCACAGTTGCAAGGTTGCTTAATTCTTTCAAAGCAGAGGAATGAGACAAATTCTGATTTCTCAAAGTGAAGAAAGTTCTGATGAGCACCCAAGATGTAATTTTGTCTTGTTCACAGGGAATATGGCCAGCACATTGTTTCTGTACTAACAGAATGTTTTGTATCTCAACTTTTAAAGCTATCACCCAATTACAGCAGCTGCTTATGGGATTTTAATGACTCCCTTTTTCTGCTGCTTGCACTGAGCGGCCCCATGTGGGTGTATTTGAACAATGAAGACTTGCTCCATGTAAATGGTAAATGAATGCTGAAGTGCAGCCAGGCTGATTTATCTGAGGGATTTGACAGCTACCACCTGCATTTTTGCCAATTAGTTGACCAAGAGTATTTATACACTTTGGTTTTGTCCTCTCCACTCTCTGAGTTTCCTACCAGGTGCCTGTGAATGAGGGCTCTAAATGGAACAGGAACTGAGCAAATCTTTTACTGCGGAGGCACCAGTCAGATTTGGGACTCAGTTTTATGAGGGGATTAATTACCAGGTAAACCATATCTGCACCAAAGATCTTCCTGTCTTTAAAACATGAGGGTATTTAACCTGGTGTATCCCCCAAAGAAGGGTTTATACCTGACATAAAGATTCCTTATCCATCACAGTAGCTGCATCAGTCACTTTCTGCAGTTACTATAAGTTTTAATAATAACATGTTAAAATGTTGAAGTATTCCAGTATGACGGTAAGATTGTTCTTTGAAAGACACCTGTCTTTATCAAATATCACTGGGAAACAACATGTTTGTTTTCACTTCAGTTCAGAAGTGGAGAGTTTGCAGAGGAACTGAGCATTTTTAGGCAGGACCACAAAAAAATCCAGTTTGGGTGTTTGTGAGTTACATTTTGCTGGTATTCTAGATTCTAGGGTCTGGACTAAAGTAATTGTGTTGATGGTAATTTGGGAGCTATACAGAATGCTTTTGGTTATGTTTATGGTTCCAAAGGCTACACACATAGGGACTCAAGTACGTCTACTTCTCGGGAAAGAAACACGCCTTGTCACATCCCATCTCTGCATTAGCAAGCATCCCAGGTAAATACTAATCAAAAAACCACAAAAACTTGAGGTCCTGGATCAGATGGGAACCATGGTGTATCCCAGACAGGAACTAAAGCCAGGCATTCAGGAAGTCAAAGTGGAGAGGTGAGAGATGAACTTCAGGGCACTCCCACCTGATACTCTAGATGCAATATAGGGTTAAGCCAATCAATAAAATCCAACTCAATTTTTTTTCCCCTGGGTAGCATCAGTTGAGGACAAAACAAAGGTTAATCAAAAGCTGTAACTGTGAATATTTTCCTCTTAGAAGAGCTAAAATCTTTTAAATTCCAATGCATCTCCCACATTTAAAAATCAATTTATACACTCAGGACAGAGGAAGGGAGAGAAATAACTCACAGTAGCACTCATGTTTTTTAACTGCCAATGGATGAAACTAAAAATAAGTTCCTGCTTCTAATTTTACAGCACTGTCCCTAAGACCTAAATATACTGGAAAGACATCAAGGCCAACAGACTGAAAGCAGCGAAGGTTGCAGAATCTTGTGTACTGCCATGTCTTCTTGGAAGTAAAGATGGGATAAGAAATTCACAGTTTTGAACTGTCAGAGAAGGCAAACAGGAGATAATGATTTAATTTAGTTGTTTGTTTTCATACGTTCATTCATCTTTCTACCACCATAGTTTACATTCTTCACCATCATTCTTCTGTGGCACCTACTTTTGGCCTTGCCACTTACCCACACAGTAGCAGAGGTAGGTTTTATGTCAGCAAACCAGAGAACCCCAGTCACTGACCAGTAGGGACCAGCAGGAAGGGCTCACTTTAAAAAATAATGCTAACTAAATCTCTAAAGTCCTTTTTCAGTTATCCAAAATGAAAATCTCCTTACCATTCACATAGCAAGACCACTTGTCAATACCCAAGGAGTAGCCGGGCAAACAGGAGCAGATGTACGACCCTGGAATATTGATACAGGTTTGGCCACAGGTTCCCAAGCCACCTTCAAGGCACTCATCAACATCTGAAATAGGTATTTGAAAAAGATCAGGAAAACTCAGCTAGCAATAGCAGCAAAGGACAAGGAGAAAGAATACCTTTGACATATTTATCTAATAGTAAACTTTCACAAAATTTAATATCCCATCATTAAAAAATGATACAAGGATGGCTGTTATTTCTTCATGCACTGGTTTCAGAATCAGTGGGGTTTTTTTTGAATTTATCATTGTCACATTTGCAGTGATTTTGGAGGGTGTTGGGTTTTTGTTTTGGGATTTTTTGACTGTCAGGGGAAATTATCCTTCTCCCTAGTGTCTGGGCACTCTGGTCTCTAATTGCCCAAACACAGGGAACAGACTTGTCTTGATTTGTGTTATTATTTGCTATGCAAATGCCGCTTGCAGCTGCTTCTTTCTATCTTTATCCCTTTTTCAACAGTAATAATTTTGCCAACAAATTAACAGACTTTGCAAACAGCAAAGCAGCAAACAGACTGTCACAGCACTGACTTCAACACTGAGCTCATTTTGGTTTGAGTCAAATCTCAAACAGACATACAAAACACTAAAAATCCCACTATAGTCTGACAGCAACAAGCCCAAACCAAGGCAACAAGCAAATTAATTAGAAACTAACTGGTAGGTTAGGCTAGAACCTTTAGGAATTGAAAGACATTTGATGTATTTATGGTGTTTTATCAGGACTTGAGGAAGTGACTATTAATTAAGTCCTAAAGTAAGGAATCTATTTTTCAAAAGAAAAAAGATTAGCACTGAGGAGCACAGTTTACACTAATGGGAATGGAAATTGGCAGTACTATGGATAATTGTCCCACAAAATCGAGATAAATTTTGGTTCCTGATGAATACAAACACATCTGACAGTAACTTCCCAAGGTACTTGGCATCTGGTGGTACCATATGCTGTTATATTTCTTGCATACTTTCCTTCTTCAACTACTGTGTGAGGGTTTCTTTAAGGAGCAGCTCTTTTCTTGCCCAAGTTCTATTTCATGTCAGTGGGTTTTGTTCTGTATTTTATCATGCAGCTCGGCACATGCAGGAATAAAGGAACCAACACATTTTGTTTTAAAGAAACACATTTGATTAAGTCACTAAAGGACATGGATTCACAACCAAAACTAGGTCTGTGTGCGTTGTGTGAGAATTTCCTTAGTTTAAAGAAGGGAACCTTAACTGAAAGGAACAACAATTTAACTAACTCTTGAAAGACTTTGAAAGAAACTTTCTCAGTAACTTAGGGAGAGCTAAGCAACCAGATCTCTGATATCCCATGGGTTTGGGAACCTGTCTCCTTAACTGCTTTGAGAAACTGTGTGTGGCAGAAGAGTTCAAAGGGGTTTCTTCTGTGTCCAAGTATCAAAGATGTTTAAAAACAGTGTCAATTCTTTCCAGCCACCTAATGGGTCTGTACAGACTAGGGAAAGCTTCTGTATTGTTTACAGAGTTTTCCTACAAAATCCATGTTCTGAATAGCAGAAGAACTAATTTGACAACATATGAAATGTAATCAGAGCACATGCAACTGATTTCTGTTTAACAGATTACAAAGGTAAAGCAGAAGCTTTTTCAGCAACGTAATTCCATCAAGTACTCTAATTCTAACCCAAACTTTTCTTCAAACAATCAGCTTTCAGAAGCATATTTTCCCACATGTACTAGGATTGTACATTCCATTCTCCACAGCATTAAAAGAGAAGCTCTTACAAATCCCCTCCAGGAAGGTTTGACTGGCTTAGAAGGGTGTTAATGGGCTACAGACACCATGGGCTCCTGGAGGTCACCACTAAAACTAGGTACTCCTGGCAAACACTGCCTGGATGTCACTGAAGCTACAGGGCTCTTGGATAGCCCAAAAAGGGAGGGCTTTGGTGACCTCATCCAACCACCAGCACCACAGCAGGTGTGAGACTCTATTGATAATGTAGTTTATGTCTGTCAATATACTTTTATGACAGTAGTAGCTTGCTAAATGAACCTGATGTTATTTCTCTGTGGAAATCACAAGTATGGGTTTAAAAGGCAATTGTGTAGATATAGGCTTGCTAAAGAGAGAGGTTGTTTGATTAAGCAGTGTGAAGCACTGCTGAGCTATTATTCAATCTATAAAGAGCACATGAAATAAGAATTTTAAAAATAGGCCTGGCCTATAGACTGGATCTGAAATACTGCTTTCTCTGAGAAGGATTTGTGTTCACACTGGACAGATTGTGTTCACACCTCTTAGCATATTACTGGGCAAGAAAATTCAAATCACAACACAAAATAAAATTACTGTGAGGAAAAAAAATTGCTTTTTCTCTATGTAAAAAATTGCTTTTTTACTCTATATGGCAGTAGTCAGACTATATTGGCATGCTGTTTGTATTTCTCAGGTAAAGGTCGTTAAGGGATCATGAAAAATTAAAAAGTGTATACAACAAGGACGGAAAGCCTGATTTGAAGGTAAAGAAAAGTGTCTTTCTATGAGAAAATTAAAGAGCTCAGAATGCTTAGATTATCAGAAGGAAGTTTGGAAGAAGGATTGAGCACCACTAATTAATACCTTCACAAAGAAAAAGTAGCAGATTTTCTAAAAGACCCTATAATCTTTTTCAGGAACAATTTAACAAGCGCTGGTAGCTGAGAACTGAAGCCACGGAATTCAAATTCAGATATTAAATTCACATTTTAACAGGAAGGGTGAATCACTAAGGTAATTAGCTATCAAGAAAAACCCTGAAGGCATGAAAAACATCAGTGGATATTCTAAAGTTGAGGTCAGAGTGGGAAGACATGCTTTAACCAAGCACAGGTTACTGAGCAATATACCAAGGTGAAAGGACAATGACCCTTTATTTCCAGGGTGGATTTTCCAGCTTTATATGAGTGCACAAAACTGGCTCTCCAAGAACGAGAACACTGATTGACCAGGCTACAGGAATTTACACTCTTTCCCCAGTAATTGCACTTGAAGAGGAGATTTCAGGGCTCTCAGCCTGTTCATTTTCATCACCACCAAAATTCACACAGTAAAGCAAATGCCACGCGTGCTGAGAAGCAAGCCGTGGCTCCAGCTGAAGAATGGCTCTTGTGGAAGAAGAACTGCCCAATAACAGAGCAGGGGCACAGTGGCCACAGGCAGCTCGGCCACTGGGGAGTGCCCTTCCAGCGGTAAGCAGGAAGAGCCAAGAGACACGGTCCTATTGTGAAACAGGCTACAGCACTGTGAAGGTTTGGCTTTTACGGCATTAACAATGGAAGAGGACCCTATGCTTAAAACCCTCTCTTCTTTGTTTAAAGTACAAAAAAAAAGGAAAAAATCCAACCAAAATACCCAAACCGAACCAACCAAACCAAAACAAACAAACAGAAAAAGCTGGTTTTTAAGGTTTAGGAGAACTCAATCACAAAACTGTCCATCAGGTGTAACTAGCGCTGCCTTCATCTACACTTTTAGTGCCAAAGGAAAGCATGGAGTTGCATCCTGTTGTAGCTGTTTTACGTGTCCTGGCAACCACATCCCCCAGTGGGAACTTTACCCTGTGAAAGAAATCGGCTTAATGAACACAAAAGCTGTCTGCAGTGCCCTGACAGCCAGCCCTGAAAGGAAGAATGAGGTTCTGCTTAGTTCTCAAAGACTTCTTTATGCAAAAAATGCCTTGAGAATCAGCAAAAACGATGAATCATGTCATCACGATGTTGGCAGCTCTCAATGACTTTGCATACAAATATACTACTTTATTGAGAGTCCTGAGAAAGGCTCTGGTTGCAGAATGTTGAAGCATTAGTATGCCTGGCAGGGACACAGAGAAACCACAGTGAGCCAGAACCTGAATTTCGTTATGGCCCCAAATACACACATTATATACATAAAGTATACGTGCAGATACATACACTCAAATAACCTCACGCGAATATAGTTCTTGTTCAGTTGGACTTGTGATTAATTCAATCTGCCGTATTCAGCCACCACCATAATCTTTTCAACAAGGTTGAACATGAAATTTCATCCGGCTGACAAAGAAAGAAGCCCATCACTTTTATCTATTTCATTTAAAGCATCCAGCTCAAAGAACAGAAGACAGCTAGAAATGGAAAAAGACACTCCAGCTATCAGCAGGCCACAATGAAATAGATAATGCACAGTTCAGTATCTTTTGTCTCCAATTTTAAATGAGGCTTAAAATACAACCTGATCACTCACAACTTTTGAGAGGATAGAGGTTGCGAAATGCTCACGTACTATGATAAGAAATACAATATGAATATAATGAGGTGGTTACAAGTCCTGGTGTCTTCCATCCCAGAGCCACAGAGATGATCATATCACAGATATGACAGCAAGTGTGAACATATGCTATATCAAGTATAAAATAGAATCAAATTTAGAATTGAAAGACAATTAAGGAACCAGTTGTAGACGTCTTGAAGAGAAAGGGCAAAAAAGATCCCCAGGAACTACAATATCTTCTTTTTTTTTCTTTCTGGACTCAGATCTCAAGTGTTTCCTCACTAGAATGGGAAAAAAAAAATCTGTCTTTGAAAAAAATTCTATGTGAAATTGAGCCAATGTGTAAATTAACAACTACAAAATGGACCTCTACTACCTGGATCATGAGTACCTTGCTCTGACCTTGTGATCTCTTCTCCCACACTTTCTTTCCTATGAGCCAGTAACATATTGTTACTGGCTTGCCTTTCAAAGATGAAGGTCACAAGGCATCATCAAATACTGTCATCCAGCTCCCTTTAAAATCAGATTCCAAATTAGATACTAGAAAGTAGTCAGTTTTTTAAGACAGAACACGAAATTAATAACTGCTGTTTTACACTGAGCAAAACAATGAGTTTTTCAATATTAGTTGCTGGCTTGGGAGTCTGCCCCGCGGCCCTCTTTAGGATTAGGCATCATGGGATGTGTGATGCCACTTCTGTCCTTTCTTGTAACATATTTGCCTCCTTCCTCTTTTAGTCCAAGTTTTTACAGCTGAAGACAGTATTTGTCCACATTCAGCTGGATCCAGCCGAATGTGAATCTTCTCATGAATTGGTCTGTGGCTTCAGACCCATGTTGAAGAATTCCTGACTACTATTTGCTAAAAATATTTACAAGCTTCTTTCTCCAAGTCAGTATAATACAAAATGAGCTAGCTGGAAGACAGCTACTGAAAACAAGGGAAAAACACACCTCAACTGCAGCTCTTCTGAAATACAGAGGGAAGCAGTGGCATCTTATCAGGTTTATCCCTGTCACAACAGGGGTGGAAAACAGTTGCCCATTTCGCTGGCTCTTACTGCTCCTTATGAGATGCTTGCAAAGAGAAAAAGGAGAATAAAAAAGTTTTTGGCATTTCATATTTCTCAGAATATGGACAAGAAGTTTTAACATCGTGTCTTCAGAAGGCCTATGGAGCAAAGTGAAGATGGGATTTAGACAATTAAGGGGAATTTAAAGATTAAAAACAGAGAGTAATAACTTTAATGTTCCTCATCTCCAGTGCTCTGTGGTAGGAGAGAGGTGAACAGGAAGAAAGCAAAGAGTAAAGCTTGACACAGAGAAGGAAGCATCTGCCCAAAAGAGCTGACCTAGATAGCAGCAGTTGTCACCTTCAATTGAAGGCTGTAGCTCTGTAGGAATGTGCAGCATGTCAGCCCTGAAGAAGTGACAAGGTCTGAGCAGTCAATGTCAGAATCTGGTAGACATGTGCTGAGTTTAAGAACCTACGATTAGGCAAAACTTCAATAATGTGGGTTTTGTTTTGCCTTCTTCCAAGACTTTTTTACAATACTGGTTGGTATCTCAAAAATTACTACCTTTCTTCATTTTTCAAACTTACAAAGCGAGTATTTTAAATCAGCCCTGAAACCAAACTACACCTCCAGCCTTGCAGTATCCGGAAGATAATATATTTACCTAGGATAGCCCAAGACTAACAAGCATTAATATCTACTCTAAAATTGATAATGCAAGGGGCTGCCCTAGGGGCTGCTTCAGACAACCTTGAGGAAAATTTCTTCTGTCTTGAGTAGGGGAGGGATCTATACACCATGAGAGAATAAGAAATACTGTTGGTAACGTGATGTTTCAGGAGGGCACAGGCAACTGATTCCAACAGGCACAGGCCCATCCTCTGGTGTCGCGTGTATGCTTACATTGTCAAATATATTACAAATCAAAGCTCTCCTGGGACCAACTATGCACATGTTTTTTTCTTTGTAGGAATAATAGCTCCTTTATAGGCCAGATCATTTATCTTCAGAGGTAGAAGGTTCTACATTTCCACTGGGGTCTAAGAAAGATGAGTTATTAAAGGTGACTGAGTCTGCAGTCCTCATATCGTCTTAAAATAAGCTATTAATTCAAGATGGCATGCCAAAAATTGCAGAAGTTCTTCCAGTTCTACCATAACTTGTCAATATATCTGTGCATTCATTCATCAGACTAGTTTTGCTCTGACCTTGTGACCTCTTCTCCCACACTCTCTTTCCTATGAGCCTTGCTCTTTTGGGACTAACAGCCCCTCAGAGAGGCCTCTTGCTTCTTGTCATACCAAGTCAGGATTCAAATAATCTCTCTTAAAATAACTGTATAAAATGATGTGAGACATTTGGGGTTAGATTTCATTATACTTCCACAGGATGAGGAGGTCTTTGATCTTTGAATATCCATAGAAATAAAAGGAACTAATTGAGGAGCAAGCTATTTAGCAATGTAAGGAGAAGACAACCTAGACCTTCGTCTGAAGCGGCAGTGTGGCAAACAGACCTAGAAAAGCCTACACACATTCTGGCAAACATCACTTGTAACAGTTCACTAACAAAGAGCAGACACCTTCTCAGTTCAGGAGAGCCCTTGTGGCTGGCAGGTTGCCACCACAGCCTCAGATGATTAAGAACATTTTACAATTGGTGTATCTATTACAGCTCGCCAAGAATGGTCACCAAGCCATTCAGCTTGCTGCCATTATTCACAGTTCAGTGGTATGAATCATGCCTCCCACTCACCACTTTTATCCCCAGTATTGCCTTCAAAGCCTGCCTCCAGCTTCCTGCCACTTGCTTCCACTGCACTCTCTGTCTCACATAATTACTGAACTAGAATATCACGCCTCCAGTCTTCTGGTCAGAACACCAGTTGTGCACCCAGTACACAGAGGAAAGAGACAGGGAAATCCCTTACACCAAAGCATCCTTCAGTCTTACATTATATGTCAAAATTTCACCTTTGCTTAATCCCCTGAAATCCAGTGGTCTGTAATTGAAAAATTACCGTAATGCACCTCATTTTTCACTTAGTCTATGTCGTATGGAATTGCTCAGAGTATGTCACATTAATGTCAGCTCTTATGCAGAAGATTTCTTCTGGTGCTATTTCTTGGTGAGTTTGCTGAGCTACTGGCCAACCTGTTTCAGTGCTTTATCTAGAGTCCTCCATTCATACAGCAGCTAATTTTCAACGCAAAAAACTTGAAGCAGTGCAGGTTAGGTCTTCATTAACGGAAGAGCAATATGCATCAATATGCAAAATATGTCCACTGGAAAAAAAAAAAAGCCTTGGCAGCCTTTTGCATATTAATATTTAGAGTGGGTTTTCAACTCATTAAACAATAGCGAAGCAATTCCCTCCGTCTCAGTAGGGTTCTCCCATTATACACAAGCTCTTAATTGGGCAACCCAGTAGTACAGAAGCCATAAGTAATGAACATCCTAATCAGCTCATGGAAGCTAAGTACATGTTATCAAATAGTACAGCTCTGGAGGAGAGGCTGTGTAAAGAACAACAGTTGCTAAGGACATGACACACACACTGCGTGTATTCCAGCCTGAGCTTACAGAGAACCAGGTCTAGGCTGGTCCCAAGGACCAAAGGGCCATCAACAGCAGAGAGGGAAGATGATCCCTACAGGGACACCCTTTGGTTTCGGTTTGCCTGAAGGGAGTTCAGTCTGTGCACTTTGAGAGTGCTTTTCAATGTGAAGCAAGTGTAGTTAGAGGTCGTAATATGGAGATTAATTTCAGAAGTGTGCTTCTCATTTGAACTGAAACATCAGGGTAGGAGCACTCTAGGTGTGTTTGGCTCTCAGATAAACTTTCAGTCAGGTTTACAATTTGTACACGAAAAATTCCCAGCCCCCCCCCCCCCNATTTGGACCCGAAAAATTCCCACCCCCCCCCCCCCAATATGACAACATTTAATATGCAGGCTTCTATTTTCTGCTTACGAGATGGGATTTCTTGGCAGAAAGCACGGAGGAAGCACCTGTTATTACATCACTAGAAACATGACAAGAACTGAGTCAGAGCCTCTGAAGCCCAAGGAATCTAAGGCAAAAGCATTAACTCCAGGACTGAGGAATTGTTTGTATCCTTACAGAGCATTTCCTCATCTCCTAACTGCAAAGCCCACAACTTCATTGGCTCTGGATTTCCTGAAAAAATTGGCCTCCCAGTAGCAGGGGAGGGAGAAGGGTTCTGTCATCCTTTGTCTTACACTTTGTAAAGAATAGGAACCTGCATTTTACGTGCTCCAAATCACTGCAGATGATTACAGTAGTGCTAGTGTTGCACTTTTCTCCCAGACCTCCCTACTACAGCATTAAGCACACCTGCTTTTCATGTATTGTCTGAGATACTGTATTAATATGAGCCCACACATATACATGTAATAATAAGCATAGAAAAAACAGGTTTTTAAGTTATCTAGTCCGTGTCTAAATATATACTAATACATAATCATTAAAACACTCTTTCTATATGTATATAGAATAAAAAAATACACCTATACTCAAACTTTACATATATTGAAACACAAATACATGCATGCTCATGTACTGAAACTATGGAGACACTAAAGCCACAGCAAGGAGTTTTGGTAACTGGAGTACAGTTCATATCTCTTAATGATCATACAAAAATCTATTCTGCTTTCTCATAGTTAAACCAACAGACAAGTGCTGACTTCGGGAAAAAAAAAAAAGAATTCTGTTCATTTTGAAATGTAACAGATATTGAGAAGCTGATTTATCAGTTCTGCCAGTACAACACACAAGTAATCTGTAAAAAAACTCTTTGAAAATTATAAAGCAAAATTAAGAGAATACAAATGCAGTTTTCTTAATCTGGGAATGTTCAGCAACTTACCTATACAAGCAGAGTTTTCAGAGTTTAATCTGTATCCATTAGGACAGTTCCAGTGCTGCAGAGCTGAGAGGCTGACAAAACCAATTTTAAAAACTACTGGCAAAAAAGCAACAAGGAAGAGAAACATAATCTTGAGGGGTTTTTTGAACTGTCACTAGAGAAAAACTAGCTTGTATTCAGTCATATCCAGGACAAGATGAGCATGTGTAATCCCAAAAGGTTTCTGCAATCTGCCACTTTAGACTCAGACATCTTATCACAACTTCAAGTTTTATCTTTGCCTTGCTTTTCTTGTCACTTTAGACCTTACTGTGTCTGACTACAACCTTGAAGAAATTCCTGGGAGATTTCTTCCCCACACACATCAGGGGTTTTTCTCTCTCTCTCTCTCTTTCGTTTCTTTTTTTTTCTCTTTTGGAAGCCAAGTATGAAATGCCTGACAGTCTTGCCACAATTTAACACAGCTTAAAAGCAATGCTCACAAGGATCACTGCAAATTTCCATGGAACAAAGCTGCCGTTTAAATCTTAAAAGCAGAGAATTCAGAAAACTCTTCACCACAGCTCTCAGTGGAGTGCAGAGAGCAAAATCCCCAGGTACCGTCCTTCTCCGAAGCGCTGCTGTTTTTTACATTCAGACTTGGATGGACTCCTCTTTTCTTTTTAAAGCTCTGCTTGCCCCACCTCTTCTCTTTTTAGTACCACTTGAGTGAACCCTGTGTTTGCAAATAGTAATGTGGTCAGTTCCTTACTACAGGGAACTGAGCCAGTGTGCAGATATCCAGCCACCCATAATAAATACAGTCTCTTTAGAAAAGCAACACCTCCCGCTTGAGAAGTACCTGCCACTTGCCAGCTAAGTTTTTTTCCACAGAGATTGCAGGCAAATTTATTCAATTCCTGTTCAATCATGATTAGTTGCATTCCTGTTAATATCATCCTGTGATTTACCAAGAGAAACAAATTTTGTCGTCAAAACATTTCATGCAAAAATCAGGGAAAAAAATCCCTCTGGTTTCTCTGATATATTTCAACTGTAAATTCAAATCAGCTTAAGGTCAATTTCAGATCCAGGGTGTTTGCTTGCAATTCTGAAATTCAAACTATCTCACTCAGGTCTGAATTTGGCCCTTATTCATTTCCAGGATAATACCTATTGTCAGAGACTCTGGTAATGAGTTCTGAGCCTGCATCACCCACAGATATTGCAGTCATTCATATGTACGCTGGTGCTGCACGAGGCTACTGTCCGGATGCTATGCTCTTTTACACCTGTTCCACTGAGGCATAAAAACTAGACAAATTCCAGGTGCATTAAGCTCATAATTCTCCAGTATTGAAAAATACCTCCTTTTTCCCAGTCTATCAGCCTAGACCAGCAAAGATTCAGAGCACAAGCATAAGTTTGTGCTTCTAAGATTTATTGAATTTTGATAGTGCTGAGATTTAAGCATGTGTTTAAATGGTTAACAGTGCCAGGCTTTGTTACACTAACTACTGTGAAACAATCTGGTTCTGTCACTTTTTTCTTTCCTTTGATTTTTTAAAATTTTATTTCTGTAGTGTTGTGCTGGAATGAATGCTTAACACAAGAGCTGGATGCAGCAGAAGCATCAGAAGGTTACCTACAACTGTACAAGTTCTGTCTCTGGGAACTGTCCCTCTCCTCTCCCCTCCCCTCCCCATATTTGTCTGAATCGATAAGAGTCCAGACTTGCACTGTCAGAAAATAGGATTATAACCTGATTATAAATTGGGCCACTCTCCATTAGAAGTAACTGTTTCTTGATGTTTCTGTCTGTGTGCAGGCTCATTCTGGTCTCTCAATCTTCACTGCTACAGCCACTGTAAGTAATTAAATCCAGACTGACGAATGGCAGCCACATTTCCATATACTCTGTTCAGAAGTGAGTCTTTATCCCACATGCTATGCTATAAAATACAATAACAGTAATGTAAATTATGCAGGGCCAGACTCATGCCAAAGAGCATTTGCTTCTCCAAATAGTCTCCGGGAATACGAAAGGGCAAACAATGTGAAAGCACAGTATAATGCCATCCCATCTAGGATTACAGGATCGTGCCCAGGAACTGTGGTGTGTTCCACATGAAACTCTTTCACTAATTCTGCAGTCATCAGTTCCTCCTCACACAATTTTCTTCACTGTTCAACTGGGAGCAGGCAACAGTTGAAAAGGAATGTGTCACTTCTTTGTGAGCAGCCACCAGCAGAGTGTTTGCCAGACCGTGAGGGTGGCCATCCCAGCACATCCCTGACCTCTTCCAGGGCAGACTCAGACAAACTCACCGAAGGAAACAAAATTAATAAGCCCTCCCTTTCCTTTTAAGACCTAGAAACAATTTCTGTCTCACATTCTTTTTGTCTCTCATTTGCACACATTGTCCTTTCTGAGCATCTCCCTCAATCTTCCCCCACTGCTCCATTTCTTTCACACATTTGCCTTTACACAAAACACAGTCAAAGGCACATCCCAGAATTTCTCTTTTTCCCCTCTAAATTAAAAATAAATACAGAACTGTCTGACATGCCAATACCAAAATGACCTTTTCTGAAGGAAGGAAACCCTTCACTTCACTTAGGTAGAGAACAGTTAATAAAGTCATTCGTTTTACCATCATAAAAGTATAGGAATGGCTTAAAAACAGGAAGAAAAACATCTTAATAGTGGAATTACTTTTTTTTTTACCCTTAAACCCCAAATTTAACTTGGACCAGAACCAGCTACCAAACCCATAATATTTTATGATATGATCTAGGCTAAAGGAGGTAAATATCCATTTGAAAGCAGATATAACCAATCACTTCCCCTTACAACAAACCAGAAAGTGCTCAATAAAGTGTGAAATGCATCAGGCTTTGCCACATCTACACTTTTAAATCATACTATTTTTCACCAAGTGGTTCAGCACACTGCTCACTATAATTCCTTTACACCTGAAGTCATTTAGCATTTCAGAAGTTGTTCTAATGGGTTTCTAAAAAGCAAACTATTGTGCTCACCTTCAGGTATTAAGTCCAGCAATTAACATTAGTCTGGCACTCGTATGATCAATTAGACCAAAATAGCTCAGCAGTCTCATTTGTAGGGCTGACTGCAGAATCAGTCCTAATGAACTTAAAATTATCCCAGTTCCTCAAACGCGAAGAACTTAGCTGAATTTGATGTGCTGACTCAAGAGACTTATGAAATAACAGCAAATAAACATTTTATCCCTTTCTCTTGCAGTTCTCACTATCTTGGTTGGCTTTGGAAGGCTTTTTTTACCAAAGTTGGTGAAGATCAGCCAGTGATTCAAATGCAGGGGGGCTTCTTTGCAAACAGCTGCTCTAGTTCAAGGACAGTATATTCCGACTGTTTCTAAACTGTGAAGGAAACAGCCCTCCCTCATCTTCCCAGTGCTTTCAGTATCTACATTGTATTAATAAGCACATTGTTTAAATCATATATTGGCTTTTATTCTTGCTCACTACACATTACATTAGCTTGTCAGCAGTTGGACTTCTTTTTCTGTCAGCCTCTGAAAGGCTAATTCTGGCCTTAGGCGTATTCTAATGTGGTTAAAGTTATATTTTATAGTCATCATAATCCAAATTACCACCAACACAGGTTGATTATTAAATGTGAGTTCACTGATGTAGCATAGGAAATGTGCAGCAACTATCTCTAGTGCAAATAGCACAGAGCAGCAATGAACATTCAGATCTCACTAAACAGATTCCAGAACCTCTCCAATGGCTCCAGAAAATCTGCCAGCCCCGGGACAAGATGCTCATGTGTGTGTCATTCTGTCAGAAGAGGTATTGCCACCAGAGCAGCAGCTGATTGACACAAGCAGCTTTGGTGATAATACTGTGGATTTCTCACAGTCTTCGGTAAAAACACCCAACAATTGCCTAAGCCATGCCTTACACCTCCTTGCTGAAGCCTGATCTCAGGGCCAGTGTGGGGATAGCTGACTGATCATGACACCTTCACATGACAGTGCTTGATTCACTACTGTTAATGTCATTTCAGCAAGTTCAGCCTGCATCATCTGTAGTTCTGACAAAAAGGACATTATGCAATACTAAATTGTCTGTCAGACAGAGTAGGGAGAGGCACAGCATGAGAGACTGGCATACTCCAGTGATCTCTAAAAGCAGGAATGCCTGAAATCTCCTCCTGAGGTATGATGGACATTCAGGCTTTGTCCTCAAGCATGTCCCTCATCACTTCAGCAGTTTGAAGATTGTATTTGGCTGGCAGGATGTTTTAATTTAATTTACTAATAAAATTAATTGAAGAGTGGGGCTTTAAATCATGAAAGCTTTTTGAAAACTGAGTGTTTTTGTAAGTAATCTCTTTCCACTTGTCTGTTGCACAGCAGCGATTATGACAGATATCCCCTGGGTTTTTTTGGAAGTTTGAGTACCATAATTTTTCTGCTATGGTTACATTTTTTTCCTACTACAAACTGATCTGAAGCAAAAGAAAAAGCTTAAATAATCTGTGTTTAAAGCATACTGTTAATTATAGCCGATACCATCTTTTTTAAACCAGTTTTACATTTAACATTTTAACAGGCACCTTTCACCAGCTGCCACACAGTAAATACTTATTTCGTCAGCTAGACCACACTGAAATCCACTGAAGAATCCAGAAAGAAAGTTAAATATGCTCTCTCTCCTATTCCGACAGCCAGAACAAGAGTGAAACATTCTGGGGAAGCCACATAGCACATTACTGACTTATGACATTTATCAATGTTAGATGACTACTTTAGGCCTCTACGCGAACAGACATAAAGGAGTAGTTAAAATAGCATGTTGAAACAGTCAGTTGGCTCTCTGAAGTCTAAATAAAACTGAATATAAAGCAAGTCATTTTTTACCATGAATAAGATCTATGCAGCTTACTATGTGAGAACATTCAGGAAAGGCTTTAAGAAACAGGTATGGCTTTACTTCACTATCAGAGTCAAAAAATGTATCCTCTCTGTGTGTTTTGCTGTTTTCATCCCAAGGATAGCTCGGTTTCCCTCTCAGCAAAATGATTTCTAGTACACGTACTAGAACAGCTGCTCTAACAGATCTCTCAGAACAAAGGTGCTGGCTGAAATCTAATTTCACTAATTTTTAGAGCTCCTGAGCACTCACCATTCACACTGATGCCTCTAAGAGATTAGGAATTTATCTGTCAGTCCATAGGTTCTTATTTGAAGTCCACCTATCACAGATATTGCTACTTTTACTCTTTTTATCCCATAAGTTCTGGCCTGGGAAGGTGAAAAAATAAATTTACTTTTTTAGTCAACTTTTTCCTCCTCATTACAGATCTTTTCAGACAGTTTATTCTTCTTATGACTATAGAGAATATATAGCAGGGAACATTTTATGGTTTTGTTTTATGGCTTCCTTGCTGGCTGTGTGGCACAGAATCACTGCACTTACCAATCCAGTTCACTTTGCCCAATTAACCCCATTTCACCTGGTGCATCTGTAACACCAGTCTGGCATACCTGCACAAACCCACATCTGCAAAAGCTTACATCTGTCTAGCACATCTCAAAGACAGAATCAAACAAGATGGACAATAAATAGAAGTAGGAATGGGCGCTGTTATAGACAGCTTTCCACAGCAAAAGCACCAGAGGGGAATCCAAGACTGGAATTACCAGAGATGTTGCCAGTGCCCAGTACTGATCTCCTGCAAGCAGGCTGCAGGATGCTCCCATTTGCTGCCACACTCAAACTCTCTGAAGGAGGCAATGACACCCTGAATATGTAACAAGCCACATCCTCTGTGCAAGTTTGTTATTTTCCTATACATGGCCATGCAGCTGGTGCCAGAGGGATTCATCTGGGATTTGGTGGGCAAGGAAGAGCAGGTATAATTAAATACACTTCTAGCAGCTGGGAATGTTCAATTCTTCTACAGTTCATAGAATAGATTCAAGAGATCTCCAGAAGCAACTTTGTCCTGATTAGTATATATTTGAGCATTGAACATCTCCTGAAGTATTTGCTCATAGCCCACTGAAAGTAAACCTGCACTGGAAGTACAAGATTTTGATGTAATGTCATTTCTTGTGTGAGGCAGTTTTACAGGTGCAATACAGAACAAAAGAAAAATAATATATGGGGGTCAGACCCTACCCACAGTGGCCAGAGTGGATTTCTTATACCATATTGGGAAGCAGTTGGCACAGAAAGTGGCAAGTGATCAGCAAGGGCTCTGCCATGCAGGAGGCAGCTTGACCTGACACCACCTCCGGGAGCCTCACAGCTGCAGGCAGCGCAGTGCCAGAGCCTATCACAGACCCAAATGCCTCTGAGAGCGTGATATCCCAGGACTTGGCATCCAAATCCTGCAGCTACCAAACACACCCAGCTTGAGGCCACAGCTGTCAATTCTCCATCTAAACAGGGACAAGGAGAGAAGAGCAGTGGGGGAAAAGGCTGGGGCATTAAGCACAAGCAATAACCCACATTATATTTAGCTTTTGGATAATGGTTCTGTACTTCAAAGCTTTGAACAGATCCCGTATTGCTGGTTGGAGTGTGAATATGGAAGATCCAGGTCTGACTCAAATGACAGTGATTATTTCAGAAAGGGGAGAAACAGTTCCTTGCAGTCGTCATTTTCCATCTGGAGTCCTGTAAAACACTACTGCACTACAGGAGTCCCCTGAGACTGCCTGCAGGAGTCAGAAGCAGTATTATTTCTATGGTAGTTTTGAAGAAATTGAAACAACCTAACAAAGGCTTGGTCTAAGGGACTGATCAGGCAAGTACTAAGAACTGTGTTAAGAATTGGGGACGAGGGAAAATCACTTCGCAATAGAGCAGCATAAAATGATTGTGCAACCAACAAACAGTGAGCAAAGTGGTCACTAACATTCACACACGTTCTCACAGAATGTCTCCTTGGCTGCACACAACAAGCAGTGTCTGTTTAGCTGAAGGGTGAATGAGCAGATTCCTGGAAGCTACAGCTACCTCCTTTAGAACTGCCAGCATGTACTGGCTGGCATAGCCTTTGCCTTACAGTAGGCTAGGAAAAACAACAGTGAAATCAGTCACAGTTAGACTTTGAAAAATAAAATGTCTGTGGATGCACAGAGAAATTCTGTGGATGCTCTAAGCGTTTGCACAGCGTATTAAAAGGTTCCTTCATTCCGCCTACATCCCTGCCACAGGCTTCCTGAGTGATCTTGGCATACTTTACAAGTAGTCCAATACTTCCTTTTACATGAAGAAAGGTTGTTTATTTAATAGCTTTTATAAAGTGCACTGGGACTCTTGGATGTAAGGTTGTACTCAAAATTGCAAAGCAGTTGTTAATTTATTCCTGCCAAAATCACATAGAGAGAACAAATTACGCCATAAAATAGAAGGTAAAAGAGAAAATTAATTTGGATTTGTACATGAGTTGTATCAGAAATACAGTGGTGTTGCAAAACACTGAAAACTTAAATATCACTTGTTATTCTCAGAACCCAATGTATGTTTATTTCTATATGGAAAAACACAGTAAAAATACACTTCCTTCAAATGAGGTATGTTAATGTTTGTAGTGCTTTTGTACCAAAAATCATGGCACTGTATTGCAGAAACTTTTCTTTTTCAAAGTGCAAGCTAAGTTTATTATAATAAAATTCCTATTGGTGTTATGAGAGCTTTTCTGAGAGTCACTGCCCTATGCACTGTATAAAAAAATACTCCACACTCTCAAGTCACTTCAGAAGTTACCAAATTAAAGTTTTTATAATAATGAACACAGTATCTAACCCAAAATCACCACCTGTAAGATGCAACCCAACCTATTATAGCATCTTTATTGAAAAACAGAGTACTCCAGGGCCATTCTGTATAATATTACAAATGGGCATTTGGACAAGATTCTAAAAAGGACCCCCAACCCAAATCCTCCTCAGCAATGTGCATGGAGAAGGTTTGGTGTACCTCTTGGGCAGTGCTTTGAAAATTAGCCATAGGTGCCCAGTTTTCCAAAATGAAATAGGACTCCAGTAAGCAGAGAGGGGCACAGGAAATCTATTCTGGGAGTCTGCGTTCCCAATGGCAAAGAGACTTCTCCATTTGCATGTTTGCGTTTGGCTGCCTTATTTAGAGCTGGGCTGGCAGGCAAGGCAGGACGTGTCAGGAGAAACCCAACCACCTAAAATATCCGGGGCAACCACTAAAATTCTATTGCAATATATATATCGAGAGAGAGACTTATAGAAGGATCTACCTTATGTGTGTTGGCACAGAAGTCAAAGACACTCAATTCCTGCTTACATTCCCCATGCTCACAGCCACTCACGGCTGCAAAACTTACGGACCAAAGGCAGGGACTCTCCTCAAATGTTGCTGGATCACAGGCTTACCTTCACATTCCAGGATGAAATACCCAGAGTGACAGCTCTGTGCTTTCAGACATGAAGGAGAAACTGATCCTGAGCTCACTGATATCAAACTCCCATTGATTATATAAAAATCATTGGACCAGGCCTATCTTACGGAAATGATAGGTTCTTGTCTTAACCATCAACACAGCTTAAAGAAGTACATTTCTATTTTATCCCTCAGAAATCAAAAGAGATTAGGTCCTTCGGTAAGAGAATATCACTATCATATGCTCTCCAGGGCCTCCTTAAGTATTTTTTTTTAAGCGTGTATAATTTAACTTAGGCCTGACACTGAGAAATGAGAGAAAATTTGAAAAATATTTCTAATATTTTATAAAATATTAGCAAGCATAACAGCAAAATAAGAGGACAATCTGATTAAGGCTTAAGGATATGGTTTTCATGTCATGCCCTTTTACACCTGTCCCAGACACAAGTTACCACTGCATGAGGATATGACATGGACATTTCTTTTCCCAATCCAAAGTCTACAGGAGGTTCCAGCAGCAAACACTAGCTAGAAATTGGCATCAATATTCCTTTTCCTCTACTGCCAAAAACAGGCACCTCTTCACTAATATCAATAAAGAAATAATACCTTCAAAAATTATCAATTAATAAGAATTCTTCAAGGCATTCTGTTCTGTGGATCGAGTATTGAGCTACTACTAATGCTTTTGTAATAAGAAGAACAATCTATCAAGTGCAGAACAATTCAAGAGGGGAAAGTGTTACGAGCATTTAACACTCAGTGGTTTGCCTGTACTGATGCTTGGCTATTGAGAACTCTTGCTACTGCTGCACCCAAAATGAATAAATGACAACATTCATCTTTCACATCACTCTGGTTTTACCAGGACTCAGCAGATCAAACATATCATGCAGACTAATGTACAGACAGGAAAATACTGCCATATCTCAGCTTCATGTGTTTAATATAGACAGATTTACCATGAAAACTCACCTGCAAAATTGCCAGGATTTCTCCTCACTAACCGACTGGACTTTTCATAGAAGTAATGTAGTACCTATTCAGTAACTTCAGGGGAAAAAAGTCTTTTTGATGCAGCAAAGCTCTTGGCAGTCAATGCTCAGGCAACATCGTTAGGACTTAAAATAATACTCTGAAGATTGGAGTGCTGAACTCAAAGCAATTTTCTGTGACCAGCTGAATTGCAGAGTTACCAATAAGCAGCATTTCCACAAAACTATAGAAAGTAGCCAGCACCAAAGGACTTGGTGTGTTACGTTGGGAATGGCAGTCACTTTTCCTTTCTGCAGCACCATTACTTATGCAGTGGATGTGTTAAATTCTGTGAGTGGCAATTTAATGGCAGCTGGAAGGGTTGTTTCTCGTAACCTTGAGGATGGTGGAACTGCTATGAAACACCTGCACGTAAACAAAAAAAAGCTCTCTTGCAGAAAAGTGCTGAGCAGAACACAGGTCATTGGTGGCTAGTAGGGCCAATTTAAAAAATCACGGAGAGTTTTCATTTCGTCTGCAGTCATCAGTGAGTATTTATTCACAGCAAATTCATACAGTGACAAAATGAGACCATTCAGCTGCACCTCCACAGGCTCCTTTACCCTGCTCAAAATCTCAGTCATCTATTGCCTCCTCCATAAACAGTCAGTCAGCCTCGGAGACTTTTTTGGTGTAACATTTTTTGGGATAGGTTCAAAACACATTAGTAAGGGACATTTTATCTATTACTTTTTTATCAGTACTGCAAGTGGCTTTCCCTCTACCTGACACATTGCTGAAGTTAGGAAGATGTGGAAGCATCTTCTGAATCTCTCGCATGTCCCAACCTCTCACCAGACACTCCTGCTATTTATGCCTACTTATTCTTGGTGTCTGAACACTGCCTGAAACAACGTGCGACAGGATTCATCTCACTGTAACTGGAGTACCACCCCCCTAAATCTCACACTACTGGCATTTGCTGAAATGGCTGTGGGCTCAGAAACATTGTCAAATGTCAGTTCCCAGGATGTTGTCAATAAATCATTTAGAGCATCTTTTCAGAACCTATTCCTGTGTTTTCTCCCCAGCCCACACAAGGCTGGCATCATAGAGTTCAAAAAGACATGGCCTTTTGTGGAATTTATTCCAAACATTCATCAGAGGAAGAAATCTCATCATTTCAGCTGTATTTTTAGGTGGTGACATTTGATTTCAACTTCCTCCAGGCCTGTCCCCCGGCCCTTTTGATGAATCACAAGTTATTTGTACTGTAATGGGCTTCCTATAGTTAAAGTTTTGCCATTTCATTCTGCCCAGAACTATAACTGGGAAGGATCAGAAAGATATGCAAGGTATGTTTTGAGGACAACAGATCCCATAAAAGTACATCACCTACGTAGCTTATTTCTCTCTTCAGTTTCAGTATTCTACTCAGTAAGACTGAAAATCATTCAGGCAGCACTGTCCAAGTCCACTTCAACTATCTTTCTAGCTGCCAGTTGTTATCAAACACTGGTCTAGCTTTTCCCACTTAACATGCTGCCCATCTAAATTTTACAGTTCAGTTAGATTCCACTGATGACAAAGGTGTCAATCTTGCAGCTCCCTTCCTATGCGAATTCTGTCCTTCAGCCTAGGTTTTTCCCCATCCACAAGTCTTGTTGCAAAGCAGCTACCTCAGCTTCTGAATTGATACCAAATATAATGAAAAACTCATGTACAATAGAGTCTTTTGTCCCTCAGGTCAGATTTCTCTAAACTCTACCGAAGATCTTTCCTGGATCCATTACTGGAACTGGTGAATTGTTGCTATTCTTTCTCCTCTCGGTTCTTGCCCATGTCTTTACAAGCCAAACAATTGGAGGATGAGATCCTTCCACTCAGGGAACTGCATATTGCTCAGCAGGGTGTTTTTATTCTTTATTTAATCTTACCTGTGTGTCTTCTGCAGGAATCTCCCTTGCTTCTTATGCATACCCCTTCACCACGCCTTTTTTTTAGTCTGGAATCTGTGTTTGATTAGGTGCCAATTTAGTGCTCAACTTCAAGGCAGACTTGCACATAGACAGCTACAATAAAAATTGTTGTTTCATGTTCCAGCTACAAAACTATCATTTATGTGTTTTGCTTGTACTGAGCACCTTTCCAAATGTTCATCCACTGATTCTTTTATTTTAAAAAGAGCAACTATTTAACATTATTCCTTTTTTTGGCACAACTTCTGTCTGATCACCCCTTAAAAGAATTTTCATGACCATTCTTCTAGTTCTTTATGAAGGTCAATGAGCTTTAAGAATCACCCTTTTTTCTCTCATACCATTTGATTCAGATTTCATTTCTAAATCTCTGAATCTTCAATAGTGAGAAACCAAAAACTTCATCACCTTGTGACCAGCCAAACTCTTGTCTCTGCCAGTCCACATTCAGGCATTCTCTAGTGTTAAGTCATTGTCAAAGACACAAGAAAATGTCGCTTTTCTATCAATAAACAAGGGACTTTATTACTTACCTCTCCTCATGAATTCCTGTTACAGTTTGAAAGAAATAGTTCATATAGCTACTGGATATAATGTCTATTCAATCATTTTGCCTGACCAGAACAAAGACCATTATTTTTCTTGCTCGTGAAAAATGTTTCTTTCCTTGTTTTTGCTGCTGATTACTCTATCCAAAGGGAATGCCTGCTCCTCTGTCAAAGGGTAAAAAATGCTCAAGCTAGGAACAAATAAACAGCACTTTTGTGTATGAAAATATGCCTCTGCCATTCTAGAGAATTCCGTTCCTAATGCTGAGAAGTAATTTAGTATAGTCTTCTATGCTCAGATTTTAGGCTGAACTCAGAATGATTGACTCCAGGAATTGAGTGCTTTGGAGATATTGATCCAGACACAACAGAAAACACTACAAGGTGCAGTGCCCAAGTTCATATGGAAGTTAAATCACAGAAGGAGAAAGAGGACAATATAAGAGTATGGTAAGCAGCCAGCTATAGAGAATGGAAAATTAAATTCAGAATAATATTTCTTCCCCTGATCCTCAGCTATGAAACATGATGTTCAGAAAAAGCAGGAGTGTTATGATTCCTGTTTTCACATTCCTGCTTCAGCAGGGAGGAAATCACTCCACCATGCCACTTCTGTGCCAGAGAACAAGAAACACCAAGGAGTATTCTTTTTTGGAGAATCACTGAGAAACCAGAACAGGTCACTCAAGACCTGAGAGCATGCTCTGGAAAAATACCCATAGATAACAACATTCATGTGCAATCTGAAGCAAGCGATACACTGCAGGATTAGTCTAACATTGAAGAAGGCTCTATCCGACTAGAAAAGTAACATTAAGAGAGAGTAGTATTATTCTGGATTTAGTTTGCCATGCTATATAGCTGCCAGCTTACTGTACACTTATCTTGTCTTCTCTCTCTCTGACTTAATTTCCACATGATCTTAAACACAAGGGACTGAGCTATGAAACAAAAAGTATAATCGGTACAAGTGATTTTTGGAGTCTCAAACATTTGGTCAAGTATTAGCAGGAAAAAATTCAAGACGCATGACTCAGTAGTCCATCCGATCAGCCCATGGCATTGGATTTCATCATCATTAATTAAATCAATAATTTAGTTCTTACAAAAAACAGTACTTATGAGTATTGGATTTAATTTTCTTTTTCTTCAACAAAGGTGTGACTGTTTTAGAGACCGGAAAATAATACAAAGTAGACCATACATATTGTTTTGTTCCCGTTTTCCAAAACAATACTAAACTAGAAAGCATAAATGAGAGTCAAGCAAGAACCTGATCTAGAGATTTGTTTATGGATTTACTTTTTCAAGTATTAGAGAAGTTTTTTTGAGGATGCTAGAGGTTTCCTTCAACTATGTGTCTAAATGAATGAAAATACTAAAAAAAATATCAACAAAGCACTCATTTACTTGCGTGAACAAGCAACCCATTGAATTTAAATTAGAGTTGCACCGAAGCTACTAGTAATTGTCATTTTGGATTGTCCAAAATTTCCATCTAGTCCAGTAGCATTCTCAAGTGCCAACAGCCCAAGCCAGAGGCCTTCAAAGAAACTGCTTGAACTTTGTCTGAGGCAACAACCTTGGAACACTCTATTCCTTCCCTCAATAGACACACACATATAAAGCTCCTTTCTCCTCTATTAAAAGTGAGTAAGAAAACATATTCCATTTTGGCCTTCTCTGGGCATAAGCATTTCACCAAGTCCTTTCTCAGGCACCTTCATTCCAGATCTTGGTTAAAGATAATAACAAAAAAACCAAAACAAAATAAAAAACAACAAACAAACAAAAACCAACCAAACAAACAAAACCAAGAAACCACACCACTACCAAATTCCTTTGACTCTTCCTTAAAAAAGATGTGTCAAATATTTGATAGCTCATCATATTTTAGAATGAGGTATTTTCTTTTCAAAGCCTCTTCCACAAATTGTAGACAGTCATACGCTGTCAATAAACTGGTATTCCATTATTATGAGAGGTTAGTTGCAGTTGTTTGCACAGTCAGCTCCTTTCATAATACTCTTAAGTCAATCAAGGGTCTTTTAGAAATACCAGACTTAAAGTTAGAACAAATATACTTAAAATATATACCTGGCAGGTGCTACTGATCTTGCTGCAGTGATTCCACATTCTTTTCTAAACACAAGGTTAGGTTATTATTTCATTAAAAATAGAAAATAAAAAGTAAAAAAATAGAAAAGTGCAGTTACTTCTATATAGGGAAATACTGTATCCTTTTGTTCATAACTGCTTTCTGCTTTTTTGATTGAAAAGATTCCCATCTTGAACACTGACAAATAATACAGCTTTGTAAAAAAAAATCTCCTTGATACAGGCTGTTTCAGACTGATATTTCAGCTTGATTTTCCACTTTTTAGAAAGGGAGTCTTTCAGATGTATCAAAATGACACATTAATCATGCCTCTGCTCTGAAGGGAATGCTGATCTTTTGAAATACAGAGTAAAAAATTTTCAGGGATTTATAAATACAAAAGAAATTGAGAAATTCTCATTTTCAACAAAGGAACGTGACAGTGCCGACCTGGAGCTTCTGTGGCTTTCTGTACCACCTAGAACAATGCAATGAATTCTGTGAGAGAATGAATCCAGGTCAGAAGGTTTTCAATCTGCACACAGTCAGATAATTAAAAAAAGGTTCATTTTGAAATCCCTTCTGTGGTCATGGAGAAGATTCGAGTTTGCGTATATCTCCCAGCCACAAATCTAACAAACTGGTTGTTTTGAAAGGAAAATCATAGATCAAAATGGATGATTGTAGTATATTATGTCTTGGTTTCAGAGCCTCTCCAGAACTGCTGCTGATGCATGCCCCTCTTTATTGCAATAAACTCATAAGCTACTTGCTCCCCCCTTTTCAGTTCAAAGGCAATGCTCTCCAAAAACGTCTCACAGCTTTCACTGGGACACAGCTTCAAGTGCTTGCACATTCTTCAAATTCCCCTGGCGCCATTGTTCCCCACTCCAGTTTTATAGCTGCCCCCACCTTGTCAAAACTGGGTGTGTGTAGAGCTCCAATCACTGCAATAAGCTGGCAGTATCTTCATCCATCATTTTACAGCTACCTGTCTGCAGATGCCCCAGTACCCTTGTCATGGCAAAATCTCAAGCAAAATACTTTGTGGCACACAGTCCCAGAATTCTCTAGGACGTCACCCTTCTGTTGTTATTCAGCCTTCTTTCTGTATTCTCTCTCATTTCTTTTCAGATTTCCTTTTGTCCCCACAGCTACGCTCATCACATATTTTCTAAAGCTCTAAACAAAGATGAAAGGGTCAGGCAAACACAGTCTTGTATAAAAACGATTTTTTATTTTCACATCAAAACAACTTCTACTCTAATTACTTCTTTGAAAAGGTATTGAGTTTAAAATGTCCTTTGTTTAGCCTCCTAGACATACTCCAAGTCTGATGGTTTTGCCACTACAGACGTTTTCATGTTACACATGACAGTGTTTTCTCTCTTAATTCCCTGCCTGAGAAAAGCATGAGAATCTGATGATGGTGCAAGGAATATAAAGCCCACTGTGAGCAATGGCAAGAACTAAAATAGATGCATGGATGCCTTAAGTTTGGCTTAGTAAGTGCACATTGAACCCAAGATTATGGTTTACTATCATAAGTACTAAGGCCCACTAAAGCTCTAAGTAAAAATGAGCTTTACTCAGAATTCAGCTCACATTACTCAGTTATTTCGTCAGCCATCCAATATTTTGATTGCAGGTAATGTATGGAAAGAGGTCTAACCTTTTTGGTGAAAATCAGGATTAATTCAGATAACAAAGTGCAAAATATATGAAAGGCGATACATAAACATGAGTTAAATCCTCTCCAAATTCTCCTACCAGGCAAGCACAGATTAAAGTCATCATTGTTCATAATGCTGATTGACCCAGTATTGCATTTCAGAAGACATTGTACAAATGATTATGGGTGACAAAGTCTATCTCACAATGATTCCATCATTAGCAATTGACAATATAAAAAATTACATCTGTTAGCAGTGTCTTTCTTCAGCTCTTTAATTAAACCATTCCTGGGTGATACAGTCCTGTGTGATTTGCCCTTTGTGTCAAATTCTTACCAAAATTCCCCAGCACATTTGGTGTTTTGACATGAGTTACAGAAGCATGTCTGGATTATGTAACTCTTCTGTCTCAAGAACTGTGGAAAAAATAATGTATAACGTGTTTTCTTGAAAGAACATTCTCTTTATAGTAAATTCCATCTTTGATATACTGATAGCCCATGTGGCCAGAGATTAATTTCTAACTTTAGGACACGCTAATTCCACAAGGATTAGTCAAACCAAAAGGTTTAATGTTCACAAGTGAGATCTCTCAAGCAAACTGTGCGCCACCTCAGTTGGATATATTGATGTATCACCTACAAGTCAGGTGATATCACTTTTGAACTTCAGAACTAGATTTAGAGCTCTGAAACCTGAAATCAAATACTCTCCAAGAAAAAAAAGTTAAAACCATAGTTCTCATTAACAACAAACATGGTGTTTTTAATTGGAAACACCTTCAACAATTACCAACTATATTGTCTATCAGGAAAATAAAAGGCAAATATTTTAACACTTCAGGTCCTTTTAAAAACTTGGTTTGTCATTAACTTGTCAGATGAACCTTGGTTTTGACACAAAAGGAATCTGTTTTCCCTAAAAAATCCTAAATTTAAAAAAAAAAACCCAACCAAAGTAAATATTCCTCTTAAAAAGCTAAAACCATTTTCATTACAATCAAAATTATTCATGGAAAAAGAAGAAACGTTGATTTTTAACCACACACACTTGTAACACAGAAAGGAACACCAAGGCTAATTCTAAGCAGGCAAGCTAATTTTGTACTTTTGAACATCTCACCTTCTTCTTTATTACAGCTCCCATAGTCTCAAATACTCTTCCTACTAATCCTGGTCATTGGACAGCATCGTGTAGGTACTACAGAGATTTTTCTGTGTGTTCATTTCCTGCCATGATTTTATGTTGGAGGCTTTTTGACAAAGTGTTTTCCTCTTACCAACCTGTGCCTTACAAGATAGGCTCATCAGCACTCCAGCAGGCAAAATTTCATCCCACATTAGTGACACTGAGAAATGCCACTCTTTTGAAGCTGACAAACTAAGCTTTGGTTTGTAGCTTTGAGTAATATTTCTCCCTCTGGAATATGTAGATTTCCAATTTCCTAGCAAAATAAACAGTTCCTCTAGGCGTAGAAAGGTCCAAGAAAAGAACACAGCTGTAATTTTTAGGAAAAATTGTGGCTCATAATTCATACATACTTCTAAACAAAATACCTGAACCTAGGACAACAAAAGTTCTCTTATTTACTTCAGGCATTAAAAAAATTAGCCTCAGAATAGACTATTCATTATTAACATTAATAGGCAATTCTGAATTCATTGTTACTATTAATTCCTGATTTTTAAACATCGGGAAGCATACTCACAATTAACTTTCACTATGCTTATTAAACTTCACATCCAACATGACCTGAGGACAAAAACTCCTCTTGCTATATCTTGAAATATATTATATTAATGCAGTGTAGTACATAATATTGTGCAATATCTGTGTAATATATAGATATATAAGAATGTGTGTGGTATTACACAGTACCACAGAATTTTCGGTACAGAGATTTCTGAAATTGAGGTATACAGACAGACACATCCAAGTAAAATCTAAGGCTGAGATTTTGCAATAAGCTCATTTGATGTAAATTAACGTTATTATCTAGTGTCTCTCTCAGAGTACCTCATAATATCTTACCTGAGCTTCAGGACACTAAAGGAGCTTCTTTGCCCTTTGCAATGACATCTGCAAAATGACAATACAATGTGTATTGTACCTCTCAAGAGTCCATAAACTGTGACTTCAGTCTCAACTGGCCTGACAACACTTTCAACACAAGATACTGTACAAACAGCTGTATGACACCTCAAAGCACAAGCTGATGTCAGAAGAAAACTTGTATATTCAAATAAAGTTTTGACCACAACAGAAGTAGTGAAAACTGTTTTCCTACAATTTTGAAGTACATCGCTTTCAAGAAGATTGTGATCCATGTTTGATACATGCAACTAGCACATCATGTGGTAAAATGAGGGAAGAGAAAACAATGTTTTAATAAAAACATAAAATATCTCTAACCATGGAACCATTTCATGCTGTATTTTTCTTTGGAAGAACATCATTCCCTCACATCCAAAATCACAAACATGAAAACAAAGAACATAAACAGGCAACGTTTTTCTTCTATTCTCCCTCCTACCCACCACCATCCCGTAAAACTCTATTACATCAGATAACGTGTTCTGACCACCATCTAGCATCAACCTGCTTCCAGATGCAGTATCATCATTTTGAAGTAATTTTACCTATTGTTTATTTCATCTCCACCCTCACCCTTCAACACAGATACTCGGACCTGGAGCCCTCACTTTTGAAGGTCATTTGAGAATCCATGCTTGACCTGGAGCAAAGGAGAAGTCTTTCTGACTCATCTGTGTACCTTCGTGCCCAGAGCTGGTCTCCTGCACTCAGTGTTCGAGGCTTCAGCGACAGTGTTTCAAACTGCACATAGGTCTCTTTTGCAAGTTCAGCTTCCTTTGCAGATTTTGGTTTCAAATGAAGTTTCAAAACTTTGTAGAGTAAGAAAAATATCAAAGGTAAAATAACCACGCATGCTGCACTGCTGGCCACTATCAGAATGGAAAACTGAGAGCTGCTTTCATCATTTAACCCATCAGTGGAGAAAACAACACACTGCTCTTTTGTAGGTGGCATGCCTTTGGGCGAGACACAGGCCATATATTGAGTACTAGGTTGCAAACCATCAATTGTGACTTTGTTTTTGTTAGAATCAGTGCTGAGAGGCAACATATCTTTCTCACCATACTTGGAGTATAACACAGTCACAGCAGAATTACCCGTGGCATTGACAATTTTCCAAGTTAAAGTCACCCTTTCGTCAGTTTCACTGATCACTCTCAGGTTCTTCACAGTAACATTTTGCTCAGCTATACCTGCTGTATTCAATGAAGTATCCTCACCTTTCTTGCTTAAATCTCCAGTCTGCTTTTTGTTTCCATTTGTCACTGCCTTCGAAATTTTCCTTCCATCTAACATGAGCCTGGATTGGTTTTTGTCAGTAAATGTCATGCTGGTTGATCTTTCAGTGCTAACCGGAGCTGTGGTGGTCGGTGTGGTGGGAAGAAGTGTGGTTGTCCTCTCGGGTTCCTGTGTGGATTCCTCCTGAGTTATATTCTGCCTCTCAGCCTCTGGCTTCCTTCCATACTTCTGTGGTGACAGAGTTGTAGTAACTACACCAACCACTGTGACAGTCACAGCAGCTTCTGACATCCCTGCAAAGTTCTTGGCTTTACATCTGTATTCTCCTGCATCCTTGTATGAAATTCCCGTCAAGCTTATTATGGACCATCTGACACCCTCTCCAGGAGTTTCTTGAATTACTACGGGAAAATGCAGAGAGTAAAACATTATGAATGGGAAGTAAAGAGGAAGTAAACATTATCAGCCTACTTCTTCCCTTTCTGCCAGAAGGAATCGCATGTATGAAAATTTTAAAAATTAAATACAAGCAGTCAGAAAACCCCAATAACAACAACAAAAAACCAAAACCAAACCAAACTTCCAACACGAAGTATGGAATTCCCAGCTGTACTCTATTATTAAATAGAAGTGCTCAGCTTGGGTCAAAATGGAAATAAATGTCTGGAGTAATTAGAATATAGTTTGCAGTTTCACTAAGTAAAACAAAATCACATCAAGTGAAATCAAATGTCTTAAAGCTGCTATTGACTCTTAAATACAAGACCCACTGACTTCACATGACACCGACCATGCTACCCATTTAAAACACTATTGGAAATTAACTTTGTCCTAAGATATTTCAGAGTTCTTACTTTCATTAGACCTTTGATAACTGCAAACTACTTGGCATTAGCGAGTAGCAGTTTTTACATTTAAGTTACTACATAAGTATCTGTCATAGCAGCTAGAATGATATCAGACAATGACAGCCTTGCAACATTTGCAAATAACATAGAAAACATGAATTTGGAAAATCCTGTGTTTACAATGCTGAGTTTTAAGTTGTTCAGTTATGGCCTCAATGGTTTTTTAAACATTAACATTTTCAAACAGAGGTTCCAGCAAAAACTTCTCCTTTCTGCTTTCCAGCTTCTGAGTTAGGGTCCAACTAACCCAAACTCCATTTTCCTTTATCCTTCCCCCACTTCATCCATTTCTCCCTTCCACACACATTGTTCTTGTAACAGACCACATCCAGAATCAAAACAATCTGCTGGACCTGTTAAGACTGAGAACTGGACGAAGAATTTTATAACAGCTGTTGCACAGATACGATTGCCAGCTTGATGCGATACACGGTCCATTGTTACTCATTACAAGGATCTCAAAGCACAAGCAACCCAACAATTTTTGGTTCTCCCATTTCCTACAAAAGAGCAGTTATACCTGTATAGTTCACTGGAATATTGTCTGACCTAGTCCAAGTGAGCTGTGGTGTTGGGTACCCCGTGGCGTCACAGCGTAGCAGGACGTTGCTGCCCAGTGGTGAGGTGATTTTTGTTGCTGAGGTCATCACAGATGGTTTCAGACACTGCTCTAACTCAGCTCTCTGGAACAAGATTCCTGCCAGGCTCTCAGGTCCGCTACAGGAAACCAGTGGATCAAGAAGTACAATGGAGGTGTCCACAATTTTGGAAAATTCAATTAGCTTTGAAATGCGACAGTCACAAAACCATGGGTTGTCCTGAAAACCTGAGGCAGGGAGGGAAGAAGGGAAAAAAAAAATGTTGTCAGTCAATATATGGATATTGTGATTACAGTATGACACATGACTACCACCAAATACAATCAAGGACAACCCTGGACCTATTCTGAGTTAATCTTTTCTCTTTCAACTTGTCTTTTTTGTTCAGGTGATTGGTGGGGGGGTATTTTCAGAGGTTAGGGAGAACAGGATGAATGTTTATTAAGCTAAACATCTTCACAGAAGTTCACAGGAGCATAGTGATGTGCTGGCACTACCTGTACTTAACTTTGCTATTTATCTAGGAAAAAAGCACTTTGAAAAGATGTCTTAAGACTGATGATACATTTTTGCCTGCCTGTGCCTCCTAGAAAGGCAGCTTCTCAGGGCTATTACTTCATGTCACTCTCCTCTGCTCTTAGTCCTTCTTTGGGCTCTTACAGCTTAACCTTCCCTGACCCTTTTTTTCAATGCTTGAGGAGAACACGATGATTTAAGGGTTTAGAGCTTACTCAAACCTCTCTACCCCTTGAGAAAAAGGGATAAAGGCTGAAGAGAAAAAGCTTTAGGCCAACAAAATTCTTATCCACTAACAAAAAATTCTTATCTTACACCAATATTGTTACAAGTCTGGCTTCAATTTAGTACAGCCTCTGAAATACATTCAAGAAGAACAGCAGAAGAGTAGGAAATAGGAAGGACCACAAAACACCGTGATGACAATCTTTTTTATGATGGCACACAAGAACGCTATCTCTCTTCTGTCAGAGACAAAAACATTTGCTTCTTGGTTCCAGTCTACGAATTAGAACCTTTTCCCTCTTTGTGAATTTATTATATTGAAAGAGAATAGCCATTTCTGAGGAATATCAGTCTAAATCCTCAGCTGGTATTGATTAATCCACTATGCTGACTTTCATAGAACAACAGTGGCTTCACCAGGTAAAATACAACACAGCATATCACTCAGGAGTTCTTACTGGACTTATACTTTTCTTATTTTTTCCAAGTACTACTAATAAACAAAACTTATGGTGTGAAATAAGGGATGGTATGCAAGGACCTCTTGCTGCTGAATTTACTGATCAGTACAATAGATAAGTCGCATAAGTCAAACCAGTATCAAAAGAAAGAAAGAGCCCTAAACACCTGCAAATATTGTTCAGTGTGTATTGTTAAGAATTATCAAAACAGCTATTGGAAAAATTATGCGGTTTGTTCTGGAAAAAATCCACAGATGAAAGAATACATAAATAATTTACTACTTCTTCCTTTTATCACCAGACCAAGATTAGGTTATTTTAAGCACAATGGTAGTGATTGGTTAAAACTGTGGTAAACCCCAATTAATCCCTGCTCTTTAAAACAAGACTTGACCTGAAGAGATTCCATGACTGTGACATCACAATCCAATTTCACCCCTTCCAGACAGAAGAGATTTTACATCTATTCACTACTTATTATTTGCTGGAACAGAGAAGGAGAAGTCAAAAGAAAGTGTATCAGCAGCTGCTTTTCCTCAAAAAAATCTCCAAAATATAAAAATTTTCCTGGGAACTTCACACACATATTCATAAGGAGAAAAGATACTATCCAAGTGTTTTCCATATCTAGGCACATCAACCGGTTTTGCTTATAAAAATTCTGCTCAATCAAGCACATGTATGTAACTATTTGTGCTCGTCTTTTCAATTAGGGAAGCTTTGTAGTTAGAGACAATACTCCTGTGATTTTCTTCTCACTCGCTTGTAAGGGGTCAATTTTCCTCACTGTGTTAAGAAATTTACTGCAAGAAAGGAAGAGGTTTATTATTGTTTCTAACCTACTCAAAGCACTCAAAACCCTTTGAAATAGAACCAAAAAACTGTTACATTAGAAAAGACCTTTAAGACCATCAAGTCCAACTGTTAACCCAGCATTGCCAAGTCCAGCACTAAACCATGTCCCTGACTGCCACATCTACATGGCTTTTAAATACATCCAGGAATGGTGACTCCACCACTTCCCTGACTCCACTTTCAGTGAAGGAACTTTTCATAGTATATATACACCTACATAGCTTTCATATTCTCCCAGTGTCCTGCAGAAAAGCCAAAGTCATTACAACAGGTATCAGAAACTGACAAAACAAAAGGAATGATGGAGCAACCATGAACAGTCCTTAGACTGGATGGTGGTTTAGTCCAGCCTGGGACATGGGTTTGACCATCTGTGTAGGGCAAAGGAAGAGTTATGTCAGTCAGTCACCTCATCTTCCCCATCCATTATGATTCCTGGTGGAACTGCCTGAAGAAGCAGGACTTATAAAAATACATATAAAAATACAGGGGTTCCTTCCTTGCCTCCACGGCACAACCCCTCTGTTTATCTGTATCTTGCCAATGTCTGACAGTATTCACATAATTTCTAGCCACTGTAAATCATCAAGTCATGTGAATTCCCAAAAGGAAAAGATGAAAGCACTATTGAGTTGGAAGCAAGATAAAACACTGAATTTCATTGTACTTCGGTTAGTGTTGAAGAGAAGAGAAATGTGAATGTAAACCTAGATTCCAAACTACAAGGGGCATTTTGAATTTTAACAGCTTGTGTTGACAAGATGTTAGAAGTGAAAACAAACATGAAAAAATAAAGAAAAGGTTAAAAAGGGGGGAAAAATAAGAAATTGGAAAAGATTAGGGGGCTTTAACAAAAGATATAATTTCTTAAGAAGCAAAATGAAAATAATGATAAATCTCTGATGGCACATGTATCTGAGGAAAGAGAAAGTCTTTATAAACCCTGGATTCTTTTGTAGAAATATCAAGGCAGCTTGTTGATCTGAGAAAGAAATACCAGCCAAGGCAAAACAAACACTGATAAATATTCATACATTGTGGTATACCAATGCAGTGTTATTTTAATATTAGTTATTCTTTTTCTGGAAGATTTCTAACCCTTTATTCTAGATCTAGCATATTTTATATTTACTCTCACACATTTGTATGTGTGCTTGCATGTACAATGGCAGACTTAGGTATATGTGTGTCTGTGCATGCACATTTTTGTAGTCTTTTGTAGCAGGGTTTTCCTGTGCTGTGTCAACATGGACTTTAGCTACGAGCAAAATTTCCTTTGTAAATCAGTAACCAGACTCAGACCATAACTTGTGTAACACACTGCTTTTCAGTTGCTGCAAAATAGCAAGATGTAAAATATTCAAGTTTTGGGCTGATAGAAATATTCACCACAGCTCGGGCCAGCCTACCCCAGGCTCTTTCCAACTGAACCTACACATTTTGATCCATGGTTCTAAACAGTAAATTCCATATCCAACACTGTGTCACAGCATTTTCACCACATGGCAATGGCTAGGGAGTAGTTTCAGGAAAAGCAGTATCTACCCAATGGCTTAGCATAACAGCTGGGAGCCTGATGGACCCGCAGCATTCCAAATTTTTGGCACCTCTGCGCACAACAGAGGCAAGATCTCACATAACTGCCACTCTGCCAAATACTGGACTCTTCTGTTCCTCCCAGTGACTCACTAGAGCCCACCATACGGAAAATGCTACTGCCATCATTCCTGCCAGAAACGTAAATCTCTGTACAGCAGCCAGTGCTGAAATGTAGTTGTGATTTGGATCAAAGCATTAGGCTATGGCTCCAGAGGTAACCAAGAGGGCCAGATGAATTCACACACTGGTCCCCCAATCATTTGCACTGTTTAATTTTCAGCTCACTCCACAGCTTTGTTCTGAGCTGTTCCAAAGGGCACTTTCCAAGACAAAGCCAGACATGGGTCCAGGGACAGTTGGCACTCCAGAGATTGCTCCCTGATAGGTTTATGGATGAGACCACACCAAGGATGGCTCCCTCTCTCCTGTCGTTGCCCCCAGTGCAAGTGCCGTAGGCTTTGTACCTCCAAACCACTCTGCATATCTGTCAGCCCTAGGGGCATACAACACACCCCTGTTGTTTCATATCACAAAAGCACAGTTGAATGATTTCCAGTGCAATTCTCACATAACTTCAGGCAGGTTAGACTAAAGAAAAAATATCCCCACTTCCAGAATTACATTTTCGAGTCACTGTAGAATCCCGTAGAGCCCGCAGAGAACCAAGGGCTAAATCTTATGAAGCATGGAACAGAGAGTCAGCTTTAAAGAGAGCTGGCCCTAAGCTGCATGCATGAGAGCCAGAGTGAGCCACTTGGCCATAGGGCCAGGAATCATTCCCTAACCCTCCTTCATTTAGCACAGTGCACACACACAGGAACATCATACAGTGGGAGGTAGTTAAAAAACCCGAACCTCTTAGTACAGAGATGATGAACTGGAATAAGGAGATGCTAACATACCAGTCCTCTGGTAAAAGTAGTCTTTGGCTCCTCCAAGAGTCCTTGAAGTAAACATGGGGAATCTCAAGTTTCTCATACACGCAACCGTCTTGATGTTCAGTCAAGACTGAAGATAAAATTGCCTCTTCGTGTTAAAAAATACATTTTCACAACCATTTGAGTTTAAGGCCTTGCTGGTTTTGACCTTGTTAATTACACACAAGTGCCAATCCTGTTTTGACAGAACCAGGCGAGAAGACAGCTCAAGCTATAATTGATTACACTAATTAGAATCTGACTGCTGTTTTCCTGACTAGGCAAAACTAGCATTTATTTACTCTGGGTCCCAGCTTCCAGCAGAGTTCTGGCGGCAGTGACCATTCCATGTAGGTACATAGGTCAGGCTGAATGCTCCCACAGACAGCGGCTGGAGCACACAGGACACTCTTGAGCATCAAAGCATGCAATTGTGGGCATCACATTATAAGAGAAACATTTTTTTAAACCTAAAGGAATCCAAAGGGAAACAGTAACTATGGTAGAAAACGAAAAAAATAAAAATACCACACACATCAAAAAAAAAGCCAAACCAAGACCAACCAAACAAACAAATCCAACAAAACCAAAACAAAAAGCCCCAACCAAAACCCAAACAAACAAAACCCCCTTCACATTATATTGGAAGCTGGTGAATGAAATGGTATAGTTACTTAGGATGGCAAACGGGAAGGAAAACCTATGAAAGATTACTATAAGAGGTGGTGATTAGTTGTTCTGTATGCCCATGCCCTGTAGGACAAGAGGTAATCAGCTTAGTTTGCAGTAAGGGAGATTGAGGTTAGATATTAAGAGAAACTTTCTCACTACCCTGACAGATAAGCACTGCAGGAGGTTACCACGGAAGGCTCTGGGGTGGTCTGGCCCCTGGCTTTAGGAACAGCACTGACTTTACCAGAATGGCTCAGCTCCTCTGGAACTGTATCCCAGCAGGCTAGGTTCTTCCTGACCACATACCTCTGTGATCCCTACCTGTAGCTCAGAGGAGGAGAGTGTCTATGGGATGTACTTCCTCCTCAGGCTCCAGCAAGCCCAGTAGAGACAGGAGGGGTGTCAGAAAGGAAGCAGCGCCAGGGAGCACACCTTGCTCCTGACGTGCCAACATCTCTTTGGAGATTGTTGGAGCATCACAGCAACATCTCAATTCCTCAGTCATCTTTCTATAGCCTGATAATTTCTATCAGCCATTCATTCCTGAAAAACAACTGCTTTGTAACAGTCCATCAGAGCAGCAGTGAGTGTGAGTGCTGTAACTACAACTTCACAAGCTCCAATAATATAGATAATAATACTAATACTCAGTGGAGGTTAAATAAACTTATAAAAATAACCCATGACACAAAGAGCATTGCACTTTCTAATCTCCTGAGAGAGTGGATGTTTTCCTATTCACTGCAGAGTTTCTTATGTAGCGAGCACTGTCTGTCTGCATTGGGATACACTCATCAGAAAATGATGATGTCAATGAAAAAAAAAAAATTCAGCTAATTCATTCACAGTTTACCTAACGTAAATTTACTCAATGTAACACAAGGAAAGTACTACCTGGCATTTTGTATTCTCAGGTGCAAATCTATAATGGCTGCACAGAGCCTCCCTTAGCACCAAACATTAAAAAAAAAAAGAGAAGCAAGGGTCTGTTTAAACCCAGTGCGTGTTCCACTCTGGAGATCTCTGTTAAAACCCAGTTATAGTTCATAACAGAAAACGGTCCAAAGGTCACATCTCAAGCCTCCAAAGAACTCAATGCTGGCACCAGAGGGTTTGCCAGAACTACAGGAGGTTGGAAAAGTGCCTGCACCAAGGAAGCCTGCAGATGGTTCCCCGAGTTAAGGGGAGAGAAGAGTGCATGAGGTTTTAAGATTTTTTGGTGTTTGTTTTTTGTGTTGGGGCTTATTATTTTTCCTTTGTTCCTTTTGTTTTGTCTGAAGTGGTGAGAGCTATATAAGACAAGGAAACCAATTAACCTCCGGGACTCCGCATGAGATCATGAAGATTAGATCCAGCACAGTCAGTTCCCACTTTACAGCCTCCTGTAGTCTTCAGTGTGAGGACAGAAAGGAGTACTGAGACTGACTTACTTTTACAGATTTTTCTCTTTTTTAAAAAAAATCTTGAATAAATGAAGAGCCTTTCATGATGCAAAACTACAACTACCATGCATATGAAGCTTTTTCAGCCTTCTTGCATCTATTAAGTATAAAATCTCATCTTGAATGAGAGTTTCAAGCTGCAGCTTCTGCTGTGAAACAAAGCAGCTGAACACATGAACACTGAATAGTGGGAGTTTAGCTCAAGAAGTTGGAAATATTGGGCAGTACAATGCAGGACAGATCTTTACCAGTGCTTATAGAACTACTGGAGTAGAGACAGACAGCTGCTTTTCCTCCCTTCCACCTGCTGCACTACAAAAACATCAAAACATGCACTTATATGTAAACAGTGAGAGAAAAGAACAATATTGATCGAACTGTTCCAGCCTGAGACTGAAGAAGAGAAAGGGGTTACCCTGGCAAGACTAGGAAGTGGAGATAAAGTTAAGATAAAGCACAATGCCACAAATAGAACTGGTGCAATTGCGTACTAGAGAAAGGGATCAAATTAGGAAAAGAACCAGAGTCTCATCAAATTATTCTTAAATACTTACCTCAAACACTATAAAAAGTATTGTGAATATGTAGGGATCACATTCCTGTCCTGTATCATATTCAATATGTAAATTGGGAAAAAACTTCAGGATAATCAGTCAGCTTTAGAGTAATGCAAGGTCAACAGAGGTCCCGGGAACAGCAGAGTTGCCCTATTTTGAGCCACCAACACTACCTGCAGCATGGTGTCACAGGACAGGCTTTATGTGAGGATCAGCTCTAGCTACTTTCTTGGCTTGTGAGCCTCTGGAAAAAAGCAGTTGCAAATGGACATGCTGACAGTTGCAAACACATACAGAGATGAGGGAAATGTCACCAGAAACACGATTAAGTCCTGCGTTTGTACAGCTACTGAATACTCCATATGGCCTGCATTCCTGCAGACTGGATTCTCATAGCTTTTACCTCAGTTTTACAGCTTTGAGGTAACAACACACATGGAGGTCACTATCTTATTTTCATGGTTTTCTGCTACCAACAGAAAATAAATAAATTATAACAAAGCAAACCAGAAGACTGACCTGGGTAAAAACCCTTCTCCTGCATCCTAGGCTGGTCCCCTAACTACTCTCATTTTCAATTTAATGTTTAGGTATATTTCAATAAGGAATGAGACAGGCTGTTTAACATACCCAAAATTACTCTCTGTGTCACCAGAATGTCTGTGTTCTTGGACACGATCGCTCCTGAGAAGGGGGGCCAAATGTCCATGAGGTCTGATGGCAAGGTGGTCAGCTTGTTGCTGGATAGGTCCAGGTAGGTGAGGTTTCTCAGGTAGCGGCCAGCATCAGCGGGAATGCTGGTCACTTTGTTGTTGTGCAGATCAAGAGTCCGTAAGTTGGGCATCTCTGCCAGGGATTCCCAAGGGAAAGTTGAAAGCAGATTACCATCCAGCCTCAGCTCATGCAGTTGTTTCAAGTTATAGAAGCTGCTGATATCAATGTTGGCCACACAGTTGTAAGTGACCCACAGGTATTTGAGATCTACCAGGTAGTAAAAGGCTTCAGTCGGAATCTTTCGTATGACAGTTTTCTCTATACGAAGCTTTACGGTATCCACAGGAATGTTCACAGGGATCTCATACATGTCAGGGTCATTACAGAGTACAGACCTAGGATCAGGGAAAAAAAAAAAGAAAAAAAAAGAGGGAGAGACATATTTGCATTTATTTATCAGAAATTTGAATTCCAGATTTAAATGCAAATGCTGTAACTTTCTGCAACACTACTACCAGAACAAAGAACACGGAAATCAAGAACAGTCCTCTGCATTTAAAAGTTGAACAAACTCCACAAACACAGAGTCTCTAAAGACAAAAAGAATACAAACCAGAAATGGTCCTTTCACATGAAACCTAGATTTGCTTTATTCTGAAGTGTGTAAGCACCACCCTCTATCCACCCCTCACTCTATTGACAACTGAAAGACAGAAGCCATTGTCCGAGGAATAATACATGCATGTATCTCACGTGTGAACTGCATGCCCCCTTATTAAAATTATTAAAATTCAAAATTAAGATTATTAATCTCTAATTTTTCTGGATGATGAAGATTCAAAGTATTTTCTACACTTACCTTTTGGAATAGACTGAAAATTGAAAATTTACCAAAGTAATTTTACTCTTCTTCAGTAAAGAAGAGCTTTCTAGCCCTCTTTTTGATGCCTGTGTACAAATTATTTGCTTTATAGTGATGACAAGAACTTTCTGCTCACAATGATGTTAGTGAAATGGAATTTCTCAGCATTTTCAGTTATTTGATTTCAGAAATCAATATCTTTAGCATATATTGTTTGCACATACTAGCTTGAAGATTCCCTTGCCCTCTATAAGTCTATCCTTAATTTTCTCCTGCTTTTCTCTAGATTGTTCCTTTATTTTACTTTTTCCTCATGCAGCTTTATACCAGATAGGCTGTGACAATAAATAGCAACAACAAAGAGTGTCTCCTAAAATTGACATGATAATACCAGGTCACCACATTTCAAATTAACCTCCTTACTATCAAAAATTACATTATTTACTGCAGATTAAAAAAAAAGAAGAAACTATGGTATTTATTTAAACCAGAATCACCTTACAGTAGTTAACTAGTTTGTAGAAATAGAAAAGCCATTGCCATAGTAGGAATGTCATGGAACAGAAAGAAATTGAATCCTGCAAAAAATGAAGATTTAGAGTAGCTATTTGCTAAGTACAAAGCCATAATCACCATCTGCTCCTGTTCAGGAATGCTGCTAGCCATAGAACGCTAGTGTAAAATATGCCTTCATTTCAGCTATGCTAGAACTAATTTGCAATGTCTGAGAATGTTATCTCCAATTTCTTCAAACCTTTCCCCCATAAATTGCCCTATATAACAAATAATAAAATATATACCTTGTTCCAAGGCCATCACTTCTGCCATGGTAAACACAAGTGCATTGTGAAGGACAAAAGCCATGAACTTCTTCAAAAAAACTTATTAGGAGGTAGAAGTAAATAAACAGATACATGGCTTCCTCCCAGAAGAAATGACATGAAGAAATGTGAAAGCTTTATTCCTAAGCACTCATGAGCAGCGTGCTACGAATGTGAATGCAGCCATCCTTTTAGTAAGAGCAGATTACAACAGATTAGCCGAGATCTGTAGTTGCTTAACCTTCAAATGTATCCTGAATGGCATCAGTTAAACCTGCTCGTTCTTTACTCTGTCAGAGCACACTATGCTTCAAATCACATCCAACCATGTTCCAAGGCTGTTTTAATATGTAGATTGTAGTTAGTGTGCAATAAAATATCTCTTTTCTTCCCCTAAGAGGCAGTGAATTAGTTACTGTCTATAAAGTGTTCCAAGGTTCCTGAAGGAAATCTAGTACACCATGAGGATATTGCATGGCATTTTCTTTAATACTGAAAATGACAAATTAAGAGGAAGCCTAGATTCCAGAGCTTTTAAAAAATCCTGTAAAAACAGGGTTTTGCCAAAAATACACATATATTTTAAATAAGTTTTACACTGCAAAGCCAAACTGCATATGCACGCACATATAATAATTTGAGCTAGATCTATACAAAGTCATCTTTTTCGCCCTGAATAAATCCATTGCTCAGACTGCCAAAGGTATTTCTTGAAAATTAAACATCAGACCTATATAAACATAAGATTGACTTAGAAGTGATGAGAAATCACCATAAATATTTACTCAGTTTTATGTGTCTCCCAAGTGTGGAGCTTTAGGGTACATTTTGTCACATTTTCAGGATCTGCTGTGCAGTCACAAGCACTAGAAACATGCTACTTACAAAACAAAAGCTGTCTTTCCTACAAATTAATTTGGTTCTGCAAGTCAAAATTTTAAAAATACTTTAAATATGCTGAAATTCCTTCAAAATCCTAAAACCTAGTAGAAGATTCTATAGGGTCAGAGTAGATACTTTGACACATATTCACAGAAACAGAACTTTGCAAAGCATATTAACATGGACACTTGGTATGGAAATACACAGGCACAGGGAGTATCCAGAATATTCTAAGTCTCGAAAACTTTCAAGGCAAGTTGGTGGAAAGTACTTCATGAAAGGAATTAATACATACGGAAAATCTAGGGTTACTGAACCTAAGCACTTCGGTCTTCTGTCTTTCCTGCCCCCTCTGTCACCTTGTCCAACTCTGTAAGAGTCACAGTGGCCACTTTGCTACCCTTTTTATTTGGGACAGACATATTAGGCCAATAAACCTCACTCTCAAAAACTAAAGTCTTGGCAGGTTTTGTCTCCTTAACTTCTCTAAAAAGGTTACAGTAACTAACACAAAACAGCTGGCTGGGAAAGATTATTATTCAAAAAGATTAATTGTCCAAAAGATTAATTAACTTGAACCCAGATTTCACTCCTTTCCATGTAACTTAGGCAGGCAAATGACTGGAGTTCTGAGATGTCAATGCACGTTGAGATACACTCATGGGCAGAGCATTGTTTATGGTGATCTCTTGTCTCGTCTGACATCGCACCATTGCCAGGATTGCCCTCCGAAACCTGCAAAGGGCAAGAAAGGGAAAACAGAAAGATCACTAGCTGAAGAATCAAACAGAAGGAAAAATTTGGTAAGATGGTCTTAACTATTACAATAGTTTTCAATTTTAGTAGAATGTACTTAATAAAAAAACATGTATTTGGAATTCAAAAGGACCTGCGTCTTTTTCCCTTCCAGGTACTAGAATGTCTTTCATTTCTAATTTCATTTCTTCAACAGGGATTGCAGCAGCTTTTGTTTATCCCAGGAGACAGTACAGCCACAACAAAGATGAACTTACAGAATGGGAAAAAAACCCAGATGTTTTTCCACTGACTCAGCAGGAATAGGTATGTTCACCTAGGCAGAGATCACAGGCTCTGCTTGAAGGTTGGTAGCAGAGACAGGAAGAATGCCTCAAAACGCAGTCCTCAGTCAGAGGCACTGACTTGATTAGAGCATTTGTTATGCTTGCTCAAATCAGAACAGGCTTAACCTATTTACTTTAATGAAAAGTGTCAATCCATCCTATCAGTCAGAATAAGATATGTCCCAAATCAAACAAGAAAATCTACACAAGTTGCATGTCACTAAGATGCACACACTTTGGCCACAGTCATTAAAACCAGTCTACTACTAATGCAACCTAAATTCCATCATGAATCCCCTTGAGAAAACACAAAGCGGTTAATATGTTCTCAAAAATACATATCAATTCAGTATGTTCTGATGACGATGAAACCAACTTATTTCAGGCTTTCCTTTTCAAAAGGTCATCTTTGGTAAATTAACTGTGGTGTACCCTTTGCTCTTCACCAATCAGCTTGCCGTATTTCACAAGTGATCCTTCCGTACACAGATGATACGCTAGAATCATGAAATAGACCGGCACTAAATTTGGAACACTTACTTTTTGTTTGCAATGACGTAAATGCAGGGATTATAGAATGTGGAAGATTTTGCGAAAAGAGGAGCTATGATGGCCATTGCAGGAGAAATTTTCTTTGGGTCTCCAAAGGAAGACCACAAACACACAATAGAATACGGAGACCATGCCACCAAGAACATTATGATCATCACAACAGACATCTGTAAACGAGAGGAACAGACGCATAACCAGCATTGCCTCAAAATGAAGACCTCACAACAAAACCTCATAACAAAAGCACATGCACCTGGGTGAAAACAGAGCTATTCTGAATGAAATAATATACAAACAAGCACACCTGACACATTTTGACAGCTTACACTGAAATCTCACTTTGGGAATTTAATAGCACACCTCACTGCCATGTGTTTGGCATGGTGTCATTTCATTACATAGAATATTCCTTCAAAGTCTGCACTACTCACTATGTTAAATCTGTCCATCAGGAGTTTAAACTACCAGAGAGGACTTCACACATTAATTATGACCTCCCATAACAAGTCACTCCGGGATGCTTTTACAAATGATAAATATGAACAGAGACAAAAATTTAAGCCAAATATTTAATTAGGCTGCTAATAAAAATGTTTCATAAGGCCTAATTATGGTAGCATTCAATAAAAGAAAGTAAATGTTCTAGGACATACAGTTAAGCAACCCAGAAGTGTCTGCTTGGTTTAATGAAGCATTAGACATGTTCAAGTATGCTACAGAGGAGGCATCTGAGCAGTCATGACTTCCCTGCCCGCCTGCCAGAGAGAACAGCCTGGGCATGTTGGGCTCACACCCCAGGACACGCCATGCCACAGCCAGACCTGAACAGTGACAAACTGGGGATAGCAGAAGGTAGGAGAGGTATCAACTGAGACAGACTTTTCTGTCAGGTGCATGAATCAGTAGTTGAAACTGGGATGGAAATCTCAAATGAATCAAGAGGACAAAACAAAGCACTAGAAAATCAACCAGAACTGCAGGGCTGCATACACGCAGGATTCCCCAGTGCTGCTCACCTACACCCGGAGCTAGTCTTTCACATATGAACAAAATGACAAGTAAACAGCTACTTTGTATGAGCTGCTCTAGAGCACAACCAATACACAAGCTGTGACCCTCACAGGGGATCCCTATTTAAATACAAACAGAATACCAAACACAATACCAAAATGTAGGAAACAACCCGTTCATTTAGAAGTTCGTTGCATAAAAAGCTTAGAGGATGCTAATTTGCAAAAAGCAGATAGTAGTCCAGTTCTAAAGAAGGATACTGCTTAACTCCAAAGCATTAATTTTTTTCTCTCTTTTTTTATTATAACTTAGTGTCTTCAATTACAAAATAGGGAAAATGCATTTTCTTCATAAACATGAGTCTAAATTTTTAACTGAATCCTCAGTTTCAAGTATTCTGAAAGTTATTCACAAAAGTAAAACACTCAAATTCTTCTTTTTAGGTAAAAATACTATTCTTCAGAACTTAGCAATGGGAAAGTTTTCCAAGGAATGCTAAGTTTGCACTGATAAGTAATTCAAAAACATAGGTACATACTCTTCCGTCCAATTCTCTCTCACTTTTTCATCATGTCCAACCATAAATCACATCTTTACACAAAATCAAAGGAGCTGGTGAACTTCAAGATTTCTCAAGGACTTTTATACATTAAAAGAATGTCAACCTTCCAGGCAGGATATATCATTTCATGCCATAACTCACATTTGCTACTGCTTACATAAGAGATAAGCTCAACAGACTGAAAAGAACAAGGGATTGGAATCACACAGCCTGGGAGCTGGAAATGCATCCTCACTCCTAGGCCACGAGTTCAAACGAGAGTTAGCCAGTCCATTTCAGACCAGACACATCTGTGAACCAAGCAGAAAGCCTAAGGACTCTGCAGACACAGAGTAAAAGTTCTCCTAGGGCACCTCGCAGGTACATTTCTAGGTAATGACACAGAAGAGAGGAAAGGAAAAATTCACAATGTTCCCAACCTTCAAAGTACCTATTCATCCGGAAAGAGTATCAGACCAAAATTAAAGAATCTAATGTGATAAATCAAGCCAGGAGTTTTCACCAAGGCTCGGTATCAGCTAATATTTAGAATGAAGGAAAATGGGGGATGTAGGAAACTGAAATGATTAAAAGGCTACACTGTTCCTTTGCCATTAGGAGTTTAAAACAAAAGAACTTGCTTAAAACAAAACAGGCACTCATTTACCTTTGTCACATCTACTTGGTCAGACCAATCTATGTTAATGCTCTCCAGGCAGTTACTGCTGGCATATTGTTTCATTGTCCGGGAAACATTGTAATAACAGTAAAACATGACTGTTAAGGGTACAACAAAATTAACAGCAATTACACTCATTGTGTAGGAAATAAAGGACCTGATAAGACAGAAAAACAAAACAGAGTAACTTACAAATAGCCATCCAGGAAAAGTTACCAAAGAATCTGGTATTTTGATTTGATTATGAAATTTTATAACAAGTTCTAAAATAATATGAAAAATTTTCTTTAGCTTTTTTTTTACTTTTATTAGAAACTACAAGTATTTAAGTTTTGAAGCATGGCTCAGTTCCTACAGGGTTTTTTTCTAGACTTGCTCTATGTTATTTCTATTGTTTTAAATTATTTTTAAAAATTTTGCTTGGTACTTCAGAACGAAGCCATTTGAAAAGCTCGTAAGTGATATGAAAGTTCATATAGTGGTGAATTAAACAATCTTAGACTTCAGTGAGCTAGCAAAGCTAAAAGAAAGCGTGAGGGGGAATCTTACGCATCATTTTTCCTCCAATTTACAGTGCATGTTGCTCCAGTGGGATCCGGAGCGTAGCTGGCCCAGCCTGCAGCAGGCATGGAAGCCCAGAAGAGTGCATTTATCCAAGCAGCAAGGATGAGAGTGGCATAACTACGGGTGGTCATTCTTCTTCCTGCGGCCAAGCACAGACAGTCACAAATGGTTCTCATCTGCTGCTTCTTTCCAGTGTCAAACCAGAGTGACAAGTGGCTTCCAGCAAGCACAAAATGGGTTAATAAAGACCCTTTCCAAGGCTTGCAGTCCCAAATGCCGTAGCATACCTGTTTCATTCTGCTGACTGACATCTCAGTCCTTGCAGCCTTCAAAGCCCCTTGCACACCATCACCCGTTCCAACTCTCTGCATACAGGCAATACCTGATCCCAACCCCACACCAAAAGCTTGTTATGCAACAGTGTGTTCAAGTACATCCTTGGAAGATTGCAGGGGAGGAATTAACTGTTACAACACAGCTGTAACAGAGGAGAGAAAAACACCCAGGGTGGTGTTAACACAACAGAGGCACACACCTGCTTGACACAGGACAAAACCTTACATAGCCAGAGGTTTTTTGTGTGCTTCTCTGTATGGATGTGGCCCTCTAAAGACTGAAAATGGCAATGAAAACACAATTTATAAACAGAGTAACAGCCTAATGATGAAGTTTTCACTTTAACGAGCAGTATGCCAACTAGATAACTTACTTAACCAAGTACTGCAGGTTCAAGTTATGCCCAGTGCTGTAATTAAGGAGTCATTCATGAGAAAACAATACAATCAGAATTTTATTCCTCCCAACAGGGACTGATTTTTGACTCTTAGTAGAGTACCTATATCAGGCCTGCAGATGGTCAGGTAACGGTCAACAGCAACAACAGTCAGCAAACCAATACTTGCCATCCCAAAAAAGATATTTAAGGCAGCATAGATCTGAAATTAAAAAAAAAAAACAGCAAGAAAATTTCAAATCAATCTTTCAAAGATACAAGCACAAATCTGTGTACTGAATCAACACAATTCAGCCAGAGTTCTCTTCCATAAGCAAGGTCCTGAAGGAACTAATTCAATGCAGACAATCTGAAGCTGGCTCATGAAAAAGCAAATCTTTCAAAAGCACCTGCTTGTGTGCACATTAGAAATCATAAAGACAGCAGTCTCAAAATAAAAGAAACACTGCCCTTCAATAAGTAAATTTTGAGGTTCAAAGTTTGAAGGGTTTTTTTTCATGTTTTCAGTGTATGTTAAGGAAACCTGAGGAGCATTTGGTCCATCAGAAAGAGTTACAGCTTTAGCAAATGTGAGGTTCTGAATTATCACTCTCATCTGTTGTATAATTACACTTATTTCACAGCTATGGCCCCTGATTTACCTCCTCAGCCTCCATTTTCATGTGTGTCAGATCTTTTGCACAGAGTGACACATGCTACAATCCCAGCATGCTCCAAATGCACCTGCCCCGTCATCCCATGGGAAGCCGGCCACGAAGGATGACTGGGACGGCTGTGGTACCACTGGCACCCCCAAAACATAGAGCCATGAGCCAGAGCACGTGGTGCCGGCAGTTATGATAGAACCACATGGCATTCAGCCATCTCAGATCATAGGATTCATTTGGTTTAGGTTGACATGAGTTATGCTACAAGTGGTTTTAACTCTCAAAGCCTTGGTAGTGAGATCTCACATCAACCTGAACACAACACAAGACAATCCAGATCCAGAGATGTTAGAAGTGAGGCTTCCTGCCAAACAGTGACTGAATTTCGAGCTTGAAGTAACTGTCTACCAAAGCAAGTGATGTCAGATTGTGATAAGCATCTGTTATATAAATGTCCAAAATGTTTGCCTTATGACACATTTTCAGTATATGCCTTCACCTTACTACTCATATTCCCAGGCACTTAAGCCCAACAGTCTATCAATAATGTAAATTAAAATCACAATACACAGTGAGCAAAGGCCACCATCTCTCAGTTATGGAAGTATATGTTTTTCAGTCAGCCTATTCTTAAAAACAGACAGCTATCAAAATTAGGCTAAATCTTTAATGGAGACCAAGAGCTTTAGAGGCCTTCACTTTGGATATCCTATTAGTCTCATCCAAAAAGGACATGCATTTGCCAAGCACCAAGATCTGTCAAGCTGACCATTAAAACAGTAGCCACAATCAAAGTCTTTTAACTATCAGCTAAGTCATCAAATGTGTGTGTGCTACTATAATACCTTCATTTCAGGATTCGATTTTGTAAGCCTTCTTAAAGCTATTTTTAAATGTCAGTTGATAGATATAAGGTTACACTTTAATGTTTTCAGATTGTAAATATAAGCTTAAAGTGAAATTCACATGAAATACTGTCTCCAGGTATTGCTAACATCACAGAACATCAGCTTCAGGTCCAAAGTCAAATTCTGCATCTCCGCTTTATCTCTTAAAATAACACGAGGTAGAGCCATTACTTATTTCTCTGTTTGCTTTTAAGTGCTCAAAATTTTCTCTCTAATTGAATTGCAATACCTGGCATCCAGTATATCCAAATTTCCAGCTTCCATGCAGGTCTGAGGCAGCAGACATGGGGTAACCAATGCCACTAACACCAATGTCAGTAAAAGCCAAGTTGATAATGATTGCGTTGGTTGCTGTCCGAAGCTCTTTGTACTTAACAAAGATGCCTAACACAACAATGTTACTGAAAATGCTTATCACTCCTGTAAAAACAGAGAAAGGAAAACTTCATAAAAGATGCACACCAGCCAGTAATACACAAGCAGAAGAAAATGCAGCCTATTGTAATATATAAGTCCCAAACAAGCTTTATTTTCAGTCAAGTGCAATTTTGCAAAGAAGATAGACACCGGAAAAGGGGAAAAAAGCTGTTCCAATTAGGCAACTTTCACTTGGATTCAATAAGCGCCAATAGTGGAGCATTTGCCAGACCTGGGACTTTTGGTGCGATGACAACAAGCATAGCAGAAATTCAAATGCATATAGGATTACACTTCAAACACTCTGGCCATCAAGTACAGTGCTGACCTCCATGCTAAAGAAGGATGCAGGCTGGTAACCAGCAAAAAAAAAGTGTTGGGAAAAAAACTTATGCACCTGATCTAGCAGAATGCCCCTGCCAATACCTGAGGGTTTCCATTCAGGGCAGATAGTTTCCACTGTGCATTCAGACAATAATCCTGGGCAAAAGGGATACAGAAACTTTGACTTTGATATCACTGTTCTAAACAGACAAACTCCTCCTTCTGCCCATGAGGTCCCAAAGCTTTGCCAGCATCAGAGTTGGTTCAGGTTGCTGCAATTTTGTTTTCTAAGCCTTGTCAAGCAGTCTGGATGATTTGCACAGCAGCACGGCTGGGCCTGCACCAGAGCTATCTCCTCCACATGAAAAGCTCTAGGGCTGCGTCACAGCCATGGGAAAAGTCCAGCTCTGCACTGAACTTGCTCGTGCCTCACTAATCTGTGTGTTTCCGGCCTTTGTGGTCTGGCTTGACTCAAACAGCATCTGAAACCTATTATCAGGTAACCCAAGAAATGGCCAGGACTCAAAAGTTGTAACACACTAAAGCTAAGATGTATATTCTCTTCTCTTCACATCCAATCCCTCTGAAATTTGCTTTGGACTTAAAGCTCCTCAAGATGCCCAGGACATTCTTCAGGACACTGGGCATCAGGAAGGTTTTTCTGATCTTGGTGTCCTCCTCATCCTTCTTTTCTCCAGCTATTCCCCTTTCCTAGACAAATCCTACTGCTCACTCTTGGAGTGAGTTTACATGGCATTCCCACAAAGCTTTCTTTTTTATTGTTGTGGTTTTATTTTCTTCAGACTCCAGCCTATTGTAGAGGTATCCAGAGCAAACTCATCCTCCAAACTTCTATTCAACCCACTATTAATACAAACTATCAATAAACAGTAAGGTTAAAAACTCCACCTTGCACCTCAGCAGAGACAAGACTCACAGCCCTTATCAATACGAGGGAGAATACAAACATGTTCAAGCAAAGATAGACATTAAAAAAATAACTTGCAAATAATAAGAGGAATTTATAAATTTTTCATAGATTCCTTAGTCTGGCACAGCTGCTACAGTATCACTGAACCAAATTCTAAACTTACAAACATCTGTATAGCCTGGGCACTTTAAACTACAAGTGCATAGTGGAATGTTTTTTTTGGTAAAAGTCTAACAACACATTGTCCATGAAAATGCCCCTCAGAATTTTTGGTTTGGCTTTTTGTTTTGCTTTGCTTATATTTTAGAAGTTTCATCTATTAATTGAAACGCTACAGTTTTTGTCATCACAGATCTGAGGAATAATTCTGTAAGGAGCTTGAGTGAATGACTGTCATACTGGATGTGGACTTCCACAAGCAGAACCCTCTTCTTTCAGTCACCCTGATACATTTTATACTATACCTGAAACTCATATAAGGATTTTCACTGCAACATTTTATTAAACTGTATCTATCTCCTACATTAAAGAAATTCTCTGATCAGATTCAGTAATTTTAAAATCAAATGAGGCAAAATCATAATTAACCCTCGGCTGTCTCTCTTTTTACACCACCAAGGATGTCTGTTCTCAGGTGCAGGTTTCCTGTTGGAGGTCCAACATCTTTTGGCCACACAGATGCCATCAGCTGTCATATTAATATATTCACACATTTCAGGAATGACACTGATCCTATGTGCTCCCAAAATTGACAAAAACAAGGAGCTGAGGATATGATCTGAAATGAACACCATAGTAAAAAAACCACTTGCAGTGCCAGTTCTGTCAGCTCTCCTGTTGATAGATAGCATGTCATCTCTTGGGAGAGAGGGAGCAAAAGAGAATTACAAGTTTAATAATACAGGCTTCTTATGAGGCATGTTTTAACAGATATTACCGTTACTAAGATTGAAATCAGACATACAACAGGACTGTAAACTCATATTCTCAGGGTGAAGGAAAGATCCTTCTAGACACACTTAAATTTAATAATTCAGAGTCCAGTCTTAAAAGCAAGGGGAGGGGGCAACAAAAAACAGTGAAGAAAAAGTGGAACCTATATTCATTAAAAATGTTAGTATCACTAAAATAAAGTAATAATAGAGCAAAAAAAGAATGCTTTGAGGAAGAAAATATAAGACAGAAGATGGATTCCATCTTGAACAAAGTGAGAAAAGAGATGTAGATAACAAGAAATGCTCTCTTTTCTGTTTCTGAGGATCAGGTCAAGCAGATGTAAAAAGTTTGTCCAGGCAGCAGTTAAGCAGTGGCCATTAAAAGGGCAATGAAGCTGGTCGAAGTGCTGGAGCACAAATCTTATGAGGAGTGGCTGAGGGAGCTGGGGTTGTTCAGCCTGGAGAAAAGGAGGCTCGGGGTGACCTTCTTGTTCTCTACAACCACGTGAAGGGAGGGTGTAGCCAGGTGGGGGTCGGTCTCTTTTCCCAAGAAACAAGTGATAGGGTGAGAGTAAATGGCCTCAAGTTGCACCAGGGGAGAGTACTTTTGGGTATTAGCAAAAATTTTTCACTGAAAGGGTTATCAAGCATTGGAACAGGCTGCCCAGGGAAGTGGTTGAGTTGCCATCCCTTGGAATGTGTAGATATGGTGCTTAGGGATATAGTTTAGAGCTGGACATGGCAATATTGGGCAGTAGCATCAAAATTTAAAAAAGCAGGTACATGTATAACATGGTATTTACCTTTCCAGCTAGCATTTTAAAATTATATCAGACCATTTCACCACCATAAGCAGAAAGACATCCATGAGGCAGCACAGCTTGCTGCAGCCTGAGTATCCCTGTTGTCACCCCAAAAATGAATACACTGACCAGTGTAATGCTTAACAATTACTTCCTTCTCAGAATACAAGAGAGAAACACTTAAACCTTTTAAAGAGCAGCATAATGATGAACACTGTACCCAGACTTCATTCTTATTCTTATACATCTGCTTACTAATAAGGCTTAAATCTTCCAGAAGTGAAATTTGCTGCGGTCAGGCAAAGCAATCAATCATACTTTCAAATATTTTATGGACTTCCTTGTCAAAAACCTTTCTCATTAAGAAAGTAAAGATTTACTAGACTCCCCCAACTATAATTAGAAATAAAAAATGAAAAAAAAACCTAAAACTACAAAGTAATCCAACTTTTTTTTTTCCTCCCCCAAGACATTCAATTTCCATGCAAGATTAAGAAAGAAGAGCTGAGTTGATTCTGCCTAATTCCATTGATACCCTATGATCACCAACGATAGCTTTGATCCTGAACACCAGCTGGTCAAAACTATCTGAAAATATCACCTTGTTACATACAACATAATCAATTTTAATAAAAATATAAGAGGTATATCTTATATATATCTTGGGTTTCCAATACTTGACCATTATCTATGTCTACAGCTTCATAAGAAGCCTACTGATCTGTGTAGCTGTTCTATCAATTTCTCTAAGGATCTTAAATAAATTATTGTCTTTGCATCCAAAAATACCCACTTTTCCAGAACAGCAATTCGACACTCACCACTTCAGACATATATGCTAAATAAACTGTGACCATGGGCAATACTATTTCACATAAATGTAAAATACATTAATATTTTAAAGTATTTTAAAATCTAACTACAGCATGGAAAAATTTGTGGTACAGTTAATGAATAAAGACTAAACTGATCTGATTTTCCATAATAAAGCTATAGAAGGCCTGTTTTTAAACACAGTAGGTCTCAGTTTTGTTTAGGTGGATATTTCATTACTATGGCACTCAATGCTTCAGAAAAGCACTAGTGAAGCACTTGTGGTTATACAATGAGGAAGTTTTTAAGGGGAGAAAAAAAAAAATTCTATAATCATTCAAGTTTAGCCAAAGACCACTGCAGTCACAGGGAAGAAACACTATGTGAAGCCTCACGGCGTGCTTTTCTAACACGTGCCATTGGTGAAAAATACAGCTGCAACTGGAATCTGCTCTTCTCTGATTAATGACCAGCTCCCTCCCTCTAAATCACATTCCAACCCTTCCCCTTACATCCCCCTAACAGACACCCGCTCACATGCTCAGACTACACGTATATTACTACAAACATGTGGCCCAGGAGAAATCTCAAGATAGCTTGTAGCACATCACAGAAAAATGCAAGATGTGACAGCTATGCCCTATTTTTATCTCTTTTGCAAGCTGGCAGAAATTAATTCTCACTCTCTTCTATAATTACATATCAACAAAATGTATTTTTTGAGGCACAACGCTGGCTTCAAATATAGAGCAGAAAACTTAGATGTTTCTGCACACTTCAGATGTTTCTGCATATTTCAGTCAGGCAGCTGATTGCTAACTTGCTAGTAAATATGGAGAAAAGCCATCAGACAGCTGTCTAATACAAAATGAAATACCAAAATACCATCACTGTTACTATACAAAATGAGCATTCAGATCTACAAGTTCTATTTTAAAAAGTTACGCAACAATTTGCCAATGCCCATACCTGCTGTTATTAAGTAAGCTGCAACTATGTTGTGCTCAGTCTGTGTGAAGGCTGAATGAGCTTCATTGTCACTTTCTGAGGAATTGGATGAGTCATTCCAATGCATTTTCGACAAAAGACTGTCGCCTATCCTCTGCAATAATTCATCAAGAAGACTAAACACTACAAAACCCTGTCAGGCAAATTCTTTCATTATTCAACAGACTCACTGAACAATTAAAAGAAAGGGGGTAGGGAGGACTTCCCCCTGCCATTGACAGCTTCCAAGCACGATTTAATTGGACTAAAGTGGAAAGAAGTTTATGCTCCCAATCTATGCAGGAGATTGTTAATTAAAACAAAGAGCAGCACAGAACTGAGTAAATTTTGAACAGTATGCTTAAACTTCATTCTTACTGCTAATGTGATTAACTGTCACATGCCCCCAAACTTTTTCCCCCTCAAACCTCTTGTGCAATGCTTTGGAAACCTCAACAAAAGTTGACTCAGTTCAATCAATCATCAGCCTGGCTTGGAACTAATTCCCATCACCCCACAAAGCACAAAAACCTGCAGTTCAACATGAATAGACAAATGTCAGCTTCCTTAAAAACAAGATATGTTTACTCTAAAGCCCATCCCTTCAAATCTTTAAAGATTTGAAGATCTTTAAAGATCTACTTCTTCAAGATTTTTTGTTTGAGTTAAACTGACAAATACACAAGAAAAACACATTCCAGTGTTTTCCAAAGTGAAGAAGCACGACTTTCAAAAAACCCAGTTGCTACATTTCTAATATAGCCCGGTCTATAGAAAACAGTTGTTGAATATGCCTTAAAAGCCTGAACATCCTCCTTCTCCTAAACACAACACTTGTAAGCTTACTTTGGGCAAATTTTCCAAAGCATGTTACTGGGTAAAAAATTACTGGGCCTTTTTCAAAGACCTGAGCAGTGAAAGCTCATGTTTTCTTCCCTTCAGTGATGAGGTACCAGCACACCAAAGTACAGACCTTTTAAAAAACCCTGCATAAACATCAGCTGCAGTAAGTCCTTGCCCAAAGAGTTTATATGCAGTATCAGAAAGCAGCTGCTTCCCCTCAGTCCTGCTTCATACAGTTTTTGCCTTCAGTCAGTATTCACACTGGGTATAAAAGTGACAAGGATAAGCACCAGTGGTTCTTCAGCTGCAAGTGGTTCACAGGTAGGTCAGGCAGGTCCCAGGCTAGGGCTGTGCCTTCTGAGCAGCAGTAAGGGTGCAGTGACACAGGAATACAGTCATCCAAGAGAAAGTACACCTGAAGAGCTCTCTCTTTTCTAACCTGTGAAACACTCATAGTGCATTCCTTCCCACTCCTCAGCTTGCCAGAACAGATATTCTGCATCTTTCACCCATGTGAATATAACGGCAAGAAAATTTTCATATAAAACCCATGCAGTCACAGTATTTAGTCATCATTACTACACACGATCTCATGTCACAGTGCTACGAGCAAACGCTTTCTTTAATGTCCCACATCTACACTCACAGCTCAGGGTATTTGTATTATTACAGTATTTTTCCTGTCAGAAGAGGATTAGGCAGGAACAGGGTGGGAGGGTTCTGAAAGGAAAGATGATCTGTTTGGCAATGAAGCCACTTTCCTCGTGCAACACTGTCCTGCCCTGAAAGATAAAGGCATGGTGATAATTCGATATCTTTGCTTTCCTCTTCTGACACTTTGGCAAGATTTTCAAAAGCACCTCAGATCTTCCAGCTTTCACAAAAGTCAGAGCTTGCAATGCTGAATGTCTCAGAAAAGCAAACCATTACTATTTTTACTCAGATAGGATTCCAGATGTACAGTAGCAATTAACAAAAGAAATTTTATACTTCTTGTTTAAAATACAACTTTCCACTATGTGCACTCCCTCCTATGTACCATCACATTGTTTCCGCCTCTTCTTAAATTTGACTAATTTTACAGCAACTGGAATTGACAGAAAAAAGTCAAAACTAAAGGCAGACACCATCAAAAGATTTTTTTTTTCTGCAACACTGTAGTTCATAAGATAAAGCCAAAAAGATAAAACAAGAAATTAAACATTGAAGTAAACAAATAATCCAGGAAGATGGAACCACAGCTTCTAAGCCAGATAAAATAAGTCTTACCACATCGCTTATTAATACTGGTATAAGAAAATATAAAATCCAAAACCTCAGGCTGTTTTTCTCCTCCAATAACATAGCATTACTGGTGTGAGAGGGGCACTTTATAAAGTCAGTTGATGCTTTTCCTTCCCACTTGTCCCAGATCAGTAGCAAAATGCAACTTCTATTTAAATCTATTCTTTGATTTGCAGGTATCTATATCTATATATGTGGGGCAATGCAATGTGAGGTTTAGCAAGCTGCTTTCAGTTATGTGTAAAATATATATCAATGCACGAATGATGTGAGTAGAGAAACGTAGCTTTTCCATTAAAAATAAATAAAAAAACAAAACCAACCCCCAACCTCTTCCTTTCCTATTTCCAGCAGTAACCCCGCTACAAACCCACGGCAAACCCAACCCCTCCCACGTTTATTACTCTCTCCACCGCTGGAGGGCTCTCTAAGGCAAAACGTCCATTTAATCTTTTCCCAAACGGATGCTTGGGAATGGTTCAAACCCCAAGGAAAACAAATTAATAACTTACCTCTTTCTCCTCGTTCACAGAGACTTTTACTAGATTTAAACTGTTGGTTAGAAAAGTTTCGCTCTATAGAGATTTTCAGCTGACAGAAGAAAACGCCCTGAAAAACGCATGACTCTACAAAGATTTTTACTTGCCTTATATCACACAATACCTATACTTTCTCTTCTAATAAACAATACTTTTTCTTGCCAAGACAATGCTTTACACAACTGCAAATTACTTTGCACCAGTACGTGTGTGATGGTCCAGCATTTTTTCAGGCAAACATCCACATCTATGAGTCAGCGCCACAGAAAATCCTTCCTGTTCTAAAACTGCCAGTGTTGCAGACTTACATTAAAATATCCCAATTATTTCCTGCACTTCATCAAATTTCTCTAACAAAGTAACACAGCAAATCAATTAACTACATGGAGCCATCCTATCCCAGAAACTGCATAAAACACAAGGAAAATAAACAACTCTGCAAGGAATGCAGGGCCACTAAAGCCATTCTCAATAGGTAACAATTTAAGCTTTATAATACACCTCCACGTATTACCCCCATTTAATGAGGATTTAGATCCCAAATAATAGAAAAAAATATAAACCCAAAATTTTGCTGTAGCATGGGCAAAAGGCTCCAGGTCTTCTAAACATTTGTAAGCAATCTGATCCTAGCAATGTACCAGCTGCCAATTTCAAAATCAGCTGGAACTCAGACCCTACACCTGGGCCAAACACGGCAATCCATGGCAGTGGAGGACACAGGTAGGTGACACCAGTACTGCTGTGCACTGTGGGGTGCTCTGAAGCCTACCTGAGCTTCAGAGGAATATTCCAGGACAGCAACCCCCCCTGTGCTGCTGGAACAGGTGGCAGGTGAGAAGCTATTTAGATGGTCCAGTTGTTTGCTCCAAAAGCTGCCAGTAAGGGGAATACAGGGAACACCAAACTGTCAGCCAAGAGCCTACACTAACACCTTACCCCCACTCCCCTCACTGCAGACAGCACTGTGACCTCCTTTCTTCCCTAGACACTACAAATTTGAAATTTGCCGTTTCTGCCAACATACCAATTTCTGTCACGGTACCTGTGAGCCCCTTTCCTATTCTCTGCAGCAGCAGCACAGAGTATCTGTAATTACGCACATAAATAAAACTGGAACATTTCACTTACTAGGATCAGGAGCACTGTGACAGACTCACAGATAGAATGTGAATTAAAAGTTCAAGACTGAGAGAAAGCTGTCATGTAAAATTAGAGAACCTCTTAGTTCATTACAGCAGTACACTGGAGACCAGACATCTTAATTTTTTTGAGACTGAGTTTTCTTCTATTAAAGTTAGCACCTTACTTATATTAGGAAGGAAGGGTCACACCATGGCACAGAGAAGACAAGGCACAACAGGGACTGAATGTGCCTTGCAAATACCACTATTCCTCAGAATGGAGAAGGGAAAAAAAGGCATTATCGTATGGCAAACACATCCAGACACATTCTTCCATCCTAAAACCTCCGTGGAGATCTAAGATCATAAATTTTCTCTGGATATTTGCATAAAATCCATCCAGCATTGTTCGTATGCATAGGCCATACCATAACGCTCCCCATGCATTTCTCCATTGGGACTGCAATCCCTTCCCTATAACCAAGAGGTTGATCTTTCCTCCAGAGCTGCAATGGATATTGCTGTTTAGCCCCTCTGCACACAGGTCAGAGCCTTTGCTTTGGCCTTGCAGAGCCTTAGGCTGACTCACTGCTCCATCTGCTGAGAGACTCAGCACACACATCTGCTCCTGGGCTGCCAGGCGGCACTGCCTGCAGCCAAACACTGCCTGCAGCCAAACACTGCCAGTCACACCACGCAACTTACAGAGCATGGCAGGAGCCTCTTGACACCCTGGGAAAAGCATGTCCCTAAAGAATAGCAAAGAGCAGCATGAATTTGGGTGTAAGAGTGAGAACTGTGTCAAGTCTTCCAAAGACAAACAATAAGGAAAGAAGACCCAAGCCAGCTGCCCAGTATTGAAGCATCAGTGAAGAAACACAGCACAGCAGAGGATCCAGTTGCAAACACGATAGAAGTACTGACACTGCAACTGCACTTGGTTAGTGTTGTTCAGCTGCAATCTGGAGTGCACAAAATGCAATTACTTGCATAGAACTTTTTCCAGATAAAAGGCAACTTTACAACACCTCGAGTTAAAACCCTGAGGCACTATGGCCTAGCAATGCAAAGCAACAGAAGCCTAATCATTCTCAGAGCTCTGGATTTAACCGACCTGGTTAAAGCTAGGCTTGTAGCAATATCAGGAAAAAAACTGGAATCCCTCACTTCCTGAATGTACTGGGGTTAACAGTACACTCAGCTTCATCTCACAAAAGCAGACCTAGCAGAAATTCAACATTCTGTGTTTTCTTTTTTTAAGTTGAAGAACATTTTTATCTGTTATCCTATGCAGCATCTATTCACATTTAAGTGAATTCCTTTACATTTGTTTTCCACTCTTTCAGGTTTTGTTTCAGAGATTATTAAAAGTAACGGTCATATTTGTTAAAACATCCAGTAACTGTCCAATCCTGGTACTGAAAAATTACCTGTTGCCTTTTGTTAAGCAGAAGGATAACATAATTAATCTGTTACTGCATTCATCAATTAAAAAGTGTAACAGTGCAATCAATTCTGAAAGCAACTTTTTTCACATTGAACAAGATGTTCAAAATACTTGCTCATACATTATTCTACATATCCCTTTTCAAAAGTGCTTGGTAGGAGAGTCTGTGAACAGACTCCTGGCTCCAGCTGAAATTCAGTGATGTTCTAGTTTTCACTATTTTACTGCCAAAGTTCCAGAGTAGAGAGGCACCCTGGTCCCCTCCATCCTTAGGAAGGTACAGTCACTCTCTTTTCAACAATCCTCATTATGCACCCATTTAAAGAGACCAAACACTCGTGCAGACTTTTTCATGCCCTTCTAAGCAACAAATAACTGAAAGCATCGTGTGCAGAGGAGCCCTATGATGGGCTATTTAATCTCAGCCCTGCACAAGCCCAGAGGTGCAGTACCAGGACATCAAAACCTCAAGAGAAACAGGCTAAGGAGGGATGCAGAGCCAGTTAAAAACCCGTAGCATTTTAGTATCAGTGTAATTAGATACCATTAGATGACTGAAGTATAGTATCAACCTTATCTTGTTAATTAGACAGCAGCTTCTAAGACGACTGCGTCTTAATGCCTTTGGCTTTCATTAATATTTATACAGAAAAATTCATAAAATATACTTTGCTGTCTTTTCTTTATACATTACTATGCATTTAAAAAAATTATCAACACAAAAGTTCAAAATTTAATTTATAAAAAAGGTTCACAAAGGTTGTTTAAACGTTGTTTAAAAGGTTGTCCATTTCAGAGCAGCCCAGAAGATTCGACGTAAAAGGAGGATGAGAACCAGGGATCAGTCATGCACAGGTTCACACTGAAGTATGTGCATGCAGTGAACCTGCAGGGTCTTTGGAAAACCCGTATCAATTGATTGTTTACTCCTGACTCCAACACGTAATCAAGCACTGACTGCACTGCTTGTCAGAAACAGTTTAAGAATAACATCGAATCGTGGCTTAGTTTACAGATATTCTGAGCAGTCTTCAGCTCTTCACCTGGGGCTACACTCTCCTCATGCATCCATCAACAGTCATTAAGTGTAAAAATACTTGTCATTTGTAGCTTCAAGTTCTTTATAAAAAGATTTTCAGGGTCCTTTAAAAATTTTTTTCATGGTTCTTTCCTTCTGCAGATGACATGATAAGAATGAGGAGATACTCATGGCTCCATTTTTAATGTCCTCTTCCTATTTTAAGAGAAAAGAAAAATACATCAAACAATTCACATCTTAGTTGTGTTTAAAGCAAATTCTTTACGTAACACTGAATGAGTTGATGGAACAAAATGCAAAAAACTAACATGGTTTTACACATGCATCATTAAATGCAGAGTACTGTGCTTCAGTTTAAGCTACTGGGATGCACAGAAGTCTCTTGCATAGAACTACAAATATCTACAAGACATTAAAAATAAAACATTCTGTTTAATATTTACAAGCTTTAGAAATCAGGAGCTATTCTTATTCCTGAAAGGTAAAGCCACACACTCACCCCGAAAGCCTCCTCCACCACCTCTTCCTCCTCTGAATCCTCCTCCTCCACCTCTACCTCCTCTGAATCCTCCTCCTCTTCCTCCACCTCTGCCTCCTCCAAATCCTCCTAAACAGAAGAAAGAAATTACCCTTTGAGGAGCATATAAATTCTTGGTTATGCACAACAATTTATTTCACTGACAGCTTCTGAAATGAAATGAACAACAACAAAAAACCAGAAAATGTCAATTGCTGGACAGTTACCAGGTCAACTACTAGTACCTTGTCTTTTCTAGGGACCTTCTGCAGCATGCTAGGCATTGTTTAATATCTGATATACCATGCCCAAAATACTAAAGAGACCTGACAATTAACTTCTTTCACAAGAGCAAAAAATTAATTATATATATTAACCAGTAATTGATCACAACTATTAATACTTATTTATTAATTACAACTCAATGGAACATTAAAACAAACAAACCAAACCACTTTGAAACACTTACACCTTGCTGCAAAGGGGCAGGGTATGGAAAAGAGGCAAGACACTGTGATGTAAGAAAAAATAAACTTCCACTTTAATTGAAGAGTACATCACAAGTGATGTTCAAAAAGCTTTCTGTCTTTGTTATAAATCAGCATTCTCTCCTCCCTGTGCTTTGGAGCTGTTACTTAGGTAGCTTAGAAGCCTAGGTCTTGCTCCTGGAAAGATATCACTGCCTTTTCTATTAAGTCAAACAGAAACATGAATAACATTTTTCTTTGCAATACAGCTGTTGATATTCAAGTACTTACCAGCAGCTTAAAAAAAAAACCAACAACACAAACACTCCACAAAACAAATGACCAAAACAAACCATGGCACCTCAAATAAATCCAACACTCTGCAGCTTTTATTCTTGTGATCTTACCTCTACCACCACCTCTTCCTCCCCCACGTCCGCCACCACGCCCTCCTCTACCACCTCCTCTGGGAGCACCTTTTTCTCCAGGGGGTCTTGGCAAAAATCTCTGAAGGGGTAGCAGCTTTGCTGGATCAATGTAAAACTGCAGGAGGAGAGTTCCATTAGGCTTTCAAAACACCAAGACTAAAAAGCACATTATCTCCCTTTACAAATACCCACAATTTGGTCTTACCCCGTTATGCCAAACTGTCCTCTGCAAATAGCCAAATAAAGAAAGCACACAGGAAGTAAACTGCAGTATTAAAGAGCTGCTAAAGTATGTGATATTTGTGTGATTTTCATTTGTTACATCTTTTCTTGTGGGGCAGGGAGAAGGAATAATATGGCAAATACAAAACTGAAAAGGAAGAGGAAATTAATGCATTATGTTTACAAATGACAGTCAGCTTTTAAAGTTATTAAAATCTTAATAAAGCTTTTATTATCTGCTGACAGAGTAGACTTATCTAACCAATGACATACAGTAAAATTCTGTTACTGAGATTGGCTAACCTTTTGCATCTTTTTAAATGAAGAGGCTTTCATGTTCTCGGACAGCTTCACTGAAAAATACTTTTCGTTTCTTTAAGGAGCACTGCAGTAATAAAACATTAAAAACTGTGATTTTGATCCGTATATGGAAGGAACATTCCGACATTTTCTAAGTTAGTATTTTATAAATTAAACTAAATTTCAGCACAATTGCAATTAAAAGATCAGCAGAAAATATTTCTAATTTCTTTCTGGTTTTTTCACAGTGACAAATGTAGTATTTTGGGGCAAAAATTTTTTCCTTCGACATATGAAGGCATAAGGAAGAACACACCAGTGCAAAAGCGTAACTGTAAAGAAACACACTTGCACAGCAAGTGATGACCTCTTCAGCCCCAGCATGACCCCGAGGCTTATCTGGAACAATTCACATGCTGCAGGGGCTCTGCTGCTGCTGCTGAGTGCCTGGCTGTGCAAAGGCATGAGCCAGCAGGGACTCCCGGACACCACATGCCCAGCCTCATCCTACACCCTATGTGACCCCACGTGCAGCCTTGTGCGAATCCTTTGGCTCTCCAGTGTGGAAGGACTTTGCTATGCAGTTCCCAAGATCAAAAAAAGCTGCTGGCCAACTCTGCTCACTTATTAGTCTAAATTAAATGGGGAAGCAAGGAGCTGCAAAATCCATAACATATTTTCTTCATATGCTACTGCAGGAAGAAAATAAGACTCTGTAATTCAAATAATTATGACACAAAAAAGTAAATCTGCAAATCAATACATTCAGAGCATGAAAGTGATTTAAACCTGCATATTTTACTTCACATTTAATGTGGGAGAGGAAAATGCATGCAGTTAATGGCTGATGCTCAACCAACCAACACAGGCTGAGTCTTACTGACATGTTACAGGGTTACTCCCCCAGGTATCCTGCTTTTGTCATGGATTCTGTCCATCTGGCAATGACAACAGAATGCACTGAGTGTCTCTGTGTCAAGCTGGCTTTGCCAGAGATGTCCTGGCACATCCCACTTTTATGGGCAGGTTAAGTAATAAAATGGACAATGAGCAACAGGACATCTTAGTATAAACTCACTTTATAATTAAATAATGAGCTGGAGCATGACCAAGGTCCCCCAATGCACAAAAAAAAAAACCCCAGGCCCTTGATCCAACTCTGTTACGGCTTAGTAACCTATAGCAGAAAATTTGGTCAGTTAGCCAGAAAAAGTAACAGCTGGAACCACCATGGATCCAAAAAACATCATCAGTACTGGTACGGAGAGTGAAAACCTCTGACTGACTGAAAGCACTCTGTCACATCAAAAAATCTCTAAGATAGGCACTTAATCTGAATGAAACACCTATTGACACCAACAGTTGCAGCTACAGTTGTGTCTGTTCACATTTAACTGGTAGCCAAATGCTGAACTATTTTAAAATCCTAGAGAAATCCCATTTAATATCCAATCAATTTTTAAAAAACAAATACTGTAAGTCACATATTTTTTTCAAAGGATACAAAGTCTCTCAGCTGTCCAAAGATTTCATCCACTTTGCCAATCTGCTCCTTATTATCCAAGTACACTGGAGCATTGAAATAAGGCACCTTGTTTTCTTCTGTTTTACATTTACAAACAAGGTCATCTTCACAGGGATGCATGAACTCTCCCAACACTGAAATAAAAAACGAACAAGCTAAAGATCTGGAGCACTCATTCTAAATGAAACAAATAAAAGTTTCTCCCTGTAACTTACAAACTACCCTTTCTGGAGGGCCCTGGTCGTATCCTCCTCTGTTGAAGCCTCCTCTTCCACCTCCCCGTCCAAAGCCACCTCGTCCGCCACGGTTAAAGCCACCTCTGTCACCGCCACCTCCTCCACGGTTGAAGCCACCTCCTCTTCCTCCTCCTCCTCCTCCTCTTCCACGAAAAGACATTCTCTACTGTTTCCTACATTGTGGACAAAAAGCAGTTGCTTAAGATATAAAAGATGTGTCACATCTGATTTGCTGTACAAATTACAGTGCCCTGTCAGCCTTGTTTGTTAATTTAATGATTAGTCCTTTTCAATCCTCACTAAAAACATGCTGGCCTATGAAAAATCAAGTTTACGCCCAAGATCCCCTGCAACATCCACCTGCAAAAAGTAACTAGCAGTGACCAGCACCTTTTTCATCCATCTGTATAAAGGCTGGTGACACTCTTGAGTCCCACAAGTAAACGGCACAAAGTGAGAACAACACAGAATGGTTTGGGTTGGAAGGGATCCTACACATCACCCACTTCCAACCCCCCTGCTATGTGCAGGGACACCTTCCACAGGTCGCTCAGGATCCTATCCAACCTGGCCTTGAACTCTCCTTGGGATGGAGCATCCATAACTTTTCTGGGCAACCTGTTCCAGTGCTTCACCACCTCACAGTAAAGAATTCTTTCCTCATATCCAATCTCAACCTGTCCTCTTTCAGTTTGAAACTGTTTTCTCTTATTCTACCCCTAAGTGCCCTTGTGAAAAGTCTCTCTCGAGTTCTGCTGCAGCCTCCTTCAGGCACTGGAAGGCTGCTGTAAAATCTCCCCAGAGCCTTCTCTTCTCCAGGCTTAACAAACCCCACTCTCAGCCTGGCTGCAGAGGAGAGGTGCTCCAGCTCTGTAACCATCTTCCTGGACTCCTCTGGATCTGCCGCCAAAAAGTCCACGTCTTTTCTGTGCTGGGGACCCCAGAGCTGGATGCAGCACTGCAGGTGGGGCCTGAGCAGAGCAGAGGGGCAGAATCCCCTCCCTGTCCCTGATGGCTGCTGCTCTGGATGCAGCCCAGGACACGTTTGGCTCTCTGGGCTGCGTGTGCACATTGCTGGGTCATGTCCAGCCTCTCACCCACCAGCACCCACAAGTCCCTCCCGGCAGGGCTGCTCTCCCTCTGTCCATGCCCCCAGCCTGTGGGGATACCGGCGGTCGCCCCGACCCTTCCACTCGGCCCCGTTAAACCCCAGGAGGCTGCCACGGGCCGCCCTGGGGACGCAGCCGCAGCGCCTCATGGGGCCCTCGGGACGCGCGGGGACCCCGGCTCCCGGGGCTATTCCCCGAGGGCTGACGGACACACGGACACACGGACACGCGGACACACGGAGAGACGGACACACGGACACACGGACACGCGGACAGACGGACACGCGGACGGGCTCCATCCCCTCCCGCGCGGCACGTACCTGCACGTGCGCGCCGCCCCGCCCGGAAACGCCCGCGCTGCCACAAACGAGGCTGCCTGCCGTAAATGAAAGGGCAGCTGCCGGCCGACACTGTCGCGAAGGCGGTTAAATGGCCAGCAGAGGCGGTGCGCCGGGAGCGCGTGTGCCACAGGGCTGCGGGATGGGTGTGACACCCACGGGAGGCATCTGCAGGTATACACAGACAGATGTGGTTAGCAACATGTATCCTTCACGGTAATCTGGCAGAGATGAACGCCTTTCAATCAGGAGAGCCGGTGTGATGGATCGATCGGGGCTCCTCTGGGCAAGAGGAGAAAGTGTAACCCCACAAAGAAAAGTGTAACCCCAACAAGCGCCTCCATTTAATCATTTAATAATTTACTTCAAGGGCTTTACTTTTGTTATCTCGTCGTGCTCTTACGATAAAACCAGTTCAGGCAGGATCTTTTGAAGAGATCAGATTTATCAGTTAATAGTTGAGGCTCCTGTATTTCTAAACACACTTTAAAATATTTTTCTAGTGGTTAAAAATTAAACACAAATCTAACAGCTGGCATTCAAAAGAATCCCAGCCAGAGGAATTTGTCTAGGAAGGGAGATAAAATTTCATCATGCGAATGCTCCCAGTTTGCTTGGTTTTCTTGTGTCTCTTTTGTGTTTGTGGATCAGAGGTAAGATATGTTTTATTGTGTTAGCATTAATTTATTAAAACGTTTAATTTATTAAAATGTTTATTATAACAATAAACAGTTTATTGTTATAAAAGCAAAACCAGTTGATTTTTGTAAAGAAGTTTCCTTTCATAGTATTTGTGTTTCATACATTTGTTGTAGCCCAGCCTGAATGTTTGAAGTTTGCTATTTCTCTTTCACATTTTGATTCTATCTGGGGCTTATGCTAACAGGTTTCTGGAAAATATTTTAATCATGATCCTATCCCAAACCAAATTTGCAAGCATGGCTGACTGGAGAAAGGTGCTGCAATGTTCCCTGCCTCCTTTTTATGAGAAATGGGATTGCAGCCTTGTAACATGGCAGCATGGTCTGTCCCACTGCCAGAAGGTTTGCTGCGGATTGTCTTTGTGCAGAAGTGTCTGGGAAAGCCAATCTGGGCTGAGCATTCAGCACAACCCAAGTCCTTCAGAGAAATCCCAAGATAAAAATCAGCACCTGTTGTTCCGGGTGAGGAGGAACTCCTAGCACAATATGGGAGTTGTGCCAAGCCGGATCTGGCTCACAGTTCAGATTCTACTGACCTGAGAACAGCAGGAAGAATTTAATAAGATTATACAACCGTGAAAAGGAGAGGTATTGGATTAAATTCTGCCCCAACAGCATGCTCACTGACTTTACTGTGGCCAGGATTTCCTCATGAGAACTTTAAACTTCAGGTCTGTTGATTCAGTTGACACAGTCAAAGCTGATAAATGACATTTGAGGACTAACGTTTTTGTCCCATTTTTACACAGAGTCCATCCATATATTTTTTTTTCATGTTTGATCATTCATCCCACCCTCAGATCTTAGTAAGTAAAAGCACTCAGCCAGCACTGAAGTCACCAGAGAGCTGCACAAACACAGGTGCAGAGCCACTCACCCAGAGGCTATCGGAGGGAGGGTCAGAATCTTTATCTGCAGTCCAGTGATGGCCAACAACCACTCTGCAAATCCACTGCTGTGCAAGAAACAGGAAAAAAGCTGATAAGGAAGAGCATTCATTTTTCAAATGGCTTTCAGATACTTGTTAAGATACTTGATATACTTGTTACTTGAGCAGTCACATGGACTCTGCAAAACAAATCATTAATTATAGATTTATTTGCTAGTAAGTAGTTCATAAATATTTACTGGCGATATTTAAATCCAAAGTCAACCAGGCCAATAAAAAAAATCTTAGGGAAAAAAAAAACAAATTGCTTTTTTTTTTTTTTCATTTTCTGGTGCTTAAATTCCTTTATGTTTTAATCTGCTTACAGTCCCATTACTGGGATGTATTATAAGCCAATGCCTTTAAAAATGTTTATAATCTTCTCTGGACTTCAGTTGATGTTTGAAAAGTGAAGAGTTTAAAGTTTGTGGGAGATCAGTAAGAGTGAACATCACACCAGGTAAATGATCCAAAAAGGAAAAAAGAGTTCAGGAAAACTGAGAAAGACAAGGTGGCCAAAGACAAGGGAATAAACGCTATAAATAGTATTTAGCAACTTTTGGTTAGATTGGAAAAGGCTTACAAATGGACACTTTGCTGAGGTCAGCGAAGGGATCTGCAAAACTCTTGATGCAGTCCCTAATCTTGCTCTTATTTTAATTTTTTTTGTTTTGTGCCTTGCAGAATGCATCATCTAATGCTGAAGAAAACCACTTTCAAAAGGTTAAGCCTGCCCAGCCAGCTGAGCAAGACACCTACCTCATAGGAGAATGCTTAAGCAACCAATACACCCACAAGTCCTGTAAAAAAGTTTTTTGTCACCCATGGGAACGATGTGTGGAGGGAAAATGCCTTTGTAAGCTTCCCTACCAGTGCCCAAAGAATGGCTCTGCAGTTTGTTCCACCAGTGGAAAGAGCTTCCGTACCTACTGTCAGCTGAAGAGCTATGAGTGTCAACAACCCAAAGCAAAGTTCCTGCACAAGGGAACATGCCTGCCTGAAGGTATTAACACCTCCTTCCCCACAATTTATCAGTCACAGAGATAAGGAGATGCTTACACTATTTACAGCTCAGAAAGTCAGTTCATTTTCTTGCACTAGGAACAACATGAAACAGAAAATGAAAAGTCACTGAAAATGGGCAGTATCTGTTGATTTTCATAAAAAAAATTAAGTGATTGACAGGCCCAGGTCATCCTCCTGCTGGTTTTACTACACAGACTACTGCAGGCATTTTGCCACACAGGTCACAGAAGCAAGATCTGGCCCTCTCACTTCAAGTATTACTGGTTGGTTATCAAAAGTCCCCTAAAGAAGGTCATTATACTAAAATGCAACCTGTTCTTGTTAGACTTGCAGGTACTCTTATGTACCCATTACCCTCATTTGTCTTTAAACTGGCATCTTCTGAAAAAGTAGCAGGCTCAAAGACACAACATCAATCCTCAGATAATTCAGGAATAATGCCCGAAGCTTCTGATTCCCAATCTCCTGTTCTTTCCATATGAACTTTGGCTGTAAATACAAAATCAGTCCTGATTTGGTTTTGTGCTGTCTTTCCACTAGATAAATCTATATAATATGATTTTGTTTGAGTATTTTTTAAATTTCTCTCTTTTTTATTTTGTAAGAAACATTTTCAGTCTCTCTGGCTCATGGAGATTCAAGTTTGCTTCGATTAAAACCTGTGAATCACAATGAAGAAAGTTTTGTATGCGCTAGTGAGTGGACTATGAATGAAGCAAATGTGGCTTGCAGGCACCTTGGCTTTGAATTGTAAGTTTGGGGAATTTATCTCTGGATAACTGCAAGGGATCTGAAAAAGTAGTGATGCTTACAGAAGTGTCAGTCACAGCCAACTGTTAAGACAGAAAACTCATGAACAATGTATTGGCTACAATATTCTGATTAAACTTCTTTAACTGACACCTGAGAGTGAGAGCCAAAACACAGATTTCTGTGTTCTATTACAATACGAACCATAATCGTTTTACTTTCAAAATAAAGGTGAAGACCAATGTAGAGGTGTTCTCTCAGGCCTGTGTTAGGGAAAGTGCATGGATGGAGCATTCCCAGGTAGCTCTGAGCAATGATCTGTGTGCAGAGAAAGGTTTCTCAGGACAGCTAACAACAGGGTACAGCTCTGTTCTGCCACTCACACCAGCCAGACTAACAAGAACCTGAACATGCTTTTGTTTCCTTCACCCCTTGCCCCCACTGCCACTGCTTGCTCTGGCCCCAGGGATAGTGGAAGCCCCACAGAGCTTGTGTTTTTTCCTGTGACCACACTGATGACCCAAGCTGCGTATTCAGCTCCTCATAAAGAGTCACCTCTATATCCTGTACATAATTTTATACCTGTACAACTAATTTAACTTCGGTGGAGTTACCTCCCAAACCTTACAGAAAAAACCCTAAAAATGTCCCCAGAAAACTAAAACTGCTATTGCAGTGCCTCTCTAGGTGAGAAGCAAGTATTTCCTAGTCCTGATCAGTGTAGCTTTAGATAGCAGAGAAGGGTTTGCCCTGGGACAGAGCACTGAGCCCTGGAGTCTCACTGAAAGCCTCTCTAGTTACTTATTTACTCGATCCATATTCCTTTAAGGTAAGGGATACATGCACTGTTAGGAGAATACTGCTCAGGTAAAACTAAGAAAGATAAAATTTATCAATCCCAGCCATGCAGTGGCCTGAGCTTCCTCAATATTCACTGGGTTTGATGGCACCAAGGATAGCTGACCCCATGCAGGATGGTTTCCAAGTTACGGCTCACCCATGTCCACACAGAGCTAGAGATCTGAGCTTACAAGTTTTGCTACATAAGGAAACTTACGGATCTAGCCATCATGATACACAGTGTCTTTCACAGAGCTACGTATGGATTTGGGAACAGTTCTATGCAGCAACCTGCAAAAAAACCTGCACTTTTTCTTCCAGAGTAAACATCTATTTTCCCCTAGACGACTCCATGGGAAATCTGCTCTTTTTCTTAGCCATGACCAAAATTCTTTGACACTGAGGAAAATCATATAAATACTAAACAATAAAAGCAGTGCACAATCCATGGTGAAATTATATAATTTGTTATTGTTATTATTAATATTATTAATATTATTTGTATCTTCACAGAGGTGCTGAATATTACCAAGCCAATTCCAGCATCCCAGAATCTGCCTTAAATTCACTACATTGTCTGCAAATAAGTTGCAGGGGCCTAGAGACAAGTCTTGCTGAATGTCACATAGAGATGAAATCAAGAGATAGTAATGAGGGACTTGTTAGCCTGCAGTGCCATGAAAATCTCAGAGGTTAGTAGTTCTTTTTAGTTTAATATCTATTTGGTAGTTTTACATTTTAAGTTTATCTTAAATAATGAGGATCTAGTTTGCTGAACTCTCAGCCACAGAAAACCTGCACTGGAACCTTTTGATTATTTTAAATCATCATTTTGCACACTTTAAAACAATTGAAGCAATCTGGAGTCAAGACAGTCTTGAGTTTGCACGTTTGAAAAATCACTGTTGCTCCTGAAGTATTTTTACAGATATTTCCCCAAAGGAAAATTATTTCACTATCCTCTGTATGTTCTGTATGTTCCACCATCCCTTCCAAGGGTACCAAGGTATATTGTATCCCACAAGTCTTATCTCTCCCGGGTTAACTGAGCAGACAGGTGACAATGTTCACTGTTTGAGGGAGATCCATTAGCACACCAGGAGAACTGCAGCCAGACGAGCATGACTATGGTGAAACTGCTGGAGTCACCTGGGGGGTTTAGGACTCCTCAGTTTCTCACTGATAAAAGGGGAATCAAGGCCTTGTTTAGAATTCTAACAGATTTTCATTCTCTGTAGTGAGCTTTCTTTGAGACTGGTGAGCATCAGCCTGAGATGCTGCTGACTAGAAGAGCTATGAATCATCTCAGGTTTCTCTTACAGAAGTAGTTATTCGGAGACTCTTGATGAGTTCTTTCTAGAGGGGGAACCTCCATCATCCTAATCCCTTGAATCATTTACGGTGGGCTTGAACTGATCATTTCTGGTTTAGTCCTTGCCAGTCCTTTCATTAGAAGAAATTAAATTCCCTTTTGCGAGGCTACTCAAATTTGGAGGAAGAAAATAAATGGTCACGCTGAAACCCTGATGAAAAGACAATCAAAACAATAAAAAAGATTCCTATTTCCCTGACTGGGCCCCAGCATACCTACTTCAGATAGGCCAAACTGCTGACAGAATCAAATATGCAGGCAGAGTATTTCCCTGGGCAATTATGAACCTACAGTCAATTCCACACTAACTTCATTTTCATCTCGCTGCACAGCTTGTTTACATGGGGAGTTTCACTGTGTCAACAAGAAGTGCATTTCTCTGAATAAAACCTGTGATGGAATCAATGACTGTGGAGACCTGAGTGATGAACTGTGCTGTAGAGGTAATGATTTCCTTTGTCAAGTGTTTCAAAATAATTTCAGCAGAAAACCACCCACAAAGAATTTTTACAGTGATGTAACAGCTAAATTCTGTTTTCCAGTAAGTCACTACATCAAAGCAATCAAACCATAGTTTATGTATAGGGAACTGCAAAAAAAAGGCATAAAATACCATTTTGAAGCAGGCAGGTGATCTCTTGAGAATCTGGATTTCCTCAGAGGATGAGGAAATACAATGAGATTATTTAGGAGGCTGTTAAAAATTGATACAAAAAATGAGTCCTGTTAGAATGAAAATGCATTTTTACTTGGAAAAAATCAGTAGTAATTAAACAACTATATTGGTTTTCCAATGAACTATCTTTAAACCGAAGTAAGATCTCTCTTAAATTTCTTATTAATGCAAGATCATCCATGGAACATCTGTGAAGAGTTCCTGGCACATTGCTTGTTCATGAGCAGTCATTCTTTCAGCATCTGCAATTCCAGCTGTAAAAATTCTGATTAGAAATGAGGAGTGGATCCACCATGACCTGAATGCTGGAGAATACTTCCAAAATTTGGGGTTCGGGTACCAAATGCTAATGTGGGTTACAAATCCCATCATTATCCATCCATAACCTTAATTTTGTAGTGTTACAATTGTAATTCAGTTTAATCTGATAATTGTGGAAACATGATCACAGTAATTTTAGAAAAAAAAAACCAAAACATGTCATTTCATGCATCCAGGGGACATTTATTTGGATTCCACATGACAAAAATAGTGCTGTTTCAGCTTAATGGGCTGAAAACAATGCTTCCTGAAATCAAAATAAGTATTTCAACTGAGTTCAGTGGTCTTTGGATCATATTGAGATATCTGGATACTTTCAGAGAACTACCTTATTTTCTATTAAAGACAAATACCTTGAATAGTAGATTGACATGAGATTTTAAATTAGCTCAAAAGACCCTGCCATGAATTCAAGCACTGCTTTGCTTTTGATAACATTCAAAGGGATCACAAAATTTAAAAGGAAGGGGTTTCTCAAGTTTATAATACCTTTTCATATAACCAAGAATTTTAGAAGTAAATTATTACATCCAGTATCTTCCTGAAAGGACTCTTGACTCCTAACCCTGCATTTAGGCATTTAGCTCATTTAACCAAAAGCCAGCTTGGTCTCTGATTTGGGGGGGTGAGATTTGGCACAAGCATCATCAGTTCCTCATTTGAGGTGATCAGTAATGCTGGCAAAATTGGAGGTCTTTTGGCTGAGGTTGAGTGTGGCCATGTTATGGATGAAACTGGTACAAATTGACAATAAATCCAGCAGTACAGTACTGCAGTGGTAACAGAGATCCACATTTTTCAAGTCTTATAACTTCAAGTTTTAAAGTGAGGAGAGCCAAGTATTCATTTTGTTTACATGCACAGAGCCTGCTTTTGTAACCTCTTTATGAACAGCCAGGTCCCCTGTAATATGGATATACATTTGGTTGATATTTTAAAAAGCTCTCTGACGGTGTGAGGTTGCTGAACCAAATGATCCTGTGATTCACATTTGTAATTCTCCTGTGTTACAGAGTGCAGAGGCAACAGTTTCCACTGTCGGTCAAATATCTGTATTCCAAATAAGAATGTCTGCAACAAAGAAATTGACTGCCTCACAGGAGAGGATGAAGCTGGAGTTCTCTGTGCAGGTTTTCTTCTGAAAGATGTTTTTGTTTCTTTCCTTTCATTCAGCTCAATTTTAACTAAAAGCTACACAATGCATATTATTATACTATTTATTATGCAAGAATCAGTCTCCCCAGTGTTATGTTATGCATAGGAGGAAGAAAAGGTCAGAATTTTCTTTCCTTTCTTTCTGGAAAGGAATGACAAGAAGACTAAAGGAAGGAAGAAACAGATGATGTTTTGGGAAGCTTAAGGCAGATTATGTCTTTTGTTTATGTGGCCAGCTATCAAACTGGTATCCCCTAAGAAAGTGTAGAGAGGGCGAGCAGGAATACTTTCCTCACAAATGAGGAATTCAACTAGTTTGTCAATATAATAATTCTTCTGTGCTGTTCCCCTCTCTGTTGAAAAGATTATGCTTTGTTTTAAAATTAGAATGTTTTCCTTGCTCTCATAAGACAAAGTCTAAGGCCAAAAAAGTAAAAACTATTGGTAAATGGTAATTAGTACAGGTAAACTGAATTCTAAATGTAAACTGTCAGTGACATGAGAACAGACACAATGCTCAGGCCCCGTTTAGGGACTGAATTCAGTGGGCATTTTGTTTGAATAAAAGCCGACAAACCAGATTCAGCAAGCATTTAATTTACCTCTTGTGTTGAATATCCTCCCTTACTCTATTCAAGGAGGCACACAATACCCAACAGCATAATCTAAATTGGACAGAAAAATTAAATAAAAACCTGTTACTTAATGCTCCTTTGGGTTTTAGAAAGTTTCAAAGGTTGATGGGGCAGGAGGAGAAATTTCAGTGGTTTCTGGTAGAGGTAAATGGGACATCTCTTTAGAGATCACAAACAAAAAAAAGGGCAGTTTTTCAGGGTTTCCTGACAGAAGGGCTCCCTAGGCTTAGAGAGCAAGTAGATGTTGTGTAGTTATGAGTGAGTATCTGCTGGCTGTAGGTCATTTGTAGGCTGAGGCAGCCAAACAGTGCCTAGCAGGAAAGGAAACAGCAGGCACCAGGCTGGAGAGTATTGCTCTCCATGAGAACAGTATGCCCTTATGCATTTAAAATGTGTTCCACGATTTCGGCACACAAACACAGATTCAAGTAAATATTTGCCAATAATTTTAGTATTTTGTTATTCTACTATAGGCAAAGAAGTTGCTGAAAATGACAGTATGGATGAAGGTAAGTGTAATTAGCCCTCCAAAATCAACAGTGTACCCTCTTATTAGTAACTTTCTAGCTACCAGCCAGCTGCTCAGATCCCGAACAGTCAGATATTTGGACTTTGTGATTTACTAATGTACACTCTTGGACTTACTGTTTGTCTTGCTTTTCAATGATTTCAAGAACTCCCTAATAATTCATCCTGGCTGAGGACCTACATCTGCATGTTTTGGCAACTGGTGAACTCTCAGCTGAGGTAAACTCTCAGCAAAACTAGGGGAACATCCTTAAAATTATTTATCTGAATGCAGGCAGCACTGGAAAATGGAGAGAAGTAATGTGATGCTAAGACACAAGCAATTTTCAAAGCAAAAACAGATGCCAAAATCTTTGTTTTCCTGCTATTTCAGCTACTGGCATATTTGCAGCACTCAAATTTTCAAGATAAAGATAAGCCTGTCTCCAAACAGAGAGAATGTATACCTGAATTCTGAGATACATTTTTCCTTTTTGTTAAAGAAAGAAAAATGATAAAGACACTTCTTCCCCAAGTGCACTGCGGTGTTAGAAATCACACACTAACTCGACGGAAAAGAATCATAGGTGGAGAGATTGCAGGAAAGGTAAAAAAATAACCTTACCAGATATGAGTTCATTCAGCATTGATTTAAATGGGCATTATTTGCCTTCTGTTAAACTTAAGGAAATAACAAAATCAGCTACAATACTTAGGTCATGTCTTGCAGCAGTAGTGGCATTGCATTGAATGAAACTAAAGAGAAGCACAATTTATAATGTAAAATATGGAGTTACAAAATTGAGTATTGTAGTAGAAGTAGACACTGAAAATTACTCATAAAAACAATTAATACTACAGCTAAAAATAACAATTCTGGCAAAATGGAATTAAAATTTGCGTCTTTGAAAGGGAGTACAGCAAAAATATATTCAAACCAGGTCAGACTCTACATCTGTTTCTCTGATTACAAGGGGTTTCATGACTGAAAGCTGGAGGGAGGGAGGCACTGCACCAAGTCAGAAGATTGAATAAAATTACTGAATTTTAGTATATAAATCCTTTATATCTGATGGAGCCCAATTTACAACTTCTGGATAGCAGATCTCTTATTTAAAATCAGACATAGTCAAGGAGATTAGGTGACATCAAGAGATGTTTTTCCCTTTATGCACTAAAAGTTGTACAACTGTAATGATTTCTCATTATTTGTGTTTGTCGATTGAATAGGGTGAATTCCCTTGGCAAGTGGCAATTAAAGACTCCAGCAATGAAGGTTCAGCAGTGTACTGTGGAGGGGTTTATATTGGTGGTTGTTGGGTTCTGACTGCTGCTCACTGTGTCAGGTAAAAACAACAAACTCTGAAACGATTTTCTTACTGCAAGACAGAAAGACTGATTTGGCTATTACTGCCCTTCTCAGCTACCTGTTTGTTAATTTCTATTTGTCTGTTGAACAGAACAGTTTAAAACACCGACTCACCCACATGAATGATGAGGAAGATTCAGGGAAAATAGTGTTTTGGCAGTGAATAGAAAGATGAAAAGTTATGATGAGTTTGAAGAGATATGACATACTTCAGTCAGACAGCAGACAGGGAGGAAAGGTTCACTGTAACCACTCTGCTTGAAATTAAATACAAGGGACCTCTACTCCATCTCTGCCTGGGGGAAGTCCAGGATCTGTTCCCAAAGAATGTCCCTGGGGTCATATATTCCCTAGAACAAGCCAAGAGCAGACATGTAAGATTCACCAGTCCCATCCACATCTGCTCACTCTATCATCAGAGCAGCATGAACACCTGGTTTCTTTTTGTCACAACACTAAACAGAGCCTGGCTTTAACATCATTTTCTGCATTAGTTGCAGTACTCAGCATGTGTCACCTGTCTTGAATTTGCTACACTTCAAAAAAACCTGGGCATTAAGTCCAGAAAGAAAATATTTGTATCTAACACGAATTTTTATTCTACCGAAACTTTGATAAAATGCAACAGTTTACAGCTTTAAACCAGTTGAAATGTAAGTGCTTGTGTTTATTTGGCTATTTTTTTCCAGGGCAAATCGAGTCCATCTCTACCTTGTCTGGGCTGGAATGTTGGACACAATAGACTACGACAAAGAGACAAACACTTTCAAACTAAACCAAGTGATAATTCATGAAAATTACAATGCATCAACTTATGAAAATGACATTGCTCTGCTGGAGCTGAAACCTTCTGGGTATGGAGAATGCTCCGTGAAAGAGAGCAGCATACCTGCCTGTATCCCCTGGTCAGAGTATATGTTCAAAACTGGTGACAGATGCAAGGTTTCTGGATGGGGACTAGAGAAAGGTATTTGTTTTAGTGCTTGCTACAGGAATGTATTATTTGTATAACTCATTTTCTAATTGTGGTGAGCTTTTCTTTTGAAAAGGCTGAAGAATAGTTGTGCACAAAGCAGTCAGAAGGGGCTGAGTACAGAAAATGTAGGCTATGGTTTGGCACTCAGGTATCACTGTTGGATTCTCTTTTCTGTACTGCTTCCTCTGCTGTTTCAGCTACTTAGTAGATTGATATGGAGGACATCCCTGGATGAAAACTACCCCAACATTAGGAAATTTACCTTTTGTCCATCTAATAATTATATTAGCTGTGGAGACCTGTTAACAACATCTAACAGATGGTATTTGGTAGCTCACAGGGGCCCATAGTCACAGCCTGTCCTCTGTCCCCTTCCCAGCAGGATCTGAGCTGTAGCCAGCAGTCATGAAACTCAGCACATCCTGTTTCTGCCATGCTTGGGTTTAGCCCAGAGAAACTTGCATAGAGACAGATAAGCCAAGTATAATCATACTTTCAAAGATCTGGGAAGCATTTGTTTTGTATCACAGCGTTACAGCCTGGCGTTGGAGCTACCACATACTGGTTGTGAGATTTCTCCTCTCCATACTCAGTAGCATCCACCCAGCAAATGCAAAGTTGGGAATTGCTAGCAAACAGACAGAGAACAAAAAAGAGCATCTCTTTAGACTTATAACACATAGTTCACTTGTATCTACAGTAACTGCTCCACAGAGATAGAGCCAAGTTGGAAAAAAGGTAATAAAGATGAATCAAAGCCACATCTCCATTTCACAGAAAGCAATATACCAGTTTCCAAGTACCTGGAAACCTTGATATGGAAAACACAGGAAAAAAACCTCAGAGGAATACAAAGAGATGGGAAGAGTGAAAATGTCGCATGAAAGTGCCACAGTTAACACTGCAATTAAACCACTCTGCTTTTATTTTGAAATATGCGGCCAGTGTACTGTAATTCATATGGGGTAACTATCTGTGGCAGTTTAATGTTTCTGGTTTATGATACTGAAGATAATATTCTGTAAATAAGTAAATAACTAACATTCAAATTATTACATTAAATGTGTCTAATGTGTACTTGCCATTTTAAATTTTGAAAATATTTTTTTTCTTTTCCAGATTACAAGAAACAATTTATCCTCAAGTGGGGAAATGTTAATTTATTTCACAATTGTTCTGAATTGTATCCAGGACGATTTTTTAAAAAAATGGCATGTGCAGGTAAGCATCAATTCTCTTACTATAATTTCTCTACCATCAAGCTCTCAGTTCAGGTCAGACATACTGGCTGGGAATCTTCTAGACTTGAGGAAGACAATAAACCAATTACCACAATACCACTGTTGGCAAAATGTCAGCCACTGGAGCCTGTGACATCCACCAGTATATACCTATTCATAAACAGAGTTCAGATGACAGCATGACAGGTTTCTATGATTATGTGAGCAAATTTTTGCATGTAATTTGAGTTACATTTTCTAAATACATAAGCACTCTACAGCGTACTGAACCTCCTACCTTTACTGTATTTGATTCTGACTCAGCAACCTATTTAAGCAAATGCCTGTCCTGGAACACACAGCCTGTTGACTAGAATGTAACTATTCATCTGCTTATACATTTGCCACTACCACACTGCATCCCAGAAAAATACAATTAACTTTTCAAATTTAGATTAGCCTGGCCAGGAAACTGGTTGTCACTCCTAGTATTAAAATGAGGATTTTGAAAATACATTTTTGCTTCTGAAGTTACAAAAGATGTTGCCAAATACAGGACTAAAAGAGCAGTGAGTATTCAGCTTACAGGGCAGATGGTTTCAACTGTTAAATCAAAAAGTAAAGGCAATATTTAAACAAACTACTCAACAAGAAAGTAAAAACCAGATATAGAAGCAAAATCATTCATGATAAATTCAGCATGTCATCTGTAAGATACTGGGCTTATTTACTGCACCAATTCTGTAATTTATCTCCTTCTTTCTTCAATATATTTCAAGTGATCATACTTTACCACAAGGGGATAATGACAGTATCACATGAGACACATTGAGAAAGGGGATATCTGGGGTTAACTTTCCATCCCTGATGCAAATAAAAACTTCAAGGGCTGGTATTCACAGGAGTTAGTAATACAAGCATTAATTAAACTGATTAAAGGCAATAAAATCTTGTTTCATAGGATTAGTAATCCCAACTCTGAAAAGTTCACATAACTCTTTCTCAGTAATGTAGAGATTCAAAAAGAGGTTACATTTTTAAAAGCTTGGGGACTGCTGCTTTGTATGGGCTCCTTCATACTAGGTCAGTCAACCAAGCAGAAAAGTATAGTAAGGGTGTTAGAAATTAGTAAAATTTTACTGAGTATATAGGAAAAAAGCAAAAATCATGTTCTAGCTCTGTAGCAGCATTTCTGTTTATATCACATCCACCTTGATTCATTTCTTTCATGAGCCCTATATTTGCTGACCTGCAAACGAGTAGGTTTGTGAACACTGAAGCATAAAGGGCTGGATCCTGCACACTTGTGCCTCAGGGCTGCTACCTGGTGTTGCTAAAGGTCCTCACTGAGACCAGCTGTGCAGTGGGGGCACTTACAGACAGTTGCTCTTCCTCCCATCCCAGGATTCATGTGCTCTCCTTATACCTGCCCATCTGTTTTCATAAAGCTGGTAAAGAAAATAATTGTACAGATGAAACTGGCCAGTGGATTACTGGGTAGAGAGGACACCAAAGGCAGACACGGAGGCGTACACATATTGTGATATCTTCACTTCCAAAGGAATCAGTCTACAAATCTTTTTACCTTGTTCCATTTTTATGGGCTACTTCTTATAGTAGGGAATGTGGCTCAATTGTTGTCTATTGCATTGGGTAAAACAAGACTGATGAAAAAGCAAATGAGAATTTGGGCCAGCCACAAATATAAAGAGAGACCCTGCCCTTGAAACGAGAAGTAACAGACTTGAAGAGGTTCAGAATCTCTTTTACTGGTGACCATTAGGCAAACACCTGTCAGGAAGTGACATGGACCTGAAAAATCTCCCGAGCTCTGCCTCGTGTGCCACCTTGTATCTTAACTTAATTTTGCTTTTTATTTCCTCTTCAGGTACTTACGATGGCTCCACAGACAGTTGTAAAGGTGATTCAGGAGGCCCCCTGGTCTGTTTCGATGCAGAAAACGTAGCCTACGTCTGGGGTATTGTGAGCTGGGGTGAGAACTGTGGGGAGGCTGGTCACCCTGGCGTGTACACACAGGTTGCCAGCTATTATGACTGGATTAGCCACCATGTGACAAGGAGTCTCATTTCACGGTACAATATCTGAAGCTCAGAAAATGGAATGTTTCCTTCATATCACCCATGCAAAAATAGTCCTTTTTCACAATCAGCAGTCACGTAACTTAGCAACAATCAGTACAAATCTTTAAGGAATGTATTCTGAAAATTCTTAACACTCTATGAATATCACAATTTTGCAGAGCCTGTGGGAAGAGAATTTTACAGGCACAAGTCCACAGCAAAAGTCTCTAATAAAAGCAGATATTAAAATATTTTTCTTGTTATTTTGGGTTTTTTTCCACTTTTCACATTGCATTTCAGTTGCTGTTGTTTATCTAGCTAAAAGAGACAATGATACTGGAAGCAGTGGTTGGAAAATGACTGCACTGGCAATATGTGAACTTCACAGAAAGGACAGCAGCCAGGCTGCTTTAAAGGACTTACATCATCCCGAGGTCTAAGTCACCAGAAACCCTCAGGAGGCTGCCTTGCTTGGCACTTGATTCCTCAGGCTTATTGCAGAAGTAGACTTTGGACATCTATTAATCCATAGATTGGCTATGACCATGAGACTTGTCATAATGCAACAACTACTCAAATAATAAATCTGCTTGGTAGTTTTTGCAGCTACAAACTCAGACAATTCATATCTAGTTAATATACATCATCTGATCATCTAGCCTGGGGCAATTTTTGTAGCTCTAAGTTTTATTAATTTAACAGCAGCTGGTCACAAACAACAAAGGAGTTTTAAAACTTAAATCTTCAACTTAAATAAAAAGCATCTTTATTATCTTAAGATCTCTGTGTATGTATATATATATTTCAGGTATCCAGCAAACTCTCAACACCAAGTAGAGTTTTACTCTACACACTATCACACACTGTATGTGCATATATATATATATTTATACACACTCACATTTTACATAACAATATAAATATATAAAAAGTCAATACTTTACCCATATAGACTTAATTCTACAAAACCAGGTAGGAGATCTAAAGTTAGAATCTTTGCTGCCATAAAGAAAACATCAGACTATACATAATACCCTCACATTCAGCAAGAGCTATGCACAGAAAATGTGCACAAATTCTTTTTGAAGTAGTAGAATTTGATTTGTGGATTGGTACCATCAACACAAAACTTACATAGTTCCAGCCAGTTGTATGAAAACATTCAATAGCTTTAGAACATTCTTCAGTGTATTCTCATTACAAATACTTTTAGTGTTTATTTAACTTTATGCCTCTCAATTAATTATCCTGTTGAATAAATGACATATGTTCACACAAACACAGTTGATGTGGTGCTATTTTTTCTATAATTCACCACAGTCAGACAGCAACATTTTTTACATTTTAATTGACTTTTCTTCATCTTCCAGACTTGTAAAAACCCCACATCAGCATGACTTTGTCATGTAAAGACACCAAAATAATTAAAGTAAGGGTATGAATTCCTTCTCTTGACAAACACACACACACGCGCACACACACACACACACACACACATACACACCTCAAGGTTTGCTATTTAGGAGAGCATTTAAGTATATTCTTACACAGAAATTATTTTGCTCAATCAGGGTCTTGGTAAAGAAATCCTAAATAGGAAAAAGCTGGACAGGTGTACAAAGAGCTCCCTCTTTTGTTTGCATTAATTTTTCTGTGAAAAACTTTTCCCACCAATTTCTTCAGTTAACTACACATAATATTAAATACTGAGACTGCAAATAAAAAGACCCCAAAACAGTAGAGTATGTATCTTTATGCTCTGTCAATTGTGAAAGTCTCTTGGCTCGCTTTCCGTTTCCCGTTCTTCTTTACATTTAACTTTTGCCCGGAAGCCAAATATTACTATTTTCTGAGGGATTCCACACAACATGAATCAGAGTTTTCATTACAAAAATTAAAACAATTTTCACGTGGTCCCACTTCAGCTCATTTGTGAAGCATCTAGCATTTAGATACAATTTTTTTTTTAAAACTCTCAAAACCAAACACGATGTTTAGCAAGCAAATTCATTTTCGTCTGTTTTTTCTTTTCAACAAACCAAGACTGGACTTTTACCAGTATAATAGTATATGTAGTAAGTATAGTATATACATATATAATACTATTATATATTATATATAATAGTATATGTGATAAGTATCATAGATATACTTTCATTTTGCTCTGTTTTACAACCTCGCCTTGCACTTTTGACGATGTCGCGAGAACCACTCACATGTGTAAACATGACCGGGTCAGTTTCCTTCCCACCGAACATCATCACGAAATTCGGTACCTCCCGGGGCCCCGCTCAGCCGGCGCCACAGTGCCGAGGTACAAGGGCAGGGCCCGCTTGTCACTGCCCATGTTCGGAAGGCCCCGCACGGCAGAGGGGGCACGGCGGAGGGGATAGGGCAGAGGGGACACGGCGGAGGGGATAGGGCAGAGGGGACACGGCAGGGGACACAGTGCGCTCCGCGGCGCTGCCCTCGGGGGCCGGCCGGGGAGGCCGCACCCCGCGGGGCGGGCGCACGGGCGGGGCCGCGGGGAGCATGGCGGCGGTGGCGGTGGCAGTGGTGGCAGCGGGCCGGGCCGGGCGGGCGGCGGAGGAGAAGGAGGAGGTTGCCTAGCGGGCTCGGCATGGCCCGCGCCCGGCTGTCGCTGCTGCCCCCGCTGCTGCTGCTGCTGGTCGCGGCCTGCGCCTGGAGGCCGGCGCGGGGCCAGGAGGCGCCGCAGACCCCGGACTGGCGGATGACTCTGAAGACGATCCGCAATGGCGTGCACAAGATCGACATGTACCTGAACGCCGCCCTCGACCTGCTGGGCGGCGAGGACGGGCTCTGCCAGTACAAGTGCAGCGACGGTGAGCGGGGCTGGCGGCGCGACCCTTGTCCCGGGGCTGCGCTCCCGCCGCGGCCCAGCGCCGCTCCCGGGGCGAACCTCGCCGTCGAGTTCTTAGCGGCGTACATATCTATAAATACATGTGCGAACCTCGGCAAGAAAGCCCTTGTACGTGTATATGTGTTTAAATACGTGTGTAACGCGTACGGAGCGTGCATACACGTGAGCGGTTCTCCTGACGGGACTGTTAAATAGCTCCTTTTAAACGTTTCCAAGACGTTTGCCTTGGAGAAAGGCTTGTTACTGTCAAATATGTACCTGACGTGTGCAGGGAAAACCCTGGAGTGGCAAGAATTGCTTCCTCCCAGCTGGTTATTTATGAGCCTCCTGAGCATTTCGGTTTGGGGCAGAAAAGCTTAAATCTGAGCTATGGAATATGTTACTCCAAAATCACGCTTGAATAACAGGTTTTAATGGCAGCGGCGTTTGCCAGTGGAAGGAATGCATCCTGCTGTTTGTAAATCCTGCTGCTACCAGCAGAGGACATCTGTGCTTCTTCCCTGCATTTCAGCTGTCTCGTTTACCTGAACAATAATTGCAGCAGCTCAAGTGGCACGGCCTGATAGATGATGATGGTTATTATTATGATCATCATCATTTTTATTGTAATATTAGACTATTATTGTTAGGCAAACCCTGCTTGAGCTGGGCGTTTGGACCAGATGACTCACTGTGGTGCCTTCCAACCTGAGCCATTCTGTGATCACCTCCCCTGCCGTGCCCCTCCCGGGTGCCAGGCAGGCAATGCTCCAGAAAGGGGATTTCCTTCCAGGCTTTTCACTGGCGCTTCAGGAGCACTCCAGAATGGGAGGCTCACATAGCCTGTCGCGGTGGAATCGTGTCACACCCAGTTTACTGTGTTGGATTATTTGTTAAGTCAGGAAGTGAGTGTGGTGACACTCTGGCTTGGCTCCACGAGAGTGGCCAGGACACTGTGACATTTACACTCTGTACTGGAATATGCATCTTTCAAATGTGGTTTTTTTTTTCTTCTCCATTACTTTGAATTGTAGACTCGTTTCTTTCCAGCACTGAAATGAGCTGGAGGGTCATTTTTCAAATTAACTCCACAGTCTTCCTTAACTTGGGATGCAGAATTCCTTGGCTTGCTGCACTAGCGAGTGTTCAGGGAGATGTGACTTTAGCAGTCTCTACTAATTTAAATTCTATTAATGTTACAGCTGTAGAAATAAAAATGATGTTTCATTCTAGTTAAGATTAAAAAAATCAGAACTACTGTTGATTGCATGTAAAGCATAGAAGTAGTAATGAACTTACACTAAAGTACTCTATTAATATAATCCTGTATATTGCATATTTAACCAACACACTGATTTGAATAATTCTCTTTTTTTTATTCTTTTTTTTAACTTGGGAAGCAAACAGTGACACTTGCTAAGGTGTCTTGTCCCCCTTTCTAAAAAAAATTATTTAGTACCCCTAAGTTGTAATTTGGAAAGAATTGTTGATATGCATGTGCCTGAATATATTTTAAGTTGAAACTATAACTGATAGTATCTTGAGACAAACAAATGTCTGCGGTGAGTTTTAAAACTACTGAAATCCTGTGCAAAAAAATCTGTTTGAGACCTGATAAATTACCTTTTTCAGGATCAAGGCCTGTTCCTCGCTATGGATATAAACCATCACCACCAAATGGCTGTGGATCCCCTCTGTTTGGAGTTCAGGTATTTCCATTGTGGGACTTCTTTGTGCATCTTTCATGCATCAGCTTTCCTCAATGCAGATGATTTTCCATCCCCCCTTCTGAGACAGCATCCATATACAAGGTCCCTGTTCTTATCAGCTCTTAACACATGCTCTGGTAACAACATATGGGAAGTGTTAGTACTGTAAATGAACATAGCATAAACGTTTTCAAATATTACAAGCGTAAAATGTAATGTTGATGGTTAATTTCTTGAGTTTTGAATGTTTGGTTTAGTATTTTGTTTGCACAGTCTTGAAAGCACTGAATGACCACAGCTGTGGCCCTGTGAGAGTGGAGGGTTTGGCTCTGACTCTTGCTGTCCTTACTGACACTAACCCATTTTCCTTAATGCTAGAAAGAAAATATGAGTTGTCCTCCAGCTTTGGGACTTTCTCTTTTTTCTCCCCACTCTGCCCATCCACCACCCCAGAGCGTAAGCTGGGGCTGGGCAAGAGGTTGGGAGGGGACACTGCTGGGGCAGCAGACCTGCACTGAACAGAGGGATATTCCATACTACATCGTGGTGCTCAGCAATAAAAACTGGAGCAGTGGGAGAAGGTGGGGAGGGGGTGGTGGTAGAGCTGTGTATGACTTTCAGGGGGTGATATGGCTGTTGGTCAGAGACTGGCTTAGTGTCCCCTCTGCTTCTGAGATGTGGTGAATGCTTTTTACACTGCTTATTTTGGGACATTTTTTTCTTCTTTTATTCATCTATTAAACTGTCTTTATCTCAACCCATCACATTAGTTTTTAATTTCTGTTACAGTCTGTCCATAGGTTATATTTTTCTTAACTGGAATACCAATGGAGTGTGTGTCTGTGTGTTTTCTTCACAGTTTGACATCGGTATCCCTTCAATGACAAGGTGCTGCAATCACCACGACAGATGCTATGATACTTGTGGCAATAAAAAAAATGACTGTGATGAGCAGTTTCAGACCTGCCTCTCAAAAATTTGCAGAGATGTGCAGAAAACGCTTGGAATCTCAGAGAGTGTCCAGGGTAACTGTGAAAAAGCCTTTATTTTTTTTTTGAGTTTAACCCAAGCTTAACTTGGCAAAGCATCTTTGTGCAGTGCAGCAAGGCCACATTTTCATAAGCTGACAAAAGATGCCTTATTCTTTCCCTCTGCTGTGCAGCCCAGATGCTTGTACAGCAGAGCAGTGACACAGCATAGGAAAATGATCAGGGTTAAAACTAACTTTGAGTTAAGGTTAATTTTAACTTTAGGGGGAAAAGTAATGCTGCCCATTTGAGAGTATGAATATGGGAATACAACTTGATCAAAAGGCATGTATAATTCTTGCATTTACTGTAACATAGCTATAATATGACTGTTCTGCTGGGTGATTTCTAAACATCTACTATGTGATTGCTACTAAACTGTAGAAAAACACAGAATCTTTTCCTGTTATGAAATAAGATATTAATATACTGTCATAGTGGAAGTAGTTAATGCTGTCCCCTAGTGATTAAATGTTAGGTTTTGTAGTAACAGGCCGTATGATATTCCTTCTGGTTGTTGGCCTGCATCTGATGGGTACATGACATAAACACTTTTTAACTTGGACAATGTCACTTTCACAGTAAATACTCCCACTGAGAGCAGTTAAGTTTTTAGAACAACCCTGTGTTTAAACTTTTCAAATTTATTTAACTGTAAATAAATCGTCACGTTAGTCATTAGTGTCAGAACTGGTGAATATTTGTTCAATTCTGTTGAGCTGATGTTAAAGATAGCAACCTCTGCATAAACTGAGATGCAAAGAGTGAGGAGGTAAACCAGTTCTTTCATCTTTCCAAGACTCAGTATGTTTTTAACAGAGATAACATTCCACATGCAATGAATTCTCATTTTGTTTGGTGTATAAAAAATCTTTACTCAAACTTAAATGACTCTGTGTTGGTTCAGTCTTTTGAACCAACAATCTATTGACAGTGCGCAGAGAAGATTGCTGCTTTCTTAGAGTCATTCTCAGTTTGCCCGAGTTTTCTCTTGTTAGTTTCATATTCCACTCAAAGAGTACTTTTAACTGAACTCTTCTTTGCTTGCAGCTTGTGAATCAACTGTTCAGCTGCTGTTTGATGCAGTTATCCATTTAGGATGCAAACCATACCTGGACAGCCAGAGAGCTGCCTGTATGTGTCATTACGAGGGCAAGACAGATCTCTGAAAGAAGACACTGAGATCTCACCGTGTAGAATAAAGCCGAAGATTCAGCTGGAATGAAGCAAAGCTTTGGTTACAAACCTTTACGCTTTTCAGACAGTAATATATTAAACACTGACATGAATTTACTGATTTGAAGATCACTACAGTATTCATGTAGAAAAGAAACAAGTCATCATTCTCTCCATTTTATGCCAGAAGCTTGGGAACTGAAATTGCTTTACTTTGGTGGATGTCCACCTAGGGCATGCTGTTGTAAAACACTGGTGCCATTTTAATGTTCCCAAGAAAACTCCATAGTGGGGATGTCAGAGGCACCGAAGAGTTATATCGAATTCTCAGGTGATTTTTAATACAGGTCAAGTTTTAGGTTTAGTAGCAGTTGAAGCATCTGATGGGTTCAACAGGAAAGAGCGTGTTGTGTGTACCAATATGACATCTCACATGGCCTGTATTTGCGTGTTTCTGGTGCAGTTGCCTTCAGTTCTCTCTGATGTGTGTGGTCTTGCAGGTTTGTTGTTAAAAAACCAAGGAAGATATCCCAAGCCCATGTACGTGCACTACATATTTCTACCTGATTCTATATCAATGCCTTACTTCTGCAGCACTTTTCAGATCAAGTACATTGATCCTTTTAAGGGCTGTCCAGTAAAATGAACAGTTTGCAGCCTAAGGATATACTTTTGATTTGACAAAATGGTGAAATGTAGTTTCTATGTTATTTTTAAAAAGTTAATCAAATGTCTATTTTTGAATAAAACATTTTGTGTTGTGTATTGTATGCACAGAAAGGATATATGTACAAATATGTTGATTTATATTTCTGTTGTGGCATAACTTGGCTACTGTATTCATCTTTGCTTTCATTTAGTCTGTTCTGATGAAAACTAAAAGCAAGTTCCACATACTTAAGATCAGTATGTCCAACCAGCTTTTTTTAAGATGCCCTCTGTGAGGCTGATGGATATTTAAGCCTGTACTTCTGTCACCTGTTCCCTCTCTGACTTCTCTAGCTAAAATCACCTGATGTCTAGATTATTTGGGGTTTGCCCTCTGTACTCAGCTTTTGTTGCTTATCTACAACTGTCAGTCAGTCAGTTAACTTCTGCATTAGGTCCTCTGTTAGATAATGATTTGCTTTTGTTACAAAGCCATTCTGCTTTAGATATCCACAGGAGAGGAATGAAAATTAAAATACTGCATCTGTGAACAGGTAATAGAAACTAAATGCATAAAATTCACTGGACTCATGGACTAGAATCTGATATAGTTTTGTCTCTTTCTTTGCCAGTTGTGGTTTTGGTTTGTTTGTCACTAGAGCTTACTGTACATGACAGTGAATGTAAGGGCCTCATAAACAAAAAGTTTCTGCTAAAGTTCTTTGGTCATGCCTCAAGGTTTCTTTTCTTATTTGTGGATATGAAATACCACTACAAGAGAAGTATTACTGTAGAGTTTTACAAAACTTTGCTATATGAACTTGTAGTTCCCCTAAAATTGGTGACATTTATTTTCTACCATAGAATTGAAACAATTCTCAATTACCTTGGAGTTCCATGGTTGTAACCCTAAACATCTTTTTAACATTAAAGCAGGGAACGGTAATGGCGTTGTTTGTTTAAAATGACGAAAGTACCACAATGAGTCCAAACCACTATAATTCAGCTAGATGGCTTGTTGAGTTTGGTACACATGGGCTTAAACTAGGTCCTGGGTTTGGATGGGATAGAGTTAATTTCCTTCCTAAGTAGCTCGTGCGGTACTGTGTTTTGGATATAGTGTGAGAATAATGTTGGTACCACACTGATGATTTGGTTGTTGCTGAGCAGTGCTTACCTTAAATCTGGGACTTCTCAGTTTCCCATACTCTGCCAGTGAAGAGGTGCACAAGAAGGTGGGAGAAAGCATGGCCAGGACAGCTGACCCAAACTGCCCAAAGGAATATTTCACACCACAGAGCATCATGCCCAGTATATAAATAGGGGAGTTTATATCCTGATCAGCTAGGAGGCACCGACCACTGCTTGGGAATGGGACAGGAGGTGGTTAGCAACTGTATTGTGTGTCACTTGTCTGTCTTGGGGTTTATTCATCTCTCTCTTTATCCTTTTCATTTTTATTACTATTTTTATTTGTTTACTTTATATCAGTTACTAAAATGTTCTTACCTAAACCCATGAGTTTTACTTTCTCTGATTCTCTTTCTCCCCATCCTGTGTGCATGTGTCTGTGCATGTGTCTGTGTGTGTCTGTGTGTGTACACACATACACTTAGTCACTGGCTGGGGCTAAACCTTGACAAAACAGAATATTTTCATTTTTGGAAACAGCTGGGCTTTGTTCCCTCCTGTACTGACCTGTAATTATGCCATGAAAGCCTCTCAGAGTTTCTTTCAGACCATATAAAACACTAAAAAGAGCTTTAATACTGCTGGATGGCACTTTGATACTTCTGCTTTCAAACCACAGGAGGCATTTCACTTCTTCCAGGGAGTTTTTACTTTGCACAAGCTTTTCCTGTAGCAGAAACCCTTGATTAGTTAACTGCAAGTTATACAAAATGCATTTTGAAGACCACAGCCCTAAAATGAAGGCTAGCTATCACCCCCAGGATTAATCATACCATTTAAGAACTTAAATATTTATGTGTATATATATGTAAAAATGTAATGCTTGTCCTGGTTGTGGAAGGCATATTTAATGTTTTCCTTAGCAGCTGATACAATGCTGTGTTTTGGATTGAGGATGAGAATAATGTTGATAAAACACAGCTTCTCCTACTGCCCTGCCAGTGAGGAGGCTGGAGGTGCACAAGGATTTGGGAGTGGACACAGCCAGGACAGCAGACCCCAGCTGACCCAAGGGATGTCCCACACCATATGGAATCATGCTGAACAATAAAACTGGGCGGGGGGGAAGTTGGCCAGGGAAGGGCACTGGTCACTGCTTGGGGACTGGCTGGGCATTGATCAGTGGTGGTGAACAACTGTACTGTGTGTCACTCCTCTTGTATATTCTTTTATTATTATTTTCCCCTCCTTTTCTGTCCTGTTAAACTGTCTTCACCTTTTTTTCTGATTTTCTCCCCCATCCCACTGGGGGAAGTGAGTGAACAGCTCTGTGGTGTTTAGCTTCATGCTGGATTAAAGCATAACAATACTCTATATAGCGGCTCATTTAACTCAATACCGGATGTTTTTGTGTTCGGTAATACTGTACAGCAGTGTGTCCACAATCAAACTTCCTTCTTCCGACTGCAGTTCTGATCCATCCCTAATGCTTTTTCCAAAAAATGCCCACCTGCTGGGGAGCCACTGCAACAATCTGAAAGTGTTTCTAGACATACAGGCATGTCTCACAAAAAGCCTTTCATACATTGCAGTGAACTGGAAACGCACACCAGCCCAGCGCTACTTCAGGATGCACACACCGCGATCGAGTTACACACTGTGACTCATTTGAACACAGCGGCTGAACCTGCTCTTAGCCTCCAGCAAAACAAAGCATTAAAAAATGTCTGTCTTACGAGGATCTAAGCGAACTGTTGGACTGAGGAACACGGCAGAGTGCTAGATTTTTTGTTCTACAGCTGCTACTTCACACAGGAGTCTGGCTGCCAGTGGGTCCAGGGGCAGCTCCAGCGTGAGCTGTGAGAGCTGGGGCTTGCAGTTGCAAAAAAATGAATCTGTTTGACAGGAGTCTGAATGTTACCTAGTGTGAGATGTAAAACTTGTGATAGTGTCATGTTGTAACTAAAGTATGCACAAAGACAATTGAAACAAGGTTTTATCTTGATCCAGCTGCCTACTGGCAGTCTCAGGGTAACAAGTCCGAACAAGGGGGAAAAAAGCAAAGGTAATTAGAAATACCCATGGCTCCTTGAAGCAAAGGGAGATATTTTGTCTGTACTCTTTACCCATGCAAGTAAGCCTGTGTAAAACCAGAACCTCATAGACTGGGTAAAAATGCCTATTAATTCCACTCTAAATGTGCTTCTTTTTGTGCTTGTAGCAGCACTCTCTTAAGCGCACATTCATATTAGTGTTTATCTCCCTAAAAGTAGGCTGGATAGAAAATTCAGATCCCTCTAGGGTACAATCTGTAAAGCTCTTATATAGAAGAATGGGTTCTTGTCATTTGCTTTGATTTAGAAACTTGTTTGTTATGCAACTGACCGGTGACCGGTAAGTGCCGCTTAATTCCCGGTTGGGAATATCAGCACTCGTTATGATACCAGGGCATTCTGGTCAGTACCTTGTCACTCGCCTCACAGCTCTGAAATCATCAAAGAGAACGGACGAGAGAACAGAGCGAAGCTGCAGAATGAACCACACATCCAAAACTGTCAAGGGTTGTGTGTGGGTGCCCGAATGAAACCGCACTTTGAGGAACAGGAGCCTTACAGGAAAGGAAACGCTTTGCACCTGAAATGGAAATTTGAGCGCAGTTCTGAAAAAAATTCAACTAAGTGAATACGGGAGGCTCTCACCGTATTTCAGGACGATGGTTTTGTATAAGACAGCGCAGTCACTCGACCACGGTCGCTACAGTACCACCACAGGAGCACAGATAACACACGGCTCACTTTAACACCTCACCCTTCGGCTTTCCCGGCTCCGTCCCTCGCCCTGTTCGTGGCAGAGGCGGCCGCCGCGGGGGCAAAGGGCACAAGCGCCCGCCCCCGGGGCTGAGGGGGCGGGCCGACCCCGGGAAGGCGCGGCAGAGGAAGAGAGGGGAATACTCGGCACGACTCGCTTTGGCTCGGTTTGTCTCGGTGTGCAGCCGGTGCCTTGGTGCACAGCGATGTCGGGCTCGGAGCAGCGGGCGGGTGCGTGTGCGGACGGGACGCGGCGGGGAAGGGTCGGGGCGCGCCGCTGGTTGGGTTCCTGGCGGAGCCAGCGCGGAGCAGGAGCGGGATGGGGAATGTCTGCGAGGGGCCGGGGGCAGAGGGGCCGCCCGCCCGAGCTTCCCCCAGAGAGGGAGCGCTGCCCGGAGAGCGCTGCCGGTGGTCGTGGGCAGCGGGACCTTTTGCCTCCTTCCTTCCGGAGGAGGAAGGGAACGGGGAAGGTGCGAGGCGAAGGACGGCGGCGGCCAACGCGGAAATGGATTTGCACGTAAATCCAGCGCACCCCGCCCGGGGGAAAATCCCCCCGCAACCCCCGGCACGGCCGCGGGACAGGGAAGCGGGGAAGGTCCCCGGCGTGTAACAGGAGGGCAGGAGAAGTCAGGGCAGCAGAACTGAGTTGGGTTCCCGGAGATGCAGCTAAGCTTAAAGGGACTTTTTCGTGTGCCATTCGGTTGGTTTTTAAGTGTCTTGCCCTTTGGTCCCGATTGTAGACCTGTTGAGACTGAAACGTATCCAGGGAAAGATGGTGTGAGATTCCAGTGTAACCTAGTGCATACCTGATTTTTGATTCCTCTGAAGCAATCCATCTTCACGAAATTAAAGACAAATAGTCCCGTTGGTCTCAACCAGATTTTAGAACAAGCCTGTGCCTGTGTAAGACAAGCAGAAAACTTTTCATACATCATGATAATTCAAATAGTGTTTACCTGAATGAAGCTGAGATATGAGAGTGGCAATGAAAAGTTAAAGACTAGGAAGGGACTAAACAGGATTAAGTTAACAGGAAAACCATCTTTTCCTAGTTTTCTTTGGCCCAAGAATTCTATTCTTCCTGTGTTTACATGACTTAAAAGTTTTGTGACTATAAAATTTTATGATCTGTTTTGGAGGTGAGTGGATTGCAAGAACTTTTGTCCTCTGTCAATACATAGCAATGTTAGTTTTGCAAAAAGCATTAATAACACATGAAAAATAGATGTGAAAAGCTAGCATCGTATGTGCAAAGTAGTTTGTAAAATACATATACATGTGACTCTTCTCTTACAATTGCAGACCATGTCCAGCTGGATAGCAGACCTGCATTACCCACCACAGGTACAGTGTAGTGTACAGTTCTCATAATGTGCTAGTTAGTCTCTACCAGCAGTAGTAGTTATTTAATAGCCCACTGAGATGTATGAGTGAAAGTAACAAGTATTTTGGCCTAACCATTTGCAAATCTGTAATTCCCAAGATGTGCATGTTCCTTGTTGTTCCCACATTGTTACTTTTTATGTCCATTCTGTACTGGAGGTACTTAATGCCTGTATAGTTCAGCAGAAGAAAAGGTTTAAATCTTGCATCTTCTCTGCTGTCAATAGCTGTTACACTACCTACTGTGACTCATGTGCTGCATCCAACCTCAATGAGAACGCTCAGCTTTGTATTAGCAGCATTACTGAAATAAATATTTTTAAGTGTATTTTTGATTACTTAAAATTGTAGCTATTGAGTTAGAGTCTCTTAAAAAAAATACAGCCAGCTAGTTAGTTATATAAAATCATGATCTCTGAATATGTTTCTATAGGTACAGATACACAGACAGATAGAAAATCTGCATGTCTTGACCATCTAAAATTCGACTGTTGGAGTCAGAACTTCCAGAACAGCCTCCAAAAACTGCGGGTGCAGACAAATGCTAATGAGGCTGTTTAACTGCATGCCTACTTACCTGATGTGTGAATGAGCTTTTGGTTCACATTAACAGCTAAACTTTAAGGCTGGGTGCATAAGCTCAAGTTGGGACTTTTTTATGAATGATCTTGTGGCTAAATCACTTTCTGATCTCTCTAACAGATGGAAATGAGAACATCACAGAAGTAGATGCATTCGATATAAGGTAAAGTTCTGGTGGCAGTGACAGAGATGTCCCAGAAGGATTGAGGTCAGTCCAGGGTTTTCTGATTTTTGTTAAGAATTTGACAGAATTATTCAGTTGAACTCTACCCACTTACAAAACATGTTTCTAGTTTTAGCTATACCAGATGCAGAAGCACCCTTATTGTGAAGGCATGTGGAAGGACTATTAGGAAGAACTATTAGGAGTTCTCTTTTTATTTTAGTTAATGTGAGAGACCATCTGAGGAGCCACTGGACAGACTAGGTAGATTGTAGCACAGGATTGTATTCCTCTGGAAGGAGGGGAAATGGACCATGGAATAGTGATTCCATGAAAGCCCTGAAAACAGTAAACTACCTGCCTGATAACTTTGTTTGCCTCATCCATACAGCTGAGTAGAGAAAGAACTATTTAGGAAATCATCCTTTATCGGTCATTCACAGGATCCAGGGACCTAACTGTCCAAAATCCCTACTAGCCATGCACCTAGCCAAATCCTAAGGAAGAGAAATTGCTAAAAACGGAAAAATTCTCATACTGGTACAGGTGAAATTGTTCATAATTACAAGGCTAAAATTTATAATCTTTGCATTTTATCATGTTAGGTACTCAGATTGGGAAGAATGTGATAAAGTACCCACCTTCTCTTACTGGTTATCCAGCCAACGTTGTAGAACCTCCCTGACTTTGAACAGTCGTCCTGAATTCCTGTTCTCTGTCTTAATTCTTATGTAGACATTACAAAAAGATGTTTCAGTAAGGGGATTCTCAAAACAAAGTGGAGAAGCAGAGGCAGTCTACGGGTTACTATGGTAATTTTGTTGTGAAACAAAAGCATTTGCTGATGAAATTCTGATCTTGAACATCTGCAGTAACTTTCTCCAATAATCTCACCAAAGCTGAATATTCCATAGCATGAAATAAAACATTAACAAGGCAAAATGATGGCTCTGACTAGAGCCAGTCCTAGGGCAGCATGACCTGGGCTGTCATTCCATGTACCTGGAACTCTGGACTTGTCTGTTGCCAGCGTTGTTGCCAGAAGTGTTTCAGTTTCTGTTTTCTGCAATGATAACTACAAAAGCAGAAAGATTGTCTGCTTTATCTTTGCTGCCATGATAGTTTAAAGTCCTCTGCTTAGAAGCTAGGTAGGTCATTTATTCTGTCCTTAAGAAGACCTCTGTCCTTCCGCTTTAGGATTTTGTGGGCTGGTTGCTAAAAACTTAGATGAACAATTGTATTGTCCTAGCTTTCATTTCATTAGGGTATAAATATCTGTTCTCCTTTTGCAAGACACACAACCCTTAGCACCTCATCTCCAGTTTATATTTTATTGATTATGATGCAGCACTTGATTTACTTAGAAGAACTTGAAGCAAATCACAGACAGCTACGATTCCAAATAAGTACATGTGTGCTATCCAATTATGTTAGTATTTAGCTAAACACATAACATGGAGAATTGGAGCCATGTCTGAAATGCACCATTATGTGCCTTAACTAATGAAACAGCCTCATTTACCAAGAATGCTTTCCATCTGTGGCAGCAGACAATCACTTGATCCTGCAGCGGAATACAAAATGAACCATCAAAAAAGAGGAGTTGCATTAATCTTCAATCATGAGCACTTTTTTTGGCGTTTAACGCTGCCAGACAGACGTGGGACTATGGCAGACAGAAACAATCTGAAATGCAGGTAAGAAACTTGGTTGCTCTACTAACCCTGAAAAAAAATCTAAACTTTAGAAATCGTGGTCAAATTAAGGAGTTACCTAAATCTTGTGTTTAATTAGAGACCAGAAGATTTTGCAGACATAGCACCTATGCAACTTGGGTGAAGAAAGCCATAAGTAAAAAGCTTCAAGGCACATTTTTTTAGGTCACAGAAACAGCTGACACAAGTCCTATGATTTCAGTGAGTCCAGAGCTTTCTTTGGACAAACCCTTTGAAGTAACTTTAGGTATTAGACCTGTACTTGACACCAGTTTGAATTCAAAATCAACTTTAGTAGTTTTGTTCATAAATAATGCATAAGAATATTAATTCTCCCACAGGGAAAGAAATTGAGTTGGTAGCAATTGATATATAATTTGAGCAAGATTTTTACTAATACTGATCTGTTCTAACAATAGTTTGACAGACCTTGGGTTTGATGTCAGACTTTTTGATGATCTGAAAGCAGAAGATGTGCTGCAGAAAATTTATGAAGGTAGGAGACTATATATTGGTTATGTCTAAATTTTTGCAGCAGAATTCCCAGATATCTTTCCTTCCAATCTCTCTGTTCATCTAACTTAAAATAAATTTCTGTGCACAAGGAATTTAACATTAGAAGGACTTAAAGGTTAGACTGAAAATTATTTTATTGCATATTTTATAAATATTGCATATTTTATTTATATTTTATAAATGAAGCTTCTGTGGAGAGAACTAATTAAGTCATTAAAAGCTGAAAGATGGTACATGCAGCTGGGAGAAGATAATGATATTCTTTTTAGGGTTAGTGGCCCTTCAGCCATGTTGTGCCATTTCAATGTACCTTGAAATCCCTACAGTACGGCCATATCTGAAAATAGCATCCATTTGAAAAAGGGCTGATTGAGGATTAAATGATATGATACAAATGTACAATGTTTTTTAGACCTGAATATGACTGTTTAGTCATTTAAACACCACTTGACTATTTCAGCCTCCATGGATGACCACAGTAATGCTGACTGCTTTGTGTGTGTATTCCTGAGTCACGGTGAGGATGATCACATTTATGCATATGATGCCAAAATCAAAATTCAGACAATCACAGACATGTTCAGAGGAGACAAGTGCCAGAGTTTGGTAGGAAAACCAAAGATATTTATCATTCAGGTAAGATGTCTGTTTCTGAAATCAGTGGAGTTAAAACTGACCTGTGTCTTTCTGCAACACAGATGTCAGTTTTCCTGATGCAGTCTTTCCACAAGGCATTTAAGACAAGGATACTTCTCTTTTTCTTAGAAATATATACTAATGTATACTAGTGTTAATATTATTTTTCTAGCTGTATTTAATAACTAATTTTATGAAAAGAAACACAAATTAAGCCCATGTCAGATTGACTGTCAGTGTGTATTTAATAGCAGAGAAGGCAGTACCAAGGTTTTTTTGAGAAAGTTCCCTGCAGCCCAGCTCAGTTCCTGTTGCTCACACTTTACAGCCCTAGGCTAAGCTGATAAGCTATCAAACCTTTGTATCTTCATTGCTTCCTTCCCGGCAAGCCCCTTTACTTGATCCTTAGTGAAGCTGGGGTTTGTGTTTGGTTTTTTTTGTTTGTTTGTTTTCTTTTTTTGTGTGACTTTTTGGTTGGTTGGGTTTTGTAGTGGTAGTGATTTTCTTTTGTTATTGGTTGGTTGGTTGGTTTTTTTGTCTATGACCTATACTTGGCATCTCTGTAGAAACTAAAGAATCAAATGAAGGCTTTATTGTCTCAGGAATACTGTTTGTGCTAAGTGGTCAGATAAAGACCATGTGTAACCTCCTGTTTCTTTCCTTGGTTCACAGGAGAATGCAAGTTGGGAGGTACCTCAGGAGGTCTCTGGTCCAGCCTCCTGTTCAAAGCAGAGTCATGGGGTCAAACCAGGTCATGCAGGGCTTCATCCCATCTTTATCCAGATTACAATTAGCAAATTCATGTATGAACCTGGCCTTCAGCAGATTGTAATGGCAGTAGTTTACAGAGTAATTCTAAGTATTACCTTTTTTTTTCCCCCAAATGAAAGCTTCCTTAGGGCACAGGGCTGCTGCAAGAAGCAGCACATTGTTAATCCACCTTGCATTAGGACTCGTTCAGATTTCTTTTTTTTTTTTAACCTGGTGCCAAAGATGGAAAAATACTTTCATATTTCAGTTTTATGTTCTAAGTAATACTTGGAAACATTTATAATATATACTCATCAAAAAGCTAATTAACTTAGTTCATCAGCTGAGTTCTTTTCCAGCACAATTGGCATAGCATTTACCTGTGGAAATCAGAAGAAACATCAAGATGAAACTTTTTATCACTGTAAAGAAGATTCTTTGTGTTTTCTTTTTTTTAGTGGTAGTTCTTAAGTAATGCTCCTTTGTATCTTTTAAACGTGTTCTCACCTTGTTATCCTCCATGTGTAGCCTTTCTGCATCACTGACAATACTGGGATCACTACTGACTTCTCACAAAAAAATCTCCCTCAACAAACACATTTGAGACTGCACTAGGAGCAAAGTGTAACAGCATGTAATGATGGCTGTGCTTCAGAACAGTAATTCAACACTGCCTTGCCAGCAGGTCCAAGGGAGGCAGTTCCTCCTCTCAACTCAGCACTGGTGAGGCTGCATCTGAAGTATTGTGTCCAGTTCTGAGTTCCCCAGTACAAGAAAAAAACAGACTTACTGGAGTGAGTCCTGCAAAGGACCACAAAGATGATTAAGGGACTCTGGAGCATGTTTGATATGAGGAGAGGCTGAGAGAGCTGGGACTTCTCAGCTTGGAGGAGATGGCTCAGGGGAATTGTACCAATGTTCTGAACACCTGGTGGGAGGGAGTAAGAGGGAGACAGGCTCTTTTCAGTGGTACCCAAGTGACAGGATAGGAGGCAAGTGGAACAAATTAAAACACACAAAATTTCATCTCAACACAAGAAAAAACTTATTCTTTACTGTGAGGTTGGTCAAACACTGGAAGAGGTCACCCAGACAGATTGTGGAGTCTCCATCTATGAAGATCCTCGAAAGCTGATTGGACATAGTCCTGGACAACCTGCTGTAGCTAACACTGCTTGAGTCAGAGGGTTGGACTAGATGATCTCAAGAGATCCTTTCCAGTGTTAGTGATTCTGAGATCATCTTGGAACTTTCAATTGACTTTGTCCCCAGTATTTTAAGTGACAGAGAAGTAAATGGGTCTTTCTGAAGGCAGAGTCATGGTCATGTGGCACACCTAGCTGAATAGAAGTGCCTCTGGTTAGTGTCAGAAGTATCATAGTGACAGTGGGCTTGGCAGGGTGCAAGCATAACAGTACTTCTCACCAACAGGCCTGTCGAGGTGACAAACATGATGATCCAGTCATTGCTCACGATTCAACAGACAGCAGCAGTGAATCCCTAGTCAATGAGACAGAAGTGGATGCAGCTGGTGTCTATACTCTGCCTGCTGGTGCGGACTTTATCATGTGCTACTCTGTGGCGCAAGGTAAGTTCTAGTATTTTACATCCAGTGTCTGATACTTCACTGTAACAACTGAACACTTCTTCATTTTGCAGTCAGAAAAAGGAGAACAGTTCCAGGTCATCTCATTTACACATTTGATAAGTAGCAACTTGTCTGGGAAAGAACCTTATGTGCTAAAGTGAAAGTAAATTATCAAGGTGCATTAAATTTGCCAAACAGAAACGTTCTCATCAGTCTTGCTGCTGAGCTGCCTCCTGACAGCAAGCATCCCTCTCTTTTCTGAGATTCTGGTGGCTTATAAATTTCCCTGCACTACATGGCTGTTCTCTCCAGTCCTCCCATGTATGTTGTCCTCAGTCCCATCTGCTCTCTTACGGAGTGGAGATGCAGTCCTGTGTAAGCTACCAATCCCTGAATCATGTTCCTCCTAGCTGAGAACTACAAGTGATATCAAAGCCATTTCCCATCTACGATTTCCAGTGAAATTACATAATTGGCAAAGTAAGATTTACACCCATTAGTAATTCCTTACAAATGGTAGCTAGCAAACAGTGACTCTCATAAATATTTTTCCAAGAGCTATCACTACTTACATTTGGATGTAATTTTATGTTCTTGTTCTACACTAGGCTACTATTCTCATCGTGAAACTGTGAATGGCTCCTGGTACATCCAAGATCTGTGTGAGACACTTAAGAAGCACGGATCTTCCTTGGAGTTTACAGAACTTCTTACTGTTGTTAACAGGAAAGTATCGTATCGCAAAGTGGATGTGTGCAGAGACATTAAGGCTATAGGGAAAAAACAGATTCCTTGTTTTGCCTCAATGTTAACTAAAAAATTGTATTTTCATCCAAAATCTAAGTAGATTATTTAGCAGTGATGACCATTACTATTACTTGCTGCAGAAGTAAAAAACATCATCTTAGTTGAGGAGACTTAATATTCTACAAGATTGTCTGCAAAATCACTGGGATCAAACATTACAGTTTGTATACCTAATAGTTTATAAAATCTTAAAGCAATTTTAAAGCTAGAATTACACCGGGGAATTAATCTCAGGTAATTTGAGAAAAGTTTACTGGTGCTACATTATTAGAAGGTGCTCACATTTTATTGAAATTGATGCTCCAGACTACTTTTTTCTTAAAAGCTTTTTGCTTGACTGCCATCTAACTATGGTACATTTTACTATTTCCAAAACGTTTCTAATGTTCTGTTAGATTAACTTGTCTTGCTCCAAGGGCACAGTTTACAGGGAATGTGTCTGTAGGGCATCTTTTAAAATTTGTGGGCAGCAGTAACCACCTTGCAATTTTTGTGGCTTTATTGGGCTTTTTAGGCTTTTTTTTTTTTCTTGCAACACTAAAAAGGAACTTAATTCCTTGAGTACAACTGTAGCATTAATATAGGATTAATCAAATAGGGTTGATTAATAAAGGGATTCCTTTTGCTTATCATTTATGTTTGGGGCACAATTACAGCTTGCTGTAATTGAGGTGCTTTGCATTCTCAGGAGAAAAACAGCAGTAGTGAGATGAGACCATGTGCAGCTTGCTTAGGGTGAGCTTGCCTTGTCCGTATCTCTAAAGCTAAAGCTGCTGGACATCTCTAGGCAGCTCTACAAAATATAACATAGGCAAACCTTTGTACTTCAGGCCTTGGAGTAGGATCAGGCCTCCTCTTGGCCCTGGAGAAGATCAGCCACACCTCTGTCACTGTGTACATAAAAGTGGTAGTGCATGGTCACCTCAGGATTGTTACTGCTGCAGCATGAGTAACTGCAGTGGTGCTGACTTGAAACAAATATTTCTTTTTTTTTTTTTTTCTTTTTATTAATTGTTCCTCTGGGGGACAACAGAGAACTCAAACTGAGCAAAGTGTCTTAATCCACTTTCCTGGGAAAAAAATAATCGGTTTACTGGCTCTGCTTTAGTTAAGTGTTTCCATATACCATGTTCTGAGTCATAAATGTTGTATCTTACTACACCTACTTTTAAACTTTGTATAAATAATGGATGTTTGAATGTTTTGATAAATTCTTTCAATAAAATGCAACATAAATGATTTTATAGCAAGTTTGAGATACCTTACTTTTGCAGCACGATTTACTAAGAAAGCTTAATTGTCATGCTAATCTAAACTCTGTTACACAGAGTCAATGCACAGACTAGGGAAAAGGAAACAGTAATTGCAGTTAAAGAGTCATTACTACTCCATGCAGAAGTTAATTATCCTGTGAGCTACTGCTGTTACAGTAAATGGTACTAAAAAGACTGTCCTTGTTCACAGAACATTCTGTCATTTTACCAGCAGTAAGAATGCCTCCAATGTACTAATGAGACTTGACAAATATTCTGAAGAACTTTGCTTCAGCAGTTTCTTCATAGGGTTTAAAAAAAAAAAAAAAAAGCAAAAAAACCCCAAACCATCAAGTGACCAAATAATTTTTATAGCTATTTATTGCAACTTTTAAAACTTTAGTGGTCAAAAATACCAAGGTGCTATGGCGTAACTAAATGTTCATATCAGCTTTGAAAGGCCATCTCCGATATACACAAAACCACAATCAGTCCTTGTCGCTGATTTCCTGGATGGGAAGCCTCAGGTGCAGAGGCTGGCGCAGACGCCTCAGGGATTCTTCTGCCTGCCAATGCAAGAGAGAGGGAGAGTTCATCCTTCTGCAGCCTCTGTTCTCCCCTCTTTCACACATGCACTGTCTTTCCTTTCTCAGAAGGCACTGGTCTTAGGCAAGGAACCAAAGCAATCAAATGGAGGATGATGAATATCAACAGACCTGCTCAAATCATTCAGTCTCCAGCAAGAAGCCTGAACCCTGCCCATCAACCCACTCACCCACACCCCAATTTTTCTGAAAATTACAAAATTATTTTCCTGAAATTACAATTACAAAATTCATACTCACAGGCCACTGAAAAAGCATCAAACTCTAACATTTTGTCAAATGTGGCTCATGAAATTATACCCTGAGCTATGCGATTTGAACTAAAATTAGGGGTAGTTTCTTTCCATTTTCTTTTATGAGACATTGAACACAGCGCTGTCAAGATGGGATGGACGAGTAAAAATTGAGGAGTGAGAGATCTGCTACAACTGTTTCATGAAGGCCACCAAATTTCTCCTAGGTGCACATACCACCTTTTCCATCCAGCCCCCCATATTCTGTAAATCTAGGTCTTCTACCTAAGGAATAAGATTGTGATGTTAAATGCTGAACTCTGCAAGGCAATCTCCTTCCAAGGAAGGGAGGAGATTGCTTTACCACAGCAGTGCAGCAAACATACTGTGCCCAAAATAAATGCAGCTATTGTATTAAATGGCCAAAAATGCAACATTAATTAGAGTATGCAAAAAACAGATGTCATGCTGATAAACTGACTTATTTGTTTTAAATTAAATTAATTAAAGTCTCCCTTTCTGACAACCTACAGAAGTAGTTTATATGTCAAAGGCAAACATTGTATGGTTATCCGAACAGCTGAAATTGGCTGATGAGCAATACCGTGTTTTGACAGGAAGCCTTGAGGTTCACTTCCTGTAGCTGAGAGTTTACTGAAAAAGTCTTAAGCCAGAAGCTACGTCATTACTGAAGAACTGCACTTAAATACCTCTGCTAGGTCGTCTTTGAGCTTGTTGTACCGTTCCACATTAAAATGCTGCTTTTTGGATTTGCGGTAGAAATAGTGGAGGAACTGCCTGTCCTTAGCGTGAGGGTAAATGTAGTCCTGGGGAAGGAAGGAAGACATGGGTTTGTGGTTAGCAAGGAAACTGAGCAGAGGTCAGCACATAAGAAATTTAGCCTGTTTCAGGAAGACTTACCTTGTTCAATACACACATGTTTTGTAAAGAGGCTACGTGTGAAGTTACACCTGTACACATCATAAGGACTTTTAAAACACATAGTAGGAGTCATTTCTATCATGTCTGAACGAGTTTTCAGTTATAATAAAGACATAGCGTGATCCTCGTAACTGGAGCCACCTCAGTCAATGGACTCTACTTCCCAGTCAGAGAAAGTTCAGGAACAATTTCTTGAGGACTTACTTGAAAGTCTTAATGGCACCAGCAGCTGTTCAAAAAAGCCAAGTAGTTATCTCTTTATCTACTCACAAAAAGTAGGAATGCCCTAGCTCTTCTTAAAAACCAGTGAGAAGAAGTAAAACTCACATTCTGAGCAGTCTTTTAATAAAAAAAGACATGTCTCCCCTTTTGAACTTAATGTCTCACAAGGTCCATAGATCCACTGGTATAATGGAAGAAAGTGCTGGTTACTCTTCCACATACCCCCCACAACAAAAAGAGTTTTACATCATAGAAAGTTCAACATCAAGATGTCCACTTTGAGGGTAAAGTACAGAGCTAAAACAGGAAAAAGATACATTTCTTGAAGTCTTTACAGGATTTCAGAACAAGTCTGTATTGTGAAGCTAAGTTAAGATCTGAGCAAACTTTTTGCTTCTACACAATGCCTACTTCCTGCTGCATTTCAGCTGTCCTAGATTTGCCTCCATTCATTCTAAGTCATGGAAAAGCAGTCAGATTATCAAGAGCAGAGCAATAACATTTTTTCAGGCACTAAATATACTTCAGTATATTTCAGTAATGCAACTGCCAGAGTTCCAAATAGTCTGGTACCCTGCACTGTATATACATAAACTCCAGCAAATAAAAGCTACTGTTGGGTGATTTGCTTCTGTAAGGCAGCAGTCACAAAGTGGCAAAGCACTACCAGTTGCTCTCCCGTTACTGCAGTGAGCAAGGTGCCATTTGTTATGCAAAGTGATCTACAAACATTTTAAAGGAGAGACTTCTTTCCTCTCTTTTCATTGCCTAGGTTATGAAATCCTACTGACCTACTGAGTTACGCTCAGTAGCTGGCCTGCAGTTCATGTGCAACAGTACTTGCTTGATTCTGTGTGATGCAATGTTTGTATCCAGCCACATTAGGGATCGAACAAGTCCCTGTCTGATGGCAAGGCCTCTTACTGAATTCTGTTTTCATCAGAACTCAAAAATTGTGATTCACAGAGTCAGTTTTCTTCCTTTTCAATATTCCAGACATTTAGAAGACAAGGAAGAAGAAGACTCACCTGCTTAGTAAGAACAAAGTAGGCGTAGAAAGCCATGGCACTTCCGTAGGTGATGAAGTACGTGACTGGCTCCATGATGTCCCACGAGTAGACCCACCACGTGAGCCATGCCAGCGCTCCCCCCTGAGTTGACATCAGAGCTAGGCCAACCCATAAAAGCCTGGAGGTTTTCGCATCTGCACTGTCCATGATTCTGGCTTTCATCTAAGGAAAAGAAATGCAGAAATCTGTTCAAACATGAGTGCTCCTCTGATGAGCAGCTCCTCAACTAAGTTTTCTCCTCCTGGGCTAGATCCTTTCTCAGGATCTCGTACCAACACCTCTTACCGACTTATCCTGGTGAGAAAATAAAAGCACTGAAGTCCAAGGGCAACCAGATCTTCTTGCTGTTATGCACCAAGAAATACTGTTTTTAATCTCCCCACTACTAGGGATCTATGTCTTTTGGATTTCCATTTACCATTCAAGGCAGTTCTGGGTAACACTGAGGCCCTCATAAAGCAGGAGTCCTGCTGTCCACTTATCCTAAGCCACAGATGATGTCAACCCCACTATTGTGTTTTTTTCTGTCATGGGTATTCAAAACTCATAAAGCCACGGGCGACTTTCAATGACATTTTAACAAATGGCCTTTCAATCTCAATACTAGCCATGTTCATGACAGCTTGCTCCAGGTGTTGTGGTTTCTACCCCATTAATGTCCATAACAGGAAGAAAAAGAACTGAATTGAAAATAATTTGCACTCTATTTGAGTTGACCTCGTTTACATAACAAACAAAACAGACACACCCTAGCCGTTAATTTTCTTCTTTCACAGGACTTACTTTTGATGAAAGGAAATGCTGTTGAGTTTAAAAAAAAAAAGTATCCCCTCTTTCCAACCTGTTCAAGAGGCAGAAGCTCTCCTTTCAGATGGTCTAGTTTCTGCAGCAATTCTCTCTCTTTCCTGATCTGGTGATCTTCTAAATGTAGAGCCACAAACAGTCTGTGAACCAAGGATTTGATATCTTCCAGTTCAGTAGCATGCTCACTACTCAGCTTACCTGAAAAGAAAATATTTGTCATATAAACCATTTCAAGAACATGCCCTTTTTCATTCTCTCCCCACCTCCAACCCCAAAAGCAGGACCGTCCAATGGTAAAATGACAAAACCAAAGAGAAACACCTTTCTCCCAGCTCCCAGTTTTCTGAGACTTTCCCATGCTTTTCACTAGATGAAATGAGATGATCAGTTATTAAGGATTGCTCTTACCTTTTACAGGAGGTGACACACTGTATGCTGTGTTGTTGATAACAAGTTTAAAGTCATTCATCAATAAGACCTCCATCAAGGTTGCATCAGAGACCTTGCTACCATCTGCAGAAGAAAGATTTCAGTTCTAAATTATCATAAGGAGTCTTAAACATTAGCAGACAACCCTGTAGAAAAGAGCTGGGGTTCTTCACTAACAATGTTTGGAAACAACTCTACTTTTAGAACTGGTAGCTAATACTAAATAGTCAGGAGGAACACATGGTGTGATTCTTGGGGCTGTCCTGTGCAGGGAATGGAATTGAACTTTGATGCTCTGGAGAACCCTTTCCCACATTTTTTTCTAAATGCAGAAATTTACATGAATGGTAGCCCATGAATTTTACATGCCATTTTACAGCTCCTACCAAAAAGGAGCTCTGGATTCATTAGCAGGAACATGTAACAGTGGCTGCCAGGAGCACACTGGGGTTCAGATGGCCCAAGAACCCCCAGAGCCACACACCACTGCTGCTGGACACATCACTGGGGCATGAGGGTTTGGAAAGCCACAGAGCAGCTGCCCCATGCTACCTTTTAAGATGATTTTCATTTCCTATACATAAAAAGTGTGTCTTCCCTGCCCCTGCCAAGGGCTAGGCAGCTTTACTCCCAAGATGAATAACAAACAGGCTATCAAATACCAAGATTTTTGTAGGTATTTGTCACAGTTCTACTGCCCCAGCTCCTCCATCTGTCCTCACACACCCACAACAGAAAGGCACCACAGACAACCCCACATCTGCAATTATTTGTTCACCAGAACCCTGTCCTCAGGCCGCATCTGCTGAGGCTGAGACTGCTGAACTCTGCAAGCAAACGCCCCAGCTGGCTCGCCTGCCCACTCTGTGTGGGCAGCAAAGCAAACCCAGAAGCCCATCACTTTAAATCCAAAATTGTAACGTGCCCATCCACCCATTTCTTTTTTCTTCTCCAGTGTGATAAAACATCAAGGCTCATTTGCATGTACATTATTAAGGTGACATTTATGAACAGACATTTAAGGCAAAAATGCTTTTCAAAATTAGTGCTAGACAGGCTCTTTGTTCTGGATGTTCTGAATACACCGCTGATTTATTAACCTGTGCAACCTTTTATTAACTGAAAAGAAGAAAAGTTTGGAGGAAAGGAAGGTATTTTACTTTAGAAAATTCCCCACAGGCTTTCAGCAAAGGCTACTTTCAATTCTGTACCTAAACACAAGTGTTCCAGTGTGGACAAAGGGTCATTTTTTGTCTACAAAAGGTTTGCAGGATGAAAATCAAATCCACAGAAAATAAAAGCAAGTCATCATACACAGCACTGATAATTCCAGATAAGGTTAGGTTTCGTTTAATGGTTAAATGACACAGAAGTGTGTACACCAAATCAAGGCTTCATAATTTTTCTTTAATAATTAATGTTTTAGTTCAACTCTCAGTTCTCGACCAACAGCTTCTCTTTACAGTATTGGTTTCCTAATAAATTAAACATCTCAGCTGTTCTGTAACATTACAATTGCCCGGCATTTGACAAATACAGAGCAGAGAACTATTGTGACAGTCACTGTTTTAATCAAAGTATTCCCAAATCAGAGGGGATGGGTGTGTGTTTACACAGATGAGACAAGGTGAAAACAACCCAAATTCCTCTCCGCTTTGGAATCTGCTGCCTGTCCATGACAAAAATGCCAGACTTGTAGGTTTCTTACAAAAATTACCTTATGCTTCACAAGTGACCCAGGCTTGCACTGAAGCAGAGGAGCAGTTAGCTTCTGCTGACATACCAGAGAGGAAAGCGATTCGGCAGTGAATCCCAGACACTCCTGTCCTGGATGTCTCTGCACAACAGCAGTATCCAAAGGTTAACTGCTGCCAGCATAAGTTCTGCCTCACCCCACTAAGAAATCCTTTGCAGGGAAAAACTTCCGTGTTAAAGGGAAGGGCAGCTGCTCACAATGACCACTTGTTAAAGAGGCTCCTGAAGATAAAAGAGTCTTTTAGGAAATTATCTTCTTCAAGAGAATTTTCTACTTTTGCTCCCTAGCAGACACTGTCAAAACAAAGCAAAACAAGACCAAAACACCCCAACACCAAATTTCCCATGTACACGAAGCTCCTGAAGCTCGTGCACTCAGTTGGGTCCACACAGATCACATCTCCATTGCTCCAGAGGATATAAGTAAATTTCTCTGTGGGGTATTTTCCTGTTTTACTAAATGTGCCCATGAAGGAAACTAAAGCAGCTTCTCTTAGGTCTGTGGCTTCCTGACCTTCTGGGAACATCACTCTATTTTCAGTTCCTTTAAAAGCCCCTGCAGCACTCTGTAGTATCAGCCAGAAAAAAAAGAATGTTATGAATGCACCCAGCTATGAAACTGGACTAGCTTTCATTGACACTATCCTTTCTTCTGCTTATGTGTTACCTGCTGTCAAATAAATCTTTCCATAGGTATATAGCTATCCTTATTTTTTTTTTCATTCTTTTTAGGAGTGTGAGTGGGGAAGGGGAGAAATAGATGCTTTTAGTTAGCCAAATTCAAGTTCTAGCAGTTTCAGACAAAAAAAGCTACATCCCAATTCTATTTGTAGGATTGAATCCTTCTCTAGTACCAGGACAGGGGTTGCAAGACTTTTCAAAATTGCTGTGGAAAAACTACAAAGCACTGCCAAAACACAAACCAAGTTTTCTTGGAAAGAAAATGGAAAATGAAGTAACTTGATGTTTGTTTCTATCAATGGGCAAACCAAAGACACAAAATAGAAGAAAACAGTGAGCAGAGCTTGAGAAAATGATCTGAAGACTTGGGACAATGGGATAAACAGGATGTTACAAGGAGGAAAATCCACATGAATGCTAAAATATCAGTTACCCTTTGACCCTAGCAATCAGTTTCCTTTCAACCCAAGGGCCATGAAATATTGTACTCCAGCTGATAAAAGAAACCTCTAAAAGTCCCAAAAAGCTGTCCTTTACTATTGCACACATTATGTGGTTACTTAGCTCTTGAGCTTTTCATACACAAGTTTGTAGTAAGGCAAATGGATTCTTTTAGCTCCTGGTAACACTGAACAAGTGGCAGGCATCACATTCAGTAGCCTGACAGGTTGTCTTTTACAAATGATCACGGAGGACAAGGAAAGAGAGGCATCAAGGAAATCAGAAGAGAGATACTTATTTAAAGATGGCGTTACAAAGAGAAGCTAACTGAAAAAGATAACAGAGGACACTACTGGGATAAAAGGAGAGTTACAGTAACAGATCCAATTCTGCGTTCTTCATCAGCCTTCTCAAGAGGACTCAGTTATTAACTCTGAAACACCAATGAACCCTAGAAGCATTCAAGAGCTACTCCAACAGCAGCAGTGCTAAACCTGATGGAGGACTGAACTCACGCTCCAGAAGAGAAGTACAGTCCATTTGAAAAGGAATGTATTTACTTTGGAGAATAACAGGAATACAAGATACCTGTTGCAAAGACTTCTGCTCTCTCAATTCCTTTATCTTCTCTTTGCACATCCTTCAGGAATGCTCCTACAGTGGTCACCACTGGCTTGACAGTGAACTGACAGCGTTCACTTCTTGTGGGCAGCATAAGAGTTATCACAGGAAGGCCATGTCTGTAATTAATTGTTACTTCTGGGGGGGCAAAAAAAGAAAACTAAGTGAAAAAGTCGCATTGTAGGTTGTAGTTTAATGCAAAGCTGTTTTTAAAACACGGGGTAAATAAGGAAAAATTACACAAAACATTTCTAGATTTTTAAAAATTAATATAGTACTTCTGTTTCTGGAAGATACATATAAAACCATGCAACTAACGTTATCTCACGGACTCTCACAAAATAAAAAGTTTACTGACATTGATGGGAAGGGGGAAAAGTTGCTGCGAAAGCTTACCATCAGATGGCACCAGCGTGCTGTAAGGTGCTCCTTCCCGGCCCCTCCAAGCTTCTGTGTGCCTCCAGAGCCCCACCTGCAGCACGGACACAAGGGAACTTGCCTTAGAATAGTTAGGATGCAAGGTGTACCTGGCTAAAGGCAGCACGCAGCCTGTCACAGTGATCTGCTTCCGTGTGATCTGACATCGGGGTGTCTGCCTGAAGAAAAACCCCTTGCTTGGCAATTCTACATAGAAGGTGAAACCATCCTTATAGAAAGCACAGTCATTGCCAAAGGTATTACAGAACTGCCCATAAAAAACTTCCTGTCTGGTGTGGTTTAATTAACTCAAGGAAAAAAGGGAAGGGGAAGGAAAGAAAGGAAAAAAAAATTGCAGTGTTTCTGAAGTGCTTCATGTAACTCTTACCAGAAAACCTCTCCTCTCCCCTCAAAACACCTGCTTGAAAAACCTCTACCTCATGGTGCCTGAGGGCAGAACTCCACCGTGTAACTTCCAACAGAGGGCATGGCTTCAGTGAAGACTTTCACTGCTGAATCGTGAACAACAATCACAAATAAAATAATAAGGGACTGAGGTCACTATCTGTTGCTTCACAGTTACATACCACACGCCAAAAGCTGGCTGTTGACATTTGTGCTGCTAAAAGATAACAATATAGCTTGCTTATGTTTTAAGTATGAATGACTGTTTCAGCTCCATGCTGAGGGATGCTGCTGCAACTACCAGGATCACTATGCTCTGGTACCACACTGAAGAGGGCACAGCCAGATGCAGTAAGTATCCTCTCTGCCTTGGGACAGGGATGACAGTGGGTTTTTGAACCTGCATGGTTACAGGCCAAAGCTTGCCCCTTCCAGAGACACTGGCGAGAACCATCAGTACACTTCAACACAGTCATATAAAAACACAGAAGACAAACTGCTCTGATTAGACCCATTACTTAAAGCTGTCCATCCACGCCGTGGAAGGTGCAAGGTTCTTTGTTACAGCTAATCCCCCTGCACAAGGAGAGGGATAACCTTATGGCAGCAATTCCACACAGCAGACATTATTGCTATAAACTAAGTGTAACAGGTAAAAGAAGGGAAATCACATCCCTGACTAAGCCAGTCACAAAAACCGCACATGGGCTGGACCAAGGCCTGGGATTTGAAATACGATAGCTAGGGAAGGTGGAAAACAATGTGGAGAGAGATGATAAGGATCGATTCTCCCTCTGGAGAGCTTTATAGCTCATCTTTCTGAAGGCCAAAACATTTCTGAGTCTGCAAGATAATATTCTTTGACAAGGCAGGAAAACAAAGCTACAAAGGCAAGAGGCCCTGGCCATTCAATATGCCAAACACTGCTCACCGTGTTCACGTGATTTATTTTGTTTTTAAAGGAACGCAAGCTTGGCTGTCTGAATAGGAATATGCTATTAGGTTGAATAAAAACATCTATAAATGAATCTGTGTGTTTCAAAGATGCTGATGCTGCCCTAACTTTTTACCTGGAACAAGCATTTTTCGGGATTTAAAGAAAGTAAGTAATTCTGGGAGTTTTCAACACTGAGAAATTTGTGTGTTGTAATCTTCAGGTATCAAAGACAGCCAGAAACCTGAAACAAATAGCAGAATACCTTAAACACAAGAGTATTGTTCAAAAAAAGGTAGGAATGCTGAGAGCCACCCAGAGCTGGGATGCATCCAGTAGCTTGTCTATTTCTTCAGCAGAGTAAGAGACTTTCCCTGGAGCAGGGCAGGACACAGCCCAGCTCACCAGTTCTCACCCGATTTACAGGGGGCACCTGCACCCACAAAACACTTAGCAACGCACAGCCTGGAGCAGGGAGACAACCCTTAACACGGGATCTGCTTTGGAACAGAGCGCAGGAAAACTCAACAGCTTTGAACACAACAGCAACTGTTGCTTCTTCAGGGGGATACACAAGGGATAATAAAGAGCTAATTCTATTACAGACACCTAATGTGTAACTTTGCAATCTGTATCTAGATACCGATCATCCAACATGCCCCAGGCAATGAACTGCACCCTGCCTCTATTTGAAGGTTGCCCAAATTCCCAACAGAATAAATGAATTATCTACTAATAGAACAAACAATGCATTCAACAATTAATACAGATTAAATGTATTAATGTATTAATTTAAAATACTTATTAAATTAAATTACATTTATAGAAATAAGATCTTTAAGGTAGTTCATTCTATTCTTTAGATTTTGACATCACCATTCATGATCCACCGAAAGAGTCTTTATAAACTGGAGCTTTTTTTTTCTGTTTTAGATTGTCTTTTAACACAGACTACCCATTAAAATCACCTGCAAAGAATAAGAAAAGCAAAAGCCACAGAGCCATGGAATTGAACTAATATCCAAATAATTAACTCTTTCCATATTAGCTCTAGGTTGATGAACTGGGAAGCATGAAGGGCTGGGTTAACTTTCTCCCTCTGTTTCCAGATGTAAATCTCCATTTTCAGTAAAGTTATTAAACCATTAGCTTGTGCCCCACAGCCAAACCATTGTGCTCCTTTTGAGATGCTTTGAATGACCCCTATCCTAGCCCTGAAAAAGAGATGTTAGTCAGCAAGCATTGCAGCTACAAGGAAGACTTGAACTCCGGGACCAAAAGAACAAGACTGCCCTCACGGCAGCATCAGTGAGAGATGAAACAGGAATGTGTACCCTGAATTAACTGCATCACAACCTTTAACTTTGAGATACTTTAAGGAGCACAGCATACTACTAACAACTCTTTTATATGCCAGTACATGCACCTCTTGGCTAATTCCTCTAATCACACCAAGGCTAAGAAATCTATTTTACATCTTTCTGCAATTTCAACACACATGTGGCAGGACATCTGGCTAAAACACCTCTAACAACCACAATTATGTTCAGGAGTCAAAGGCTGATGAACAGCATTTAGCCGTGAAACATCCCTTCTCCCTCAGATATACCTGCTTCCTAATGCAAAATACCTGGGAGCAGCAGTCGGCCACATCTCTTGACTCAGTTCAAGGCATGGACTCTCCTGGAAGTGAAAACTCATGAGAATTTAAGGCAGAGAGTGCTAACTGTGATAAAAATAATCAAACATATTCTGTTAAAAATACCAGTTGGTATAAAACAGAAAATATATATGCAGTTTAAAGAAGTACTTCCTCTGCTAAGGGCGCCTCCGGTCTCTAACAGCAGAGAAGTTGCCACTGTTAAAACCAAGAGTGGAAATTTCAACAATCTGGTGGTTTACAGCAAAGCTTTAGGGACTGATGCACCAGCATAACTGAGCTGGAAAACCAGGCAGCCAGACATGACAAGTGGGAGAGACTGGAATAGAAATACTGTATTTTTCACTTTTGAGAGTGGCAAATGACTGAACCTACACTGCAGTTTCTGGAGCCAGCTCTTCCAAATAATCTACCTCTTACGATGCTGAGTGATGGTTCCTGCAAACTTAAGTTCATATTTACTTGTGACCAGTTACGTCTAAGAAGTTGGTGTCATTACCAGTATATGAGGTAACATGAAAGCCTCTGATCTTCCTCAGCGCTACATATGCAAATAGTAACCTCATCAGGAACCATAGCTTCTGTTCTGTAGAAAATTGTAATGTGGGTGGGAAGAGAGAGAGCATAGAAATAAATATATTTTTCACAGGAAAAAGTGATCTTGAAAATGGAATTCTACACAAAGATGTTCTTAGGACATTTGCTGAGAACACTATAAATTATTGTTTACCTAATTTTGACTTACCACACCAAAATAGTGTAACAAATATGAATCAAAATGCAGTTAGCCAGCAAATCCAATTTTTGGAATTTTTGTCTTTGCTTGTATGCATCTTGGAAGATGCGGTAGTTTTTGTTTGTTATTTCAACAGCAAAAATACTGTAACACTCTTTCAACATTTGAGTCCCCAATAATTTCCATTTATTATTGAAAGCAACCAAAAAAAGAGTCAGCTCAACTCTGCCCTCTTCTTGAAGGGACATGCAGTACTACAAAATGAAATATTATATTCCTCCAGTATGAGGTTCTTTCAAGACTGCCCCAAGTCAAACTCATGAGTAGTCTTCACAAAAAATAATGCAGACTGTTACATGAATGGACTCCCATATTCTCATCTCCTTCTCTCTGAGGCAATGATAAGAATCTGATATAGAAAAGAACAATAAAATGCCCTCCTCCACAAAGCACAAACTTCTTACCCTTAATTACAGTGCAGCAAAACACATTCTAGTTTAAAACGTATCTCACAGTGTGCTTTTCAATAGTAATACAGTGTTACAGGCAGAAGAGGAGAGCTCAGTTATCTCCTAGAGTCCAGCACCTGGTACAGCTCCCTCCGCACAGTTACTGAAGGAGGACTGGGGGAAAGGAGCAGGAGGAGACAATTCAGGGGGGAAACCAGTAATTGCAATGCCTAAGAATGAATTCTGGGGCCTCTTTTTCCAAGCGTCAGCAGACAAGCCAACATCCCCAGTATCCATCACTCTCCTCACGTGCTGATCTCTCCCCGTTTGTGAAGCAGAGGGCAGGACAAAGCACCTGCCTGGATGCTGCCTGCTTGTATGGGCAGGAGAAAAATGAGGGCAGGTATGCGTTAGCCACTGTTCAGTGAGGGCATGTGCTATAAATAGCTATGTATATTTTCACATTTACTTACATGTTTTTCTATTTCTAATAAACACACTTAGAAGTTCTCTGCAGATGAATGATGTCAGCTCCCGTCTGATTCTCCGAGGAAAACCAACTGAGATTAATTAATTATGGACTAACAATCTGCAATTTCAGCATAATCTACAGACTTTTCAGAATGGTTTAAAACCAAGAGAAAAGAGGAAAGAAAGCAAGTTGCTGCCACAGTCTACTGCGTTTGCAGATCATGCACAACCAAGCTAACCAAAAATGAATCACCATTCAGATCAAGTTTACAAGAAGTACGCATAAGGTATTTCCCTTTTAAAATGAGTCACTAAGGCCATTTTGGAGATATCTGCTGTTAAATTTCTGTGCTGATTTTGTAAGCAATCCTACATGATCAGGAAAATAAGACATAAGGAGCCCTAACAACCACCTACAATCATCTTACAAGTTGAGCGAGAGAAACATCTTCTCTGTTATTAACTTTTCATTTGTCTTTTCTTACACTGAAAGAATTGTCATTATTTCTTCACTGGTCCCAGAACCGATTTAGATGATGATGCAACAACAGCCTCGATGCAAATAGCAGCTTCAGAGCACATCACTCAGATTTAGCCATCGCTCAGATTTCTGGAAGTCCAACTCAAATTAAACAAACAAAATCCCTTCAACAGACACATCACTCATTCTGCCATAACACCCCTATCCCAATACACCAGATTCAGTGAGGGAGGATACTTTTGACACCTGGGAGCATTCAAGATATATTTCTCTTTCCTAGGACAAAAGAAAAAACAAAAAAGAGGACAGATTTTTCTTTATTTTCCTGAGAGACAGCCATCCTGTCTCAAATGGGCCATGCAATGAATACCTTCTCCCAGCTGTTCCACAAGGTACTGTGGGAACTACACTGCAACACTTATATTTCAATCCATTTATATTTCAATCCTTTCAATGCAGCTAATTCAAAATCTTTTCCTCAAAACTCACTAGCCTTACAGCACTGTTAAAACCCAGTAAAAGAGCCCAAGCAATTGAAATTTTGGTTTCACGTGCCTGTTATTTTTTGTGCCTTTATCATCCCTGCTGATCTTTCATTTCCTGCCTCTGCTCAGATTCCAAGAACAGCTGCCACCAGATTGAATCAGCCAAACATTACCAATGACCAAAATGACAGCTATGATAAGAAGTGCATCGAGGCAACTGGCCACCAAGAATCTCTCTTATGAAGGTCCAGCTGGTCAAACCCACCACTGCAGAGGGGTTTTGCCAGGGAGACCTTCCACCTAATCTCCTCCTGGGGAGGTGTGCACCCTCCAGCTGCCTTCTGCTTCCTCACTGTTCCTTTGTGCTCTCTCACCCACTCCCTGCCCAAACTCTCCCTCCCCATAGGCACACCCCACTCCACAGGGCACATGCACATAGGGGAGAGAATCCATTTTGCAGCCCCTGTGAGTCATGGATGACCACATGGGGAAAAATCCCTCTTCTTGAATTGTATCTCACTGAGGCCATCTGACTCTCCACCAGGCACCTGTGGATGCAGAGCTCCAGGGAAGCACCAGGATTTGCATCCACATCAGTTTTACAAGCCATAAAAATAGATGCTGAAAACACTGACATCTAAAGCAGGCTGAAAGTAAGCCTCTCCCTCCTCTAACCAAAAGTATGATTTCAGTAACAGTGACTCCTCACTGCAAAGCAGCAACACCAGAAGTGCTGAGGAGATGAGAAGGATGAACACCAGCTCACAGCATCTGCTGGCAGTATCTTCTGGGGACTGCTCTGAAGGTACAGATAATCCCCCCTTTTCAAAACAAGCTGACCTCCAAGCCAGTGTCAGAACAGGCCTAAAAACAAGACAGAGCTGTGCAGGCCAAGTACATTTTTAGGAGCAACACCAAAAAATTGTGTCTTACTATTTTATCAAATCTCTTTCTTCTCTTCCTACAAAGAAAAGCAGATCTTAAATCTCTTCCAAGTCTAAAGTTTTACATTATTGGAGATTTCTCATCTTCATCCCTTTTCAACGAAGTCTGCTTGTCTGAAAGTTGCTGTTCTTCCCAATCTACTTTATTTTCAGAAGGAAAGACAGGATGCAACACCTGCAAGGAAGTTTGCAAATCTGACAGGGCTAAGAATTTGAGAGGGAGAGATTATAGAATGAAAATGTATTTCTGCTTTATCAAAAGCAAAAGCAAGCCTATATCCAAGAGCTGTACCATCTGCTCCCCAAAACAGTCTAGGTCAAAAGACTAATGAACACAGACGGGATTTTTAATGTCCCACTGAACAGATTTCTTCTCTTGTGCTGTGCCTTTTGGGAAGGCATGCTGATCTGGGAAATGGTGTAAAACTTTAAGGGTAACAAGAGTGACTTTGTTTTCAAAAATACACTTATATTTCATTAGGTAAGAAATAGGGCTTGCTGCAAAGCCCTGCCAAACATTTTCCTACAAAGGTCTTAGAAAGACTGTATCTTAATGTACACAGCTGCTTTCATGTGTTTCTTAAAAAGAAAAAAAAATTGCTCAAACTCATCTCTAGGAATAACATTAGTCCTTCAAATTGCCAACGAAGAAAGAGATTGTTTAAATTTCAGCTGAAATGAGATAACGAGAGATACAAGGATGCGAAGTCAGATGAGTGCACTTACATGTTCATCAAAGTTGCAGCCAAGTCTTCCTTTTCTCCCACAGAACTTTTCAGACTGAAAGCACTGAGCAGGTTGTAGCACGTAAGAAAAGGATGATGTAACTCAGAAAACTGAACTGCTTGTCAACATCTTCATTTATAATGGACATTTGTATTTCCAATATAAATAACCCTGCCCCTCCTCCCCCCAACACAACAGAAACAGGTTTTCATATACCTACAAGGATGTACTTCTCTTTTAGGGGCATTCTTTCCTCAGGCTTTTCTTTACTCAACTGCAGATTTCAAAAGCCTCAAGGCATATACAGCTCGGCTAATAAAGAACAGACTGCTTAGAAAATTTGACTGACTCAAGGCTTAGAATTAGTATCTGACAGATGTGTGTGAAAAAGTCAGTCAGAATTATCAGCAGTGGAGAAATTCCCAGCGACAGCTCCCACCCAGCTTTTCAGCAAGCTTTTTAGGAGGTAACACACTGCAGAACCGCTCCATCAAACAGATCTCGGAAAGGGAACCAGCTGTGCAGCCGCTGAAATGCCCCAGGCAGGGAAAGCTGGCTCTTCACCACATCCCCTCCATTCCTCACCCAGCCACCACCTCTCCAGCAAAGGGTTTCTATCTCTCTCCTGCTGGGAATGTTTGTCATCTAGTCCCCTCCCCCAGGCCTCCCCACGGTCCAACCACAAGCCATAAGAAACCACACGACTCTGCAAAATCAAAGCAACCATCTCCCTCATTCAGTTGTACCAGTTCTTTTCTTCCACTCCCTGAAAACTTAACTGCACCTGTCTATGTAATAGCAGTGAAACTTTGCACTCTTGAAGAGCATTTCCCACGGCAATTTCTCCTACCCAAACATCATCACCTAAGGCAGAATTTTCCTTGGCAATGCAGACTGTTAATTATTATTTGGAGGAGCAGGAAAATGTTGGGGATCGAATCTAAGACAACAGAGGACAGTAACAGTCCATGTCTGGCTTAGTCACACCTAGATTTGCTCTAAATTATACTGGGACTATCTGTTGCTGCACTATTAGAGAGATTTCTCCTTTTTTTTCCTGCCACAACAATTCCAGAAATGAGTTGTCTATATAATTATTCCAAAATAGCACATCATAAATTGGTGTTTTTAGAAACACCATCATGTTTCCTTTTTTTTTCTTTAAAGGTTGGCAATTAGACCAGCCCAAACACTTAAGAGCCCGTGTTTTTGGAGGCAGCTGTAAACAGGTACCTTTCCAAAGGGAAAACACGTATTTCTCCTGACTGCTTACCAAAAAAAAAAAAAAAAAAAAAGAAAAAGTAGGAATAGAACAACAAAACAACTGACAGACTAGATCAAATCAAATGCCTTTCTCTGTTAGCAGCTGGCATTAGGATGTAGATATAATGATCTGTATCCCTTAGAACAGATAGTTATAAAGCAATTCCAAAATGGAACTTAGTTTGTATTCCAGCTTTATTTGCTGCTACACTCCTGTGGATGCTCACATTACTTGCAGGGAGTAGAGAATACATTTCTTACCCTTGTTAGAAAGTAACCAAAGAAAACAAAGGCACAGGAACTGAAGTAAACAGAGAATCCTAATGCTTTCCCTTTTGATAGTTTCTAATTAATTATGTTTTTTAAAAATGTCTATGGCAGACACTATGAGAATATCCATAGTGAGCAACCAAGTGCAAACTTAAAATCACAAATTCATAGAAACTTCAACAGGTGTTGTCAGAAACCGCAGAGCTGTCATTTAATAGAGCCTAGCAGCAGAAAAATAATAATCAAAAAATCAGACAAAAGCAAAGGAAGTAAACATTTCTAAGAAATGAGATCAAAGAGGCGACTACAAACGCACCAGTTTCAAGAGCTTCCAGCCTTCATGCACACTTTGCAGAGCAGTTACAACAAACTGGGTTTAGCAAGACTGTCACAGCAAGACCAACACTTTACTTGAGAAGACAACTTCATTCAAAGTCTTTATCAGAGATCTATATTAGTATTTTTAAAACGGTGAAACTCATCTAGGAGGCAAGCTTAAAACCATCTATTTGTTTTCTTGAAAGAGAGCTCTGCTGGGAGAAGTAGCTTCAAGAGCATTCCTGATGGAAGAGTAGCCACAGCAGAGGTACTTAGAAAATCCAACCACTCTGGCATGAAACACAAATGTGCTGCCAAGAGCGCAGAGGCCTCACTAGCCCAATGGCTCAGCAAAGGTCCCAATGAGCATGTATGTTCCTTGTGTTTTGTGTCTAAGGACCCATCACTCCCAAATACTTGTGGACAGAGGTCTCAACATTGCCATTCCCGAAGAGATACACCAAAGTGTTGTCAGATGTCAAAAAGAAAACATTTTTGCTTTATTTTCAATTTTTCTTATGGAAATCTATGTTCTCGCACTGCTGTTCAAGAAGCTATTTTAATCTAAAACTGCGAAATGGCGGTGGCTTTGGTGATACCATCCACTTCTGTGTTTCAGCTGTTGGAATCAGTGTTTTAAAAACATAACTTAGCTGAACCAGCAACTCAGTGAACTCATTTGCAGCATCAAATCCATCATAGACAGACTTTTACCTTCTTCCTGCAGGAGTAAAAGCCCAAAGCATACAGACAGCAATGAAATTTTGAAATCAATAACCAATACTGGCTGTGATACACTGAGCTATTTCTCCGCTTTTCAGTTTTACTCTGTACAACATGCCCACACATTTATCCCTTTCTACAGAGCAGGCAAAGCAAAAATTGAAGTTTCCCTGTAGAGATTTCTAGAAGTTTTTTCCAAAGCTTATTATCACAAGAAAAACAATTACAACCAGTACAAGAAGATGAAAGTCTCTGTGTGCCCCGGATGGACTGGAACCTGTGTTCTGATGTGCCTGCCGTGCCTCCCAAGGGAGAAGTGAGCAAAACTGCGTGTCAACTGCTTGCTCTTCACCCCAGAGCCTTTGAACTCCAGCCAGTTAGGAGTTGTTCTATTTCCTCTTCCTCTATTAATTCAGTGAGGACATGTAGCTGAAAGACTGATGCAATAGAGAGGGCAAGAATCTGGATCTTCTAAACGCAAGGTTTACCATGTGTTTTTAGGATTTTAATGCTAATGCCACACAGAACAAGCAAGCAGTAGCCAAAAGCTGTTGCTCTTTTTCTCCTCAAGCCTGTAGTAAAATCAATATATACACTGGATGTAGTCATCTTGTCTTCCAACACAAGCAGATTGCTATAACACAGTGACTGTAAGAACCTCTTACACAGCTCCATCTTTGGGATACATTTAAGTGAAGGTGCCATCTATGAATCAGACTCCTACAGAGAGCAGAATCTCTAGCCTGCAGCACTGACAGAAGTCATAGTAGCAAGTTTTCTCTAAGCTACCTCCAATAAATCCTCTCATGTTATTAATTAACAAAGTTAAAGCCCAGTTTTGTCCCTCGACTTGCTCCTAATTGAGTGGAAGCATCTTATTCGGGGAAAATACTAGAGGAAAACTCTAATATAAGATAAATGAATCCCACAGAATGCTCTTTATCAGGTTGAAATGTTTAAAGCCTGTACTCCAGGACACTGTCCTAGAGAATGAATAGTCTGTGGTTACTCTATTTATTTTGAACTCACTCCCAACATGCACCCAAACTCACACAGGAATTCTATGTAAAGTCCAATTTCAAGTAACTTAGAATTGTGGGGTTTGACATACTCGTCATTAATGCTTTACTACTCAGAAGCAGTAGAACATACTTGCATTCCAGGGACCTGAAAACTGCTCAGTTCTTAATCTTGGAATTTCAACACAGGGTCACTGAAACATTGAAGTTACTCCTTCCCTCTGTTAGGTAAATGTGTATATGCAAAGAGACTTCCTACCTGGAAAATATTCTGCCACTATATTTTGACATTAAGTATCAAAGAATATCAAGTTAGTCTTATTTTGTAAAGCATTATATATATCCAGTTCATGAAGGAAAAAAAAAGGTTGGGGGAAGGCAACAGGTGTTCTAACAGGTTGCATCAAATTTCTCTTGAAACAGCAGAGAAATTCATCGTTAAAACACTAACACAGTGGGAAAATCTGTAATTTTGATACATCAACCAAACCATTTACTGGAAAGCTATTAATTGTAAATTGAAAAAAGTATATAAAATAGAATTCAAAATTACACTTAGTCCTTAAAAATTATGGATCCCATTTCTCCCTTGTATCAACCCTGATCTGAAGGAAGATGTAGAGTACAGGTTGTATCAGCAGCTGCAAGAACTTCTTGTTCTGAAGAAATCTCAAGTGTCTTCATAGCACTATTAGCTTTTTAAAATCAATATCAAGGCAGCTCCTTGATAATGAGTTTAAAATTATCTATGTCATTAACTGGCACTGCTGAATTTCCAAGTGACCTAGTATTTTCCAGATGAAGTTTCTCAGTTCATCAGAGGCAACTCAAAGCCTTATTAACTCTGCCAACAGAAGAATAGGGAAAACCTCCCATCATTAACATCCCACTTGAAGGTAGGACTATTATGCAGAGTTATAAATGACCTGGTTTGGATTTTTTTGCTTTGGTAGCCTGGTTTCCTAGAGGAAAAAGAAACACAATCACACTGCATGATTCTGTCTACCAAAGTCAGTTTCCACTAAGATTTAAGATCATTTAATCACACAGCTACCAGCCACTCAGTCAGAAACAGTTAACAAGTACCCAAAGATCCAACAGCCTGCATTGCCTCTTCTAGGACACACGATACTTTAGAGCATTAGGGATGTTGATTTTAAATTAAATATGATAAGAGAGGTTACTCAAAACTGACACTTAACATCTGCTCGCTCCTGGCAGCACACATGTCACCCCACACCACCAAAACAAGAGGAAGGAGCAATGCTGTTCAGGAGCAAAGCTGAGCTGTTCTACCTGGGTGAGCTTACCCAGCACTTTCTAACAGCAATTAATCTGCATGTAAAGTAGTTTTAACATGTTTTTCTGTGCATACGGACAAAAGCACCCCCAACCAAACAAAAAACCACTTTCCACCTGGATATCCCTATCAATGTGGAAAGACTGTCGATTTCCACAAAGGTCAGCAGCAGCCTGGCCTGCAGAATGGGCACTGGAGCACTCCAGATATCACTGTGCAGAGTCCGTGGTCTCCCACAAAGCCTGAGTGCTGGCAGAGTAAGTGCACTGTGGACACCATACTCAAAGACATGCCCTTCTTGAAATAATCAAGTTATAACAAAGGTGTTGTCAGGAGTATGGAAAAAATGTGCAACCTACAGTGAGAAACCACTCTTCTGTAGGAAAATGGCTTCGTAAACTGCTTAATGTATTCTTCATCTTTGCTGCACTTCTCAGTCTTTTTTCCTAGAGTCCTTTTGCAATCTCTTCCCAGTCTAATGTGCCCTCGGACAAGGATAGCACAGACAGTTCCAGGAGTCTATTATAGGAGTGTGTCTTTCTTATCTCAGCAAAGGTACCAATTTTATCATCCATAAAAGCGAAAGAACCATGCTGACGTATTCTCTGCCATTCTACAGTGCAGCAATTTTCTTTCTGCTGGCAATGTAAGCAGGTGAGCTGGAAGTCAGACCAAGTGGTAATTCTGGTTTTGTCTCACTGTCTAGACTTGACAAAGGCATTCACATCCAAGTTTTAGTGTACAGCAGTACCCTCAAGGTGTTTCACATTTGAGGTGTTTAAGCCTGGCATCAAGCACCCTAAAGTTACCACAGTCTTCAACCTCAGTCACACATGCCTTCCAACTGAGCAACCCAAATCTGCATGCACATCATAAAATTTTGGGGGTTTCAGTTTCTGAACTTCAGCTTCACACTGAAACACAGTTGTAAGACTTTCAGCAGACCATGGAGCCAGCCAAAACTTGCCATATCCTGTAACAAACATCCACTGAATGGCTGGACATGATGATCTTAGGAGGTCTTTTCCAACCCAAACGATTCTGTGAGGATGAGATTCAAAGAGATCTGTCAGGTTTTGGCTTAGCACAGAGCAGGTTGTAGCAATCAGAACAAGAGATTTCCATAAGGACCCTTACAGGAATTTGTACTACATTCATCACCTACAACACTTCTGTTTCTTTAGGCCACGTAGAACTCATGGGATGAAGAGACTCAGTTGAAAGCATGCATCAGGTTTTCATATCAGTGAGATGTGCACATACAGTACTTTATACATAGCTCATGGCTAGCTGAGGGGAATTGCAGGATGCACAACAATGAAAGGTCTAGTTATAAATGCCTATCACAAACAAAATGTGGGTGACTTTAGAGGAAAAACCAGAGAGCAGAGGACAAATGGCATACAAATGTACTGGTACTCCTCAGCATGACTGAGAGTGCCACAACACCACCAGCAATATCTGAATTAATTCTTTCTCTGTTTTTGCCCCGCATTTAAAATACCATGAATAAAACTTACTTTTTTGGTTAAGGTTGAAACCTCAGCAGCCAACAGGTACACAAATTAATTTGTTCCAGTAGTGCCCAAAAAAACCCCCAACCCATGTCTTCACAGTAATAAAACCCGAATGTAATAAAATATCTGATTTGATCAGCTAAACAACACACGAGGACAGCAAAGAGCTCTGGTTGTTGTCAGTTTTTATCTTCCCACATTTTTATTAGAAAAATAATTGTGAAGAAACGTCACAAAACATTAATACTGTTTATATATTTCCAGTACACAACTGCAGCCAAGACTACTTAGGACAAAACCTTATTTAAACTGCCTTAACACTATTTCAGCTTAGGATTCTCACAAGCTACCAAAGCAAGCACAGAAAGGCAGAGACATTTATTTCCACAAAAACATACTCGTTGAAGAGGAAGAACCTTAGGGTTTTTGTTTAGTTTGGGGACGTTTTGGTGACCTAGGCAGCTATTAAACATAGCTCAGCAGTCAAAACAGCAGCACAGATCAGCAAACACACCCCAAGATATTAAGGCCAGAATGGACCAGAGAGGTTGATCCTATCTGATGTGCTACACATGCACAGCATGGCAATTTCTTCACAAAGCTCACCCTAAGCTGAAATGCCGTTTTTTCCCCCAGAAAGCATCTTTGCCTCAATTTAAAAGATTTTAATAGAGGGATGTTGTGGATTCTCCATAAATCAGAGATGACAATTATAAACTAGCATAATCAAAAAAGTCCAGGTGCTGTATTTTTCTTCAATGAGTTGAGCCACTTTATCCGTGCAGAGTTTAACCTGCTTAGATTAACAACTCTATAACCTCAGAAATGTCACTTGTTTGTAGGTACCTGTAGACTACAAGAAGCTACGTAGATTGAAAATCTTCAGGTTTTTGTTGTAAATTAATTTTTTTCACTCTGGAAACAATTCTTGTAGTTTCTTTGAAGAAAATTCAAACTTCCCAGTTCTCCAGCATTCAGAATTCCAGACTCATTAATGTGAGATAGGAAAATAATACTCCTAACTCACAGTACCCTCCCCATACTCATCTGCCTCAAAACCTTTTGACTACAACTTACAAGGGAGTTCAGATGCAGTCACCACTATCCTCATGCCCCTTTCACAACAGCCACTTTACAGGGCATACTCTATCATTTACGTTCTCTGTTTCCAGAACGTGTGCCTTATTTTTTACACCCTATAATTTCCCTTTTTTTTTTTTTTTTTTTTTAATCATATTCAAACAACACTACTGGGTTACAGCTTACTGGAAAACCCTGAACATGTTACTGCACCTCTAAGATGGGAATAATGCCACTTAACCTAACTTCTACTTGCCTTTACATATTACAAGCAAAGAAAAGGAATCAATTTCAGTAAGCACCCAGAGTTTCCTAACACTGAGCTCTCCATTAATCAGCAAAGCAACTGGTAAAACACATTGTTTGGGTAACTGTGTATTTTACCAGTAACAGTATTTCACTCTAGATGCTCAGGGTACTAAAACATAAACATCAGCACGAAAGAGCTCTTACACAGCCACACCAATCATGTGGCATCACTGCATTCACAGCTTATTTTGTGCTCTCATTTTATTGCCATCTTATTTACAAATTAAAGGCATACATTTTAGGAGGTGTCAGTAATTGGTATGCTGGGAGCCCAGTTAGGTCTTACTTGTTCCCACCTCCAGTTTGTCAAACTACAGACTTTGAAATGGATTACTGCACCTTTCGCAGCATCAGAGATACTCCTTTACAAAAAGGAGAAAGACAGCTTTCAAGTGAATTTTACAAGGACAATTGGCTTCAAGGATATAAATTAAAGATGAAATGAAATAGACACAACAGCAAAAGGTTTCACACCATGCAAACATAATGACTGCTCAAGAATCCCTTGCAATCAGAAAGAAAAAAACCACCACTTCTTTCTTGCAGTCAAGCTAACCTGCCATCTCATACCTCTGTTACATTATGTGTGATTATCCATTTCCTTACAAAATTGCACTCCAGTCAGAGCCCAGCTTTTGTCAAACGGTGAATAGCTGAATTTCTTTCCTTTCTGTTTTGAAATCCCAGGCTGCCAGCCACAGGCAATTTCCAAGCTAATCAGTAAAATGTCTCTAGCCAGAATTTTAAAAAAATCTCACTTTTGTTTCATAATTAATGTCCTACAAGTAAAAGCAGTGCAATCACCTGTACATGAAAAGAATCAGAAGTAAACCATTTACTCTTCTTAAGGGACTTAATGACTCAATTATTTTTCCAAGGAAAGGCAGGCAAAGTCTAAAACTCAGTGTTATATCTGGAAGACTAAAACAACAAATCAAAGAATACTTATTCCTTATTATTCTTTATAATTATTATTATCCAGAGCTTCATGTTAACTTTCAAAGGTAAATGACGGGTCACACTGCAGAGACTCAAACTCCTGTTCTGCCTAGAGCCGAGATAAGCCAATCCAAACCCTGAGCTATGGGAAAATGATATCAGAGGCACTTTGACAGCTATTTCATACCTATATATATATATATATATCTACATCCATATCTATATATATCTCTCTCTCTCTCTATATATATACACACACACACACCCATATCTATATATATATACCTATATCTATTTACATATAAATATATATATATATATACAGATAAATATATAGCCTTCTTGTCCTTAGCTTAAATTAGAAAAGCCTGCGAACCAGGCAGATTTTGGTCACTGAACTCCCCAGTACGTTTCAGAATTCTCTTCTGGTAAGGAACAAAACCACTATTTTGGCTTGATTCAACTTGATCTATTTCTGTTTTGCTGCTAAACCATGCTCGTTATTTTCAGAACATTAACATTTGCATTGCATCCTCACTATCTGGAATCTCTATCTCCTGGAAATGTGGCATCCAGTTTTCCAAAAGTAGCACAGCATTTATTCTTACCAACCAGGAATACAAACACAGACACTGAGACCACATTCATGGAGCTCTCAATGGGCTTTAGCAGCCTAAGGATTGTTTTTTTCTTTAAAGGAAATCTCTTACACACTTACCAGCATGCTGGACAAATGCATATTGGGAGAGATCCATCACATATCCCACCACTCATCCAAATCCACCTGTCATCAAAATGCTAAACTGACAAAAGGAAGAAAATAATCTCAACATAGAATTACCCTTAGAGCTCCTGAACCTGCTAGCAAATTTCAACTCAGTCTTGAGAGATGGTAAGGTCTGAAAGTTATGATGCTCTTGCATATTGCATGGAAAAATCTGAGGCTGGGTGGATGAGAGAGATGCAAATTGACATCCCCGGGGAGGGAAAGGCAGTGGGTCACCCACTCCCAGAGCAGGCACACAGACAGTCCTTGCATTACCAGCTGGGGACCCACTGACCCTTCCCACCCTCAGCTCAACATGGCACGTCCTGCAGGCAAGGGCAAGGCTGACTAGGGGACTATTTGCCACATGCCTACTGAAAAGTAGCCTTGTTAGGTCTGTGAGCCATCTATCTTCCATGGCTTGTCCAATGCAACCTAAAATCACATCATCAGAGGCTACCTGAATACAAACATCAAAAAAGGCTGTTAAGGGATCTTTTAGCTCTGCATCAGTTTTGCACATACCTTAAATTTACACAGAAATGAGAGTTCCCACAAGGCAAGACTCACATTTTCTGGTGTTCCAGAGCAATTCAGCCCAAAACAAAGAGATACTTCAATGAGAATATAGTAGAGAAGAAGAAGGGGTTGCTGTAGCTATAAAATGGCTCAAGCTTTCACAACATGTTACAGATCTAAATGTACAAAATCGAAGTACGTTGTTCCGGCAATGATGTTTGGATTTTCTGTACTGTTTAAGTCTACCAGAGGGAGTTCAGCAGGGCAGATGTGACCAGAATCACAACACCAAGCTACAGCACCACAGACTTGCTGCTTTTCTCTCCGCAGCCCCTTATGTACCTCAGCCTTGCCTCCTACACCAGTGCCCCCATTCCTGTAGTGACACCTCCCTCTCACTCTCAATTTGCATTTTAATGAGATCCCACCTATATTCTCCTATTACCACCTAAATTTTACAGGTATTCTGTACAGCCTGCATTTTCTCTAACAGTGCCTGGGATGTCAACATAAATAAATTGCAAAGTATGGGGTTAGTTTCTTTGTTCCTAGACTTAACATTTGACTCTTAAGAGCAATCCAGCATGGGCAGACCCTCCATAAGAAGGGTAAGCAACCTTTCTGCTGGAGCACTGAAGGGCAGGAAGGACACATACTTGGGGTAGGAAAAGAAAGGCTTCAAGGAAGCTGTTGGGAGCACTGCTGTTAGTCTTCAATACTCCTGCAACTCTCTTAGCTTGCCCAGTGGGGCTCACAAACATATTTCCATTTCTCCACACTCTCTCATAATACTTTTATCCTAGATGAGACCATTTCCACATCATGTTCCTATTATCAGGACTGTGAAAGGAAGACCTTCCACATGGAGCCAAGCAGATAAGTACAATAGCAACATATCCCTTCATTTTCTTCACCTGAAAAGTAGACCTGTGTTTAAAAAATCAGATGGGAAATAGCTGACCTCAAGTGCTGTGTTTCTACTTGTTGGTACTTACTCCTTTTAATTATTAACATGATAATCTCTTTTGAAAACTTCAAAAAGTAAGATTCAACCACTTGCCTGCAGACCATGGGGCCAGGCAGTTAAGCTGTATAAATTCACCCCTCACCATGTATTTTTTATAACATACGTAGTAAGTAATTCATCTATTTAATTTTTCTTTTTTTCCCCCAAAGAAAAATACCATGAAAATCAATATCCAGATGACAAATCTGGACATATCAAAATTCTTAAAAAACCAGAAATGCACTTTTCACATTATGCATTTCTCATAAATGATACAAAATGCAAATGGCACTGAAATTTCTGAAGTGAAACACTTCAGCCCAGAAGCTGCCTGCCACTTCTCTGATAGCTACTTCTTTGTCATTATCAGGCAAGTTGTTTTGACAGTTTCACTCCTGTGTTGACTATAAATCTGTGAATATTTCATGGATGATTGAACTGGAAAAACTACCAACAATATCCATCAGCTTGGAGCACGAAGATTTAGCCATGGCCCAATAGCTAATTGCAAACCTGTATGAGTCAAAGTGCTGAAAACCTGTATTGACTTTGCATGTGTAATTAATTTGGATTTTATAAAGTAACTGTAAACTATCTGACTAAATTAACAATGTGCTTCATGAGCTGCATTTAAACAAAAAGGAAACAGCTCAAATGTAGAAAAGAAGAAGAGATTTCTGAAAATTAAACTGGAACAAGGGCAAAAATTCTTACAGGGCTGCAGGTTTCCCAGGTATCCATGGAGTGCTGTTTCTTTACACCAAACCATTAGCTTTAGTCCATGTTGCTGTTTAGTACCTGTTGTGGAAAAAGTCGTGCTCCTGTCTCAGTACAGGCGATGCCCAAGGAGCAGCTGCTCTGACAGGTCTTGCTCTTTCAGCCTGTGACAGACAGCAGCTGACTGACACCTGCCAAGGAAGGATAAAGAAGTGTCCCAAGACAGCCCTTTGCAGCTCCTCACTCCACGTTCTCTGAAAGATGCCTCTGCTTCAACAGCCTGACCTCACGTGGTAATCACAGCTGGCATCCAAAACATGAGGCAGAATGAACACCTGGCATCTTGGTTCCTTCCAGTGCTTTGTTTGCAGCTGCTGGGTGTTCAGGCATAGACAGCAAAGAGCACCTCTGCCCAGAACATAACAGCTGCCAGTATCTGCGGCTCAACAGCAGAGCAGTGAGCCTGCCAAAAGATCTTTTAGAAAAAAACTGCTTTGCAGAAGAGGGAAAGGTTGGAGGCAGGAAGTATGTTCTTATCTTTTAGAGGCCTTCCAGCTAATTTGATTATAAGTCTCTTCTTCACAGTATAATTGACTGTCTCTGAATCTCAGACAACTGCTGCAGGCAGGGAAGAACAATTAACTTCTTCATCAACACTGAAAAACCAACACAGTTTAAATAATTTAAGTTACTTAAAGGTAACATAGAAAACTTATGGTAGAGCGAAGAACAAACCCTGTCTATCTGAGTATCATCTCTGCATCACATGTGAAAGAGTGCAGTGTGCTTCCCTGTCCTAAGACTCAACAGAAAAAAACCCTAGCAAGATAAACATTACAATTTAAACTATCCACATACAACTTTTTAATTTTAAATCTGTCTACATCTATTTCTTTTGTGAGTGCCTATATTTATTGACTTAAATATTTTTTATCAAGGGCCCTTGGTTTTTTTTGGAGTGTTGTCACATCTGCTGCCTGTATGTTGAGGGCATAGCAGATCAGATGTCAAGAAAAAAGAACCACACTGAAACCAAGAACTGCTCTTAAACCCTACCAATGGCCCTCATGGTCCAACAACAGTCCAGTTAGCTCAACATCCTCCCACCCAGCTGTGGATGGGCAAATCCCTTAGGGGTGCCCAAGGAGGAATGAGAGCAAGGAAATAATGTTTTCACTCCCTTTCACAGCTCGTGTTACAGGTCTCCATTCTGAAAGAGCAAAATACAAATACCTTAAAAGTGGGTTTCACAGAAAGCAGCAGCTTGACATCCCTGCCACACTCTGATTCTGCTTTGTCTCACAACTATCACTGCAAAGATCACATGTATTAAAGACGTTCAGCAACTGGGTTTTAGGAGATCCAATTTCAATAGGCTTCAGCTATTTTGCCAAACGCAGAAAACAGCTGCAACAAACAGAAACAACAAATGCAGCACAGAGGGGCTGCACACACTGCAGCCAGCTCTGCTCCAGACTCTGGCCTGCTTCAGGTAGACTTCTGTCATTCCTGCATGCTTCAGTGACCATAAGCAGCAGAAAAGGCAACTGGCACATTCTCAAAGAACGCCAAGCAAGAGCAGTAAAAGTCTAAGAAAGAGTCTCTGGCAAAGGAGGAGGAGCTGTTATCATGTGTAGCTTGCTGTCTCCTGCAGCCACCACCTTCACATTATGATTGCCCAGCATTTTTTTCAGAACCCATGGGAAAGGGTATAGGCCCAACTTGCTCAGCTGACCCAAAAAGCTTTTGAAGCAGATCCAGCAGCAGCCCGACTGCTGAGGCTTTTGTGCATCCCAGTGAGACACGAGGATGCCCGCATTGTGCAGGAGAAGGAAGGATCAGCACCACCAGTGAGGTCCCTGCTTTGCTCACTGCTCCACAAGTTACAAATCAGAGAACTTGGGAATGTTACCTATGTTACCTTTATGTAAGTAAGGCTATTTGAACTGTGTTGGTTTTTCAAAGTACATAAAGAAGTAATTGTTCTTTCCTGCCTGCGGCAGTTGTCTGAGGATCACAGACAGAGATGCTCAATTATATTGGGAGGAAGAGACTTAAATTAGCTGGAAGGGTTTTAAAAGATAATCACTCATGAATGAAGTGATTAATTAGTGAAATCATGTTAGACTAGTCTGTACAAAGGGGATTGAGCTCATTTGACATTTTTGTTTGCTTTCATTCACAATAAGGTCATTAAATAAAGTTTAGTTTATGGAGTACATTCTCCTGTAAATTCGAGAGATTGAAAAGGATTGTGACACTCCTTCCCCCACCCTGGTGTCCAAGGATGAGAAGAGAGTGAGGAGTTTGTCAGGTTTAAGTGTCAGCATTCGTCTGTAGGACTCAAGACAGGACAGCTAACTCTAGATGAACACTAGATTCAAATAACGCTGACAGTTCACGTGACTAACGTCATGGGACGAAGCCAGGCTCAATAGACACCTCTAATCACCCTAAAAGGACAAGATATTCATTGCTACATGTTTACTAGATATCCATCTAGGAAGTCACACATAGGATATCCAAAGTTTCCCTTTCAGACATAGCCCCACCTACAGGCAGAGTTCTTTTTTTTTTTTTTTCTGTGCTTACACCTCCCATGCTTGTTAGATTTATGAACCCCAGCAGTCACTGCTTAGGCAAGTTATACGTATTTAATTCTTACATTTTTCCTCATAAATTAATCTATACAGCTTCTACCTATTTACTGCTTCAGAGCTCCCTTCAATGACCACCATCTTTATAACACGAACCCTAATATAATATTTCAAGTACTGTTGTACCAGCGCTCTTTTTCTCTTGTCCCCTGAAACAACTCCTCCTACACATGCAACACAACTACAATGACATTTTCTACCACCCTAGCATATGTGCAGGGATTCCTCATCTAAAACTTTTTTCCATGAGTGCCAGAATTCAGTGGGTTTCCTCACAGGGAGATGGGGAAGAGCACGACAAAGGTATTGCATTAGCTCTTTTTCTTTTGACCAGCAATTTTTTGTCTAGCACTGAGATAATGCCAAGTAAAATGGAAAATCAAGTGACTTCAAGTTTAATTTATTACAACAAAAATTACAAAATAAGCCCTATGTTAATCTCATCAAAGCCTCTCACTTTTACATTTTTCTTCAGGTGCCTTTCAGATTCTCTCTCAACATCTAAACCATTGGAGTTCACCAGGACATGAGGAATTTACAGTTATTAATCTCTTTTATCAAATGGCTCTGTTTTCAGCACCAGTGAGGCAGCATGGCCTGGAAAAAAAAAAAACAAAAACCATCAGCCACTTCAGAAATTCATTTTGTGTTCTGCCTATGCAAAACATAAGGTACACATAGGCACAGTGTCTCCACTCAGTAGCAGCAGCTGCAGGGTGGTGTTGGCAGCTGTGTTAAGACACCGTAGTTGTTGCTCTACTGCTGCAGCTCTTCCCCTTCCATGTAACACAGATTCTGGACCTCTACAGGCACATTAAGGATTGCAGTCCAGAGGGAGAAGTCAGAGTGACCATGAAGGGGGCTGGGAAGGAGGACAACATCAAATCAGGCCAGTAAACTCACGACTGTACATGCAAAAGTGAGATATGATACAGAGAGAGCCCTTGGGTGATCAGCACAAATCCAGAACTTAAGCCCTATACCAGCCACTGTGAAGAAAACTACCTCTACCCCACCTGAAACCAGCTGTGCTACACCAACTCTACAGCTCAAGCAGAAACTTTGTTTTCTCTCAATAAATACTCAATGTATTCTAGTTTCTTTTTTAAAGGAACTGGATTTTAGCTGTCCTTGCTCAAGAAGCAGGACCCTTTGCAGCCACTTCCCTGGAAAACTATGATCTATGCATGGTTTATTACCTTATTATACTGATGGCTGAAGAAAAATGAGACTCTAAGAGCTGTCTGCTTCTGGTAAATATTTAACTACTAGAACCATGCCAACATACTTCTCAGCTTGATTCTCCTTAACTTTACTTCAGAATCTTGCTTTCCTCATCCCTTATGGCCTGAAGCTGAGAGTGTATCATATTTAGCAACGTAAGAACACTCCTCCCCTGGGATGTGAATGGATCCTACTAATATATTATGATAGCATTTACTCCAAAATGAACTTTGGTCACTCTTATCTCTTCAGATAAAGAATCATCTGAATGTTTGCTCTACACTTGTTGCTTTATGAGCTTCAGCTTCACAGATTAGAAAAACTTTTCCCAACTATTAACAAAGGGAGAGAACAATGCTTAGCCTCTGAAATTGTTTGAAGGAGGTAAGAGGGGTGGAATTTCACAGTTATGGATCAAGTATTATCCAGCTGGGCATAGACCAGGGTGAGGAAGGGCAGGTGTGGAAAAAGTCATCAGGCAATTCCAGGCCCCAGCATCTAGAGGAAAAGGCCAGTATCAAGTGTGGAGCAGCCCCAACTTTTGCACCCTTCTGAGGATCCAAGACAAGTCCTGACCACTCTCTGTTCTAGTGCCCAAGGCTCCTCCACACAGCAAGAACTAGAGGAACAAGGCACCTCCTTCTCTGAGGAGTCTGAATGAGAGAGTGGCTGTCATTACAACTACCACTTCTCCCTCTTCCTCTTTCTTATCTCTTCAGCCTGTTAAAATTACACTTGGCACACCCAGCATATTCAGATGTCCTCAGAAAAAAGAGTCAGCTGAATCCTCTAAAGCTCTGATCCTCAGGTGAGCATTCAGAACTGAAAGGAGACCACTGGAGCAGCTCGCAGAAAGCATCAGGCACTAAAAATCCCTAAAGCTAGAGTCACAGGGTCCTAATACGTAAATCTATTTGCTAAGAAAATCAACTACCTTCATAAGGATTAGAATCTACAAAGGCATCACATCCAAAGAGCCAATATGAAGTACAGTTCTGGACACATCTGTGGATCTAAGCAACATTGCAATTTATTTTTATGCCTTTTATGTGCCACTGCAAAGATAGGACAAAACAGCTTTCTTTCCTATTTCTGATTTGCAGCAAAAAACTCTAATTAGACTGTTTTCAGCAAAGGAAATGTTGATAGTTTTGGGTTTTTTAATGAGGATTTCAAACATCATTTATTTCTGTAATCCCAGCTCGACTGTCATGAGCACCATTACAAGAGTAATGCCAGGACTGCACTACCAAATATACCTTCAGATCCATGGCAAGCAGCAGGTCTCATTATTACACCAGCTGTTTCACTTCTGTATTCCACCAAAAACAGGACTCACACAGCAGGCATTTTATGAGCATGAGTTAAATTTGCTTTAGCATTAGTAGTAACAAATCAGATGATTGTTGCATTGGGCAAGGAAAAATAGCTTCCAGTCTGACCAGTGTCCTTTCTACAAAGTAGACATCAGCATCCCATGGTGCTGGTACAAAAAGAAGTGCTATGGCTAGTGCTGAAGGCCATGCTGGCAGGCTGGCACAGGGCCAGCATCCCAGTGCATCCAGAGTCCTCATCAGCTCCCAGCTCCTGCCTCTCACAGAGCTCTGCACTTTACAGAAACTGAGAGCCACTGCTGCACGCAGAGGCAAGATATGGCCAATTAACTGGCTGGCAGCATCTTTCTTCTTTGAGAGACAGCACCTCTGGCTTCCACTAAGTACCCATCAGAATCTTTAACCTCTGCTTTAGAAAAGAAGAAGACAATTTGACTTGTCAAAAGGAAACCTGACGTGTTATTCTTGACAAGCTGCTCACCTTGATCCACAGCATCACTGAATAGACGTGGTTAGTGTCCAGCTGGCTCAACGCTGGATTTAGCTCTTGCTTCTGTAATTAAGAACTTAAAGATGCACTTATATATTTTTAAAATATTTTCACATTAGCTCTGCTGAGGCATTGTAAGCATTAAAAAGCACTTATTGATATAGCTATCATCAGGAAACATCTCTATAAAGACACAGCATATATTTCTATGGGAGGGCTTTAGCTATTACTTCTGGCTCTGAAGTGCCTAATTTAAAAAAAAAATCCACTCAACTTCTCTTCGCCATTAATTAAAATCATCACCTGCAACACAGAAAATGATCAATTAATAGGCTTGGGATAGGTTTCCCAGCGAAGTTGTGAATACGCCATCCCTGGAAGTGTTCAAGGCCAGGTTGGATGGGGCTTTGAGTATCCTGGTCTAGTGGAAGGTGTCCCTGCCCATGGCAGGGGAGTTGGAACTAGATGATCTTAAGGTCTCTTCCAACCCATACCATTCTATGATTCTACGATGATAATATGCTATTCTAAGTATTTTAAGCTTAGAACTTTCAAAGTAAGCAAATAAATGTCTCCTGCTTGTCAAAGTGGCCACGGAAAATATTTATAGTATAGTTATGGCAGCAAAGCGTCTCAGTATAGCAACATCTCATATGTGCAAAACAGGTGAATAATGATACTGATTGGTTTTCTTTCAAACTAAGATTAACACCAGTTCCTTGGCTTTTACCAAATATAGGACTTTGGCTGTTTGTTACAGTTTTCAAAAGGTAGAAATTTCACATTTTTAAATTTATATTAAATCATGCTAGCACAATATTTTGACTTCTGTTATGTAGGAGAGGCTGAATACTAAAATTGAAAGTATTTCCAGTTTTTGAATGAGACCAAAAACACTTTGACAGAAAATACCTGAAAAAATACCAAAGCAGAAATCAAACTTCCTCTGTTGTAAAATCTATTTGATGCTGAAACCCATTCCCTTCTGAAACAACACCATTCACATTCAGTCAAGTCAACCTTTAACTCAGGTCACTACTGTGGACCAAGTTAAAAAAAAATCAAATTAAAAAAGTCCAATCCCAGAGAATAAAATATATCAATCAGCAATTCATTGACACACACACTCCAAATCCTTGTGCTATTTATGTCAGACCTTCTATCATTGCTTGTCTACAGGATAAGAATCTCAGTTTTTATAAAAGAATGTATTATCCTCTTGATTGTGAAAGAGCTTGAAAAACCCCACTATTCAAATCCATCTCGAAAGCTCAAATATCAGTGGAAGGCAAGTACAGAGAACCACAATATTTTGTTCAGCAGGTAAGTCCCTAATGTTTCTGAGAAGTTATGACATTGAAAAAAAAATACACACAGAGGAAAGGAGCTGCTTGCTATCAAGTGACTGAAGCAGACATGGGGGACACTCATTGCTAGAAATGCAGAGAGGAAAAAGGTTTCTGTACCCTATAACCTGCTCTGATTAAGAATTTTTTTTTTTTTTTTTTGCTTCTGTTACCCTGTGAATTTGACACTTGGACAAAAAGCTGCATCCTGAGGCAAGAACCTCAAACAAGCTCTGGCTCACTGCTCTCTTCCCCGGCTGGTGAGAAGGTGCAGGCTACATGCCCCCCATACAATACAAAAGAGCTTTCTGGTCCGGGTGCACCATCACACTGAGCGGCTGAACACTGCTTCCAGGTTCCCAGCTAGCCTCTCCATATGGACAGCTTTTTCTGGATATAGCAGCCCACTCAGAACGAGACACAGTGAAAAGCATAATCATGCCCACAGAGCCCAATCTGCATATCCGAGACCATCTGCAGTACGAAAGCAGATAGCCAGGACTATTGCATCTCACCATCCTTCTTAGCAAAATGGAGAAAATGGGATCGGCCAGGCTCTCAGACTGTCTTATTGCTTTGTTCTCAGGAAGAAAGACAGTGGGAGCTGACCTGAGTTCCCCACCACAACACAGTAAAACGATTCTTGTAAATCTTTCTCACATTATAAAACTCCTCGAGAAGAATGCAGTCTGCAGAAGCTACAGCAACTTATTGAGTCCTAAAGGTCTTTATTATGAGTCTTTTCCCAAAATTCAAAATAATGACTGGATGGTTTATTAAAAGTCTAGAAAATTAGAGAAAATACCTGATCAACAAGTAAGGAATAGAGACTCATAACCATCTTTGCAACATGTCATCCTGGAAGAAAGTACAAGGGAAAATATAGTCACAATCTCTTTGATACCACAGGACTTCACCGGGAGATGCTTTCTCAGCATTCCAATTCCAGGAGTGCAGATTTGACATGGATAAATAAACATAATGAAAAAAAACTCTTTCCTCATTTGAGAGTAATGAGTCTCTGTAGGTTGTTTCCCCTTATGTTTATTTTCTTTCACTCTCTGAATGAGTGAAGCTCAGTTTAAATCCTACTGCCATATTTATCTGTTGCAGCTGCAGGCTCTGAGGCAACATGCAAACACTAATGAAATTTAAACAAAGGCATTAAGGAACACTATCAAACAGTAACTTAAATAAGAAGGGATAGTCTGAATAATTAGTTCGTCATTGGTCAGGGTTATACATGCCACAGAGTGCATGTTACACTGGACAGAGCATGCTACAACCAACCAGCAGAAATGCAGGTAGACTGTTCACTAAATTGATAGTCTGTGCTAAACACAAGAGTCCATCAATTCTGTGCTTTCACCACTGCCTTGGAATAAGTGTTGTTCCACATTTCTCTCTCTCTCAATATGTGCTGCTGGGCTTCAGACATATTTCCCTGAAGTCAGACATCCTGGATTTTTCTGCTTCCATCAGTGGAGGGCAGACAGGGAAAGAGCACGAAAGCAGGGAACAAAACAAGTTCCTCCAACTACAGCTTCCCCCTGAAGTGGATCCCTTGAGAACACCAGCAACCACACCATGACCCCACAAAGGCTGAGAAAGCAGCACTGCAGGGTTGTGACCCTCACCCCTCTCTGCAAGGCTCTCAGCTGCTCTGAAATGTCAGAGCAGTGAGGTGCCTGGAGCAGGAGCTAGAGGCACACTGAGGACCAACTGCATTGGGCTGGGCTATCTCTGGGGTCAGCAACAATAAGAGGGATAAATTGGGTTGCGGGGTTTTTTAATTTTAAATGCCACACACTCTAACTTCTACAGCAGCAAAGGGGCCCCTCTGACACCAGCAGCCAACTGATTTAAAGAGAATGTGTGACCTGCCATCCCAGTTTTGAGTCTGGCTGCAGATAAAATAAAAAAGCGGCAGATAAGGTGGTCCCCCTGTTGGCTCCAGGCCTAGGAATGCTGGCTGACTGTTTTTTATGATGGCCACTCCCAGAAATTTGGATTGCTTGTGCATATGGAGTATTTCAAATTTGTGCCATGGAAATACATTATTATTCTCTAGCACCCTTGCAGATAAGATTACCTTGTGCCACAGCAGCATGCACTGACCTGTGAACCAGCACATTGCTCCTGGCTCCTTCTAGTGGGTCTCGCTGGTCTGACTGCAGCCACAAGGTGCTGTGTAATTTTCTTAGAGCTCAGGTCCTTGAGTTGTGGGATTACACATTATTGCAGAGACTCACCCAAAATCTAGAAACTATCAGGGGCACCACAAAGGCCAACAAGCAGTATCTAGGGGTTTGAATTCTAAATGTTATTTGACATTCAACGTTTTTAGCAGCTTATAATACTCTACATCAGCATTTTTTTAAAAACCTGTTAATAGTTTCTGATAGCTTCTGCCTTACTATGTACCTTTATGCAGTCACTTCTTTCATTAGCTATGAGCATTCCTAAGTTCCACAAAATCTTCTGTCATATATCAAGTATTAACTACTGATACTTAATGCCAGGTGAGACAAGATGAGCTGTAATTGTTAGCAGTAGAGTGCTCAATTATAAGGTCTTACTTCCCAACAACCCAAAGGTGTATTTGTATTAGAATGCCAGTGAGATCACAGTTTTCATCTGCTGGCTCCCCAGGCAGAATCCCCAAAAATAGCTGGGTCCCAGTTCATTAGAAAAGTTACCATGGCCATTGCAGAAGGAGGAGTAACCAGGAACTCACAAGGAAACAAACTATAGATTGTGCAGCATCATGAAATGCTGAAGAATGGCACCACTGTGAGGGTTTGCACAGATTAAAGTCATATCAGGGTCTGATCTATAGCAAAATATATTCACTTTACACTTCCACTGCCATGAAGAACAGCTTGGGGTCAGTACTCCAAGGAGCATGCACAGTTTAATAGGTATAACTCAGTTTTAGAGCCTGGGTTATTTGACATCTCTTTAAATTACTCCAGCTCAGTCATATTTCCAGTGTGCTTAAAGCCACAGGGCACTGCAAGACCGAGCCTGAAAGATCAGCCTTCAAACTGCAATCTTCTAAATACGCCTGATTTTATTTTACCAGAAAGGCTACAAACACCTTCGGCTTCTGATTAAAGCACACAGATGTAAATATGAATTATAGTTTCATACCCTATAGCCTATCAAACTCTATGGCTTCAGATGAATAATGTTATTGAAAATCACTACAATAAAGAATACTGAAGAATGACTTCACACCCAACAGATTAAAATGGAAAAAAATGGCAGACAATTCAGTACAGAAAATTTCAGTCCCTGAACATTAAATTGGGACTAGCCCCAGCTCTGCAAAAAAATAATAGTTTTACCTACCTCACAAAAAACTCCTTTTGACTGAAATCCACTGCAGCTACCTAAGAAAGTGTACCACTCAGAACTGACTGCAAAAGATACTGCTGTGGTGTCAATGCCTGGGAATACATTCTGGCAGGAATCTTGTATCAAGATTCTTCTTATTATTTTCTTTCTTTAAATGAGTTTCAACTCATCCGGTAGCAGGTAATTTCCCAACTCAACCAAGGGCAAAACCCCCAAGAACCTCCCCCTTTTGAACGCCCACAGCCTCTTTGGGTGGCTGTAAGCAATATTACAGGAAACACGTTATGGCTTTAAAAATCTTTTCCAGACCAACAGGCAAACTGCCAAAAGGTGTGCCACAAACATATGTAACCTGATGCCTTAATGGTTCAGGACCCATTTAAAAGCAGTTTTTGGGAAAGCACTAGTAGGAATGCAGGATACTGCCAGCAGCGTGTAAGATTAAAAGAGAACGTGTAAAGTAAAAGCAAAGTCCCGTCTAACAGAGACGCCATGATTCAATCTCACACTGTATTTGGTTACTGAGCACAAAAGCTCCTCACAAAAGAGCTCCAAGGACTTGATTCAGTTTTCCTGTTTCGACCCAGCTGTGGCCATCCAGCAGACAAATCAAAACGGGAAGGCAGGAAAGACATACCCTCTGGCTGCAGAAAAAAAGTGATTGTTCAAGATCACTATTTGCTGTGTCTGCATTCCCTCCCTTCCCAAATTTAAGAGACTTCCTGCTTTTAGTTAAAAATACTAGCATGTGTATTGCTCTGGAAAAGTATTTGCAGAGCTGGGGGAAGTCATGATCTCAGTGTAAACTTTAAAAACTGATTCTGTCTTTTAAAAAACTGGCATATTGTTAACAGCTTCCTGGTAGTTTTATCTGGAATTTTAAAATTCTGAAAAGCTGCAGGGAGAGGGAGGAGGGGGGCCAGTAAACTGAAGTTTATCCACTGAGAAGCAAAAGATAAACTCACCACCTTGCCATTTCACAAATATCCCTTCTACCTAAACCACACCAGCTATGCAGATCAGATACGCGGCTCTTACAATACAGCTGTGAAAAGCACCTGCCTCTAAATTTCAACTGTTTTATCTATGTTAAAAGTGTCAAGTATTTACCTGAGCCGCTGATCAAGATCTTTGACTTCCAACACTCAGCTGACTCAGTATCACCAGCCTTGGGTCCACCATTCAGGTCAGCACGACCACGAACTTCAACTTCTCACACAGCATTTCTTTTAATACAGATATATTTCTTCTATTTGGCTTTTATTTTGTATTGCAAATAATTCTTTCATCTTATTTCCTTGCCTAGGAAAAGGCAGAGACAAAATCTGTAAAAAAGGAAGCTGAACTACTTTGTGGTTATGCACAGGGTTCCCCACCTTCTCAAACCACTTTTAGACAGTTTAACACATTTATTGGGTTAAATTTATAAATAAACTTTCTTGCAATTAACCTGCTAAAACCACATACCTCAGGCTAGCCAAAACCTGTGCCCGACTCCCAGATGAATCATCACCTCAGCTCCCAGCCTCTAAGTAGCTCAGCCTGGAGATTAACCCACTGCTACACCAACCCCCTCTCCATCCCTGTCAGTGCCTCCTTCACAGGGGCTGCAGCTGCAAACCCACACTTGTGCCAGGTTTGCCTCTTGGATCAGGAACCCTGTCGTGACCATGTCTCACCCGAGGGACTCCAGCCTAGAGGGGCTGGCTGAGGAGCAGCGAGGCCACAAAGGCCCCTAGAAGTGTGGATGCTGCTGTGCCTGAGGGACCTGGCACCTTTATGTTTCTATTTAGAGCAAACACATAAAGGTGTTTTATAAAAGTCTTCCTTCCACAGATAGCACAATGGAATATGCTCCCAGCCGTGCTGTCACAGGCAGAGAGTGGCTGGTTCAAACAGCAAGTACAGAGTATAAATAATGAACAGTTTGCATGAGAAGTACAGAGAGGGTCAGGTCAAAAAAAAAAGACATAGAAAAAAGAAACTCAAACCCATAGGAACGTTGTTCTGTGAACAGTGTGGCATAAGCACTTCAAGTACAACCAATGACTACACCATACACATAACACTCATCTTGGAGTGGAATACTGGAATAGACTGCCCAGAGAGGCTGGGGAGTCTCCCCGACTGGAGATATTCAAAAATCGTCTGGACACAATCCTGTGTCATGTGCTCAAGAATGGCCCTGTTTGAGCAGGGAGGTTGCACAAGATGTACCCTGTGGTACCTTCCAGCCTTTAACATTCTGTGAGCCTGTGATCTCTTCCTCACCACAGCACTCTGGCCAAAGTGATATCTTCATGGTATATGGAGCTTGATTTGCCAGGAAGAAAAGCAATGTAATTCTTCCTTCACTCTGGCAAACATACAATACATTTAAGAACGCTTTTGTGTTCTCTAAATCAATTTGTGGTCTCTTTACTTTAGTTTTAGGTAGCAATGGGGAGATGCTGGGAAGCTGAAATCGCTGCCTACTTTGCAGATAAACAAAATATTTCTTAAAAGAAGACAATTTATTTCTCTCCATCTGACTAGAATGTGAGGACTGAAGTAATTTTGATCTAAAATGACCAGATAGTAAATGTGAAAACAACTGCTTCAAAACTGCTTTCAAAGTTGTTCAAAAGCTGAAGAAAAAAGTAAATTGTATCTTGCCTGTATATAATGTACTCAGTTTTTCTGTCCTTTTGAAGATGCACTGCCTGTGCTTGTGATGATAAATTCAGCTTTTTCAAAGGTATAAATGTCACATTTATACAGTAAACATCTTTCTTCCATTTCCATTTGAGGGAGTACTGAGTATTTCCTGATCACTAAGGCAAGGCTGTGGTTTCCAGTCCTCATCACACAAGCACAAAGCCATTTGTTTATCCATGCCCTGACTGCTGACAGCTGACAGTGCCGCCTGCTTACGCCCAGCCTCACTTGAACAAAGGAGAACTAGTTTGTGTACTAAAGCTACCATCCTTTGTAGGCGGGCAGCCAAACCATGTTCATTTTAACTTCTCTTCTTCAGCTGCTGTGCCACAGAGTCATTCTAATGTGAGGGATTTATTTCCCTAGAGATGGACCTGATCTTCAGAGTATAGATCCACACTTTCCCGGCACTTGGATGGCAGGTATTTCTCGTGATCCAGGACTCAGCCATGAGCTGAGAATGGAAAAATGTCACAACAAATAACTTGCAGGCCTGAAAATTGTCCTCCTCCCAGCCTTCCTATGCAAGTTCACAGAGCAAACAGTTAAATTTAATTTTTTGTTGGGCTCCTCAGACTAGTCTGGGATACAGAAACAACAGAGTTAAGTAGTCATATGAATGATAGAAGTGACTTTATAAAAAGCCACCTCTTTCCTGTGCAAACCTAACCACCAGGTTATTACTCAGTATCTTGACAGCAAGACAGAAAACGAGACAGAAACACACAGAACCTGCCTCTCCCTTTCATCTTTCTGGAAAAGAGCAAAAGCAGTAAGAAACCAACCCAGAGCGAGAGCTGCTGATACGTGCCACTAACAGACACTTAGTTAACATCTTATTATAAAAAGGCACAGAAGTGACCATGAAACACCTCCAGGCTCAGAAGAGTTTACTGCCTTCTCACAGGGATGTAGGAACTCCCCCACCATGAGCCACCCAATGAGAAATTCACCTTTGATGCTGATTTCTGTCTTCAGGGTGAAGATGATCCTGAAGAAAGCAAGCCCAACTCAAGCACAGCTACTCCATTCATTTTCCTTCAGCTCATTTTGCTTCAAGGGGAAGGGGGAAATGAAAATTTTGCTGTTTAACTAGATGTTGAGAACAGGTGTGCTGTTTGCTCCCTCTCTGATGCCAGAAATCTTACTGTGTAAAAAGCACTTCAGGAGGGGAAACCCTCAGTACAAGAAAACAAAACCCAAAACCCAAACAAACATCTCTATTTCCCTTTCCCTCTTCTCCTATCCCTTCAGAAATTAAGATATTATAAACTCTAGGATAAGGTCTACATTTTTGCCCTATAAGCTTTCAAACATAAAAATGTCAAAAGAAAAAAAAAATCAGAGGAGACTCATATTCTTAAAACAAGGTTTGTCAAGAGCCTTAAGTGCTCAGCACTTCAGTGATTTTGTGGTATATCTTCAGAGCATCTAAGACACTTGCAAAGCAATTCTCTCAGAGAATTCTAGAGGTTAGAATCCTCTAGAAATCCTCTAGAGGTTATGTATTTTTTTTTTTGCAGGTACGTAAAGACTGTGAGTAAAGGCCTTGCTAAGAGTGCTAGAAGGAACAGTGTCAGACATAGCTTCACCTCATGAGCAACAAAAAAATTACAGTTACAGCATTGTTTGTGTGACCACGGCATCCACTGAAAGTGAAATCACAGCATCATTTCCCGTCATCTACTTTATTAATCATGGAGCACCCAATACAGGTAACACCTCATGACATGACTATTTCTATCCCCATTCTAAATTATATATTTTAAAAATATCACTATCAACAGGAAGTTATAGAAATTTTTACTTTCCTTTACAATAAACCTGTTGAATATATTTGGAGTAATGTACTTCCAAAACTTTGGGAAGCACAGTCTATTACTCCTGTATCACATATGAGAAAGCTCTTCAAGAAATTTGTTACAATATTACAGAGGTTTTGCTATAGGCCAGCATTTCAGTTTTCTTTACATTTCCTGCAGTACCAAACAGCCTTGACTTAGCACACAAAAGCTCCAACTTCCCTAAGCCTGTGATCCTGAAGAGAATGACTGCACTCTTTCCAGCCTTGCAGGAGCTGGTTTTCATTTCCTTTCCCTAGGAATTGCCATATTCACACACAACCACCAAAGACACACATCTGCTGACACTCAGAGCAGGCAAAAAGCAACACAGTATGCAAGAAAAGCTGATTTGATCCACACATCTCAATTAGCTGCTTTTCTGTCAATTGCCCCACTGGAAAACAACACCGAGAATTTTGTGAAGTCCCACTGCTGATGCATGTTTCAAACTCTGAATGAGGCTGGTTATTAGAAATTTCCCAAAACGCTAAGGGAATGAGTGTCTTGCAGGTAATTGTACATGCACATACAAGAGCATCTCACAGTCCATGAGGTTACTACAGCATCTGTACTGGAGAGAGAAAACACAGAAAAACAGTTGATGGGAGGATCTGCAGAAGTACAAAGAAAGATTAATTTCTGTGCTATATTTCACATCTCTCCCCAAAAGTGCATTTATCAGGGAAAACATAGCCATCTCCCAGCTGCCAGATGAGAAGAGACAACAGCAAATGACTAGCAGCCATTCCCAGTGCCACCCTGTTATTCCAGAACAGACACAGTATCAAAGTCAAATAAATGAACGTGCTGAGACAGGAAAATTTTTTGCAGCAGAAGCACCAGAGATCTTCTAAATAGGTTTTTTGAAGGCATTTAGAAATTAGTATTTGAAAGAGAGAACGGTACTTCCATAAACAAACAGTTTAGCAGTTTGTATGTTTTTGTTGATATATGCCAGTATAAGCAGGAGGTTCCTGTTTAGAAAAGAAGATTTGAATCAACAAGCTAACTTTTGTTGTGCAAGGTTTTCAAAGTGGAGGAAAGACAAGGGAAAACACACCCGGCAGCCAAAAATTACTCCCAGCTCTTGGCTCCAATTAGATATCAATTTCCAAAGGACTTTGAGTGGGCTGAAAATACAAAGCAGGGACTAAAGCCACATTTATGTGAAATATTTGGCTGCATAAGACACTCAATGACAATCTGCTTCTCTGTAGTTGCCTAGGATGCCCTGGGGTTGCTGCTTTGTCAGAATATCTTTTAAATCCCAGCAGCAGATCGTGTGCAAAAGAGAAAGAGGCAAAATCAAAAACCTCCATGGAATTAGCCCGTGGCTACTGGCACACATTTAGATCCGTGCTTATAAGACTGTATAAAAGTGAAAGACAAACTGGATAGGTGTAATGCTGGGAGAATTACGGGAATTTGGGAGCAAGAATTACTATAAAAACTAACAGGAAGGACAGGAAAAAAGTTCAAGCCGGTCTGAAGAACTGGGTAGTCAAAAACTTATCAGCTGAAAGCACTGGAAGAAATATTTTTGACAGATATGGATGACATTCGGAACTGACCAAAAAAAAAAAGCCCCAGAACAAAACCCTCACTACTCTGCTTTCTGCAGATAAACCCAATGACTCTCCTACTGGCTGCAGTTTGCAGCTAGGGAGAAAATTTCCCTCAGCAACAAGCATATGCAATATCCCAATCAAGGAAGAAAATAAATCCATAATGTTTTTCACAGAAGTCTTTGCAATTTGCTCTTGCCAGCTTACACACGATCTTTCCCCTTGCCAATGTATTCTACAGGGACAGTTTTAAGAGAATTTTGCACATAGAAATGGAATGCATTCTGAATTAATGATGCTAAAGAAACTTACATTTTGAAAACAATTCAAGTTTTCCCATTTTACTTCCCTCACTAATACTTGTTCAAAGCAAGCTCCGCCTTTTGCAGAGGAAATGTCACTATTCCAACACCTTCACACAGGACAGAAACAGTTCTAGCAAGACACAGGGCTGTGTGACTGCAAAGAAACCTGGTTTTAAGCTAAGAGAAACCATGCAACCCAGACTTCTTCATTTTCCATAGTTGCCATCCATCCCAAGCAATGTAGGCATGCCGGTAGAGATCTCCATAGCACAGACTTAACTAGAAATCTCACTTACATGAATGGCCATATAAAGAAACACAGTTTTAGATCACGAGGATTCAGCACTGTAGAGAAACTAACTAGGACCATCTGAAAAAAAAAAATTATATCCAGTTCCTTCAATGTTTCCTGGCTTAGAAGGTTTATGAATTTAAAAAAATAACAACAAAACCCAAAAAATCTCCAGCAAATTAAAGCCTTGATTCTGTGTTAACAAATGTATTCTCCACTGAGATATGGTGAGGGGAGATGTTCCTCACGGAGAGCAGTGCAAGCAGGGCATTTCTTTCAGCGCGAGATGCAGGAGTTAAAATGTGCAAGTGAAGAGGAAGCAAAAGAGCTGGCAACCTTTAGGTTTTACCACATGCAAAATAACTGCAGAATTCCAAATCCGGGACTCTAGCAAAATGAACTGCAGCCTTTGGGGAACAAAATTATGTGTAATAAGAATGCTTGTCCAAAGAACACACTATCATATGCTTCACTTAGTTTGAAAAGCTGCCTACACCGCTAAGCCCTTTTCTCTTTTGCACACAGCCTGCTGTCCAGATTTCTAACACATTCTTGCAAAGCAGCAATCCCAGGACATCCCAGGCAGCTAGAGTCTGTCTAAGCACTAACCACTTTAAATACAGAAAGACCCACCTAACAAAAACCTCGATTTTACAAAATGCAGAATTTGTACAACCATGACTCCGAAGGCAAAGCAGCTAACCACAGCTATAGGAAGAGCTGTAGCTCTTTTTTAAAGCAGAGCTGAGAAGCTAATGGTTAAGGATACAGATCTTTAGGACAGCAATCCCTGATGTAATCCTGTAATCTTGAAAAAAAATACAGCAAAATACCAACAATAGCTCATTTATCCCCACAGCTGTGTGTTTATTAGTCAAAACCACAGAACACTAACACACTGTGCATTCACACACCTGCCCATCAACACCTGAATATCTTGCAGTATGTGATGACCAAGTGCACGTCCTACAACCTTGTGTGGCCACTGAAGTACCACCTCCAGTGGAAACTCCAGCCAAGACCCCAAAAGGTACATGGGCAGACTGATTCCCATCACCAAACAGTGCATGAAACAAGCTGCAGAGACCCCACCGAGCACTAAGGCAACAGGACAGCAAGACCTGCTTTCCTCAGCCCCACACAAGCACTCCAACCTTCCCTTCCTTAGGTTAAGCTAGAGCCACAGTATATGTTCAACCAAACTGCAGTGGCAAACAGCAGAGCCAGGAACACTGAACAGTAATGGTGGAAAAAATTGAAATAATCACAACAGCACTTGCACTGGACGAGGTGTGCACAATCCGATGTTCTGCACTACATCGAAACACAAAGAGCTAAATGACTGCAATAACAATTGGAGCTTTTTAAAATTTTACTAGCTTGAAATTACAGCTACAGGCCAGTCATTTAAAGTTTACGAGAATAACCATTTTAACTGCCTGAACTGTTCTGCAGACACATAGTAAAAAAATTGAAAGGAACCCAAAGATGAAAACAGAAATGGGGATACCAGTAAACATGCTTCATTAACTATCACACTATCAACTCTGTGGGAAAACTGTATGCATCAACTGCATATATAAAAAGTATTGTATATTAATTTATTCCAAAAATTTCCACTTAATATATAAACAACATCTTGTATTAAACACTTTTCCCAAATAGATTTTTCCTCAACGTTACAACATCTCTCTGCTGCACCTATTTGGTGCAAGAATTTCATTCCCAATGAATGTCACTGTTGTTCCATCCCACAAAGTAACAGAGACAATCATTTTTCTGCTCTTTCTTATTATGACAGTGCTGCCAAAGTAGGAGCTTTTCCTCCTCCTCCTCCTCCTCCTCTCATTTTTGATGTCTCTTCTTAAAGCTTTATCAGCTTTCAGTCTCGATTTAGAGCCTTAGAAAAGCAAAAAGCTTGTCTGCAAAGCAGTACCCTGGAGAAGTTAGAGGTGGCAAAATGAATAGATAATGTCAGTGTGTGCTGAGTGACAGTGTAAACTCTCTCAGTGAGGTGCAAGATATTTTCAGCATGCCCCACTAGAACTTCAGAAGATTAAGGAGGCTAAGTCAATATTTATCTTAAATTCCCTATTTGGATGTCCTCATCTACACGCATGAGAAAGCAAAGAAGGGCTATTTGCATTAAGGGATGTGGGGCAAATTAATGCAATGGAATTTTGCAAAAGGCTTTTTGAGTAGTCTGAGAAAAAATATTGGGAAAAAGTAGAAAGCTCATTTCGCACAAGTCCTCAACTCCACCCGCTGCCACAGGTTTCAAGATAGAGGTTGTGGAAGCCGCTCAGTAACAAGCGCCAGATCGCCCTGGACTTCCTTCTGGGATGTCACCACACACCCCAGCAACTTCCTTGCTATGAGTGGGCCCCAGACGCAGGGACAGGGTTTTGTCGCGTTCCATCACCGCAGTGTTTCCAAGCACACACATGGCATCTCTATTACTAAGAACAAGAAAAAAGGATTAAACTGCCTCCATTCCCAGCAGTTAGGAGTCGCTCAGGACTCTTAATATCACGCAGTCTTACGCGCCAGTAGATCTTTAAATTCATTGTGCGTTCACGTTTGCCTCTATTGTTCCTAATCACAGAATCTCTGGGACTTTTGAAAGCCTGAAGAAGCTCAGAGGCAGACGGACTTCAGCACTGCACGCATAGGGCAGCAGCACCACGACAGCCCGCAAGCGAAACTTTTTTTTGCGCTCGCGTTTTACTCCTCGCTGTTTACAAGAGCAGCCCGTGACTCACCCGGGGGCAGAGCCCCCGGCCCGGCCGGCGCTGCGGCTGCTCGTGAGTCACCGCGCCCCGCCGGGCACCGCCGCCCCGCCCGCAGCCGCCCCGGCCAAGCGAGGGGAGCGGCGGCACCCGGAGCCCGTGGGGCCCCAGCCCGGGCGGGGTGACACTTGTCCCAAGCTCTGTCCCTCT